>CP099843.1:18582996-18953550 GCA_030062745.1 Capitulum mitella
CGTACTGTTACTCGTTTTCGCTTATTCTCCCACTCGGGATTTTTTCCAGTTTCATTTTGGCCATGACAGTGGAGGAGAAAATCTATCGTGGTGGAAGCAAAATCAAACATACGAATGGGCTTCTCCACAGGCATAGAAAATTCCGCGCCTTGGTCTGGCCGCGGTTGGAGTGGTCTGGTCAGCTTGTGGCCAGCCGCATCCGTCGCTCCACCGTTTGCTCCCGCAATCTGTGCGTCTCGTGCTCACTCACGCTCCGGCTCAGAATGACGGCACGGACAAGCATCGATCGGGCACAGGAAAAGCATCGATCGGCGGAAGCTGTAAACAAACAGGGCACCCATCCGCGCCCTGTTTGAGCATTCCGTGCGGCGACAGATCCGGCCCAAAATGGCGGCACAGATAAGCATCGATCGGCGGACGTTGTGAACAAACAGGGCGCCCATCTACCTGGTTTCCACCAACAGCAGCACGTTGCATCAGCACCAGTGCCCACATCCTTCTTTATCCCGACTTCGTTGCTTTTTCGTGTTCTTTGCTTTTGTGCTTTTGATTGGAAGAAATGTCTGTGCGCTCGGCCCGACCGAGTGGGCCTGTTCTCTCATGACTTCGCGCCAGCTGCTGAAAATTTTCTCCAGTCAGTTCCTCCTACATCATTTATCGTAAAGGTTTTGTTGACGTCCTAGTCACACAGGCTGGTCACCTTAGACTGATTTCGTATTTTCAGACCGAAGTACTTTTTCAACTTTGCACGGCACAAAGCGTGGTGGAACATCTTGGATTTCGTCGTCGTCGTCGTTACATTCATCACATCCTTCCTAGATTTGGCTGTAGAAAACCTGGCAACCGACGGATCCAAGTAAGGCACAAATCTTGAGTTTGCTTGCGCATGGAAGGAACTGGGAAGAAGCGTTGCGTAATGGTATATAGGGTAGGTAATACCATGCATATGTCTTAAATTGAAGTAGTAGCACTTGCGTAATGGTTTTACGTTCCATTGTGTGCATCATGCATTCTTCTCGCCGCTGTTTTAAGTGACGGTTTAAAACATGTTTATATTGTCATCTCTTGCACTAAGTAATCGTGTGCTCGAAACTGGAATGGTTATTTTATTCAAATCGGAATCAGATTCGGATTCAGGCTGTCTTTCATTTGTCTTGTGCATGTTCTGTGATTCCCTGCGTTGCACTGTCAGCTTCTCTTATGTTTCTCACTGTTTTTAAACTGCATCACAACATGGACAGCAGTGGTGTTATTACATTGTGCTGGAACGCGCCTGACATCAGTGCGGGGTAGCGTGAAACAGTGATTCAAAAGAACCTCCTTCTTTGTCACGCGAACACTACGCAATAGCAACACACTGTCTTGCGTTGCATGTGATTGTGGTGTAGATGTGTGTGGCTGCGTTATTATGGACTTGTGTAACTGTCATGGAGATGCGTGCGGGTATACACGTTGTGCTTGTCGAAATGAGTACGGTGGTGGTCGGAAAAGCCCATCAATACCCAGTGTAATTGTCATGGACAGGACGGTGAGTGAGTGTGTTATTCGTGTCTAAATAAGCAAAGTGGTGGTCAGAGAAGTCGATTTTTACCTCATCACTGTTTAGTAAGTGGCATCAACCTTGGCTCGTTAGCATGAGAGAATTCGCGCGCATATGCGCCCACTCCTGCACTCAGTGCAAGCAGGATACGTCTTTTATGCATGCGTCATGTGTTTAATCTTTCGTGTGTTGCTCTGATTACGGTATGTACGAAACCTCATTTCTTTACATGTTCCAAGTTTACCTGCAATTCTGGGTAGCCTTTTCCGTTTTAGAGTCTTGTTTTAGGAAGTTATGGAGTGTGTGGATGTAGGAAGACAGCTTTTTGTCACATTTCATCGATGGCCAACTTTAAGAGTGTTATCGATATCGATGCAATTTAATTATCGCAAATTCTGAATGGACCAATATGTTGAACCCATTGGTTATCCTCCAAGTTTTGGACAACGTATTAATCTCAGTGTAACTGCGTTAATGTTTGTGTTGAAGAAGAACCAGACAAGGATTTTTTTTTAAATCGATCAGTGACATATATAACTTGAATTATTACTAGCGAGCCCTTAAGCGGAGTGAGTTCCACTTCAGTTAGTATGACACAACTAACTGGCAAATATAATATATAAAAAATAAAACAGCTGGCAAACATGAACGTCAGTGGCCCGGCCCGGCCCGGCTGGGCTGTAGTGTCGTGTATATGACCGTATATTTCCAACCGTTTTGGGATTTTGTTCACAGTTTTCGCCATACAGGACGACATCGTATCTCAATGTTGCGTATTCATCCGCATAAGTTCCCACGCACATTTCTGTAGATATGACTCTTCCAGAAGTGATATTTTTTACCATCCGATGTTTTTTATGGTGTGTTTGACTCCCACGGGAATAGCAGGGTAGTTTTTTTTTTGCTATCATGCATTCGTTCTGTTCTTTCTTCATACACTGTGTTACCTCTTAAGCATTATCTGTATTGCAGGGCCATTTACTGACGTATTTTTTTGTACTTGGCTTTTGCGTGTTGTAGGGGAGGTAGGATTTCCGCATAATCCAAAAATAAATAAATAGTTGTTTTCGTACGGTTTCGTTTTTTCACATCTTCTGTATCACATTAGTAGTTATGGAGACATGGAAAATGTCATCCTTGTACTATAAATATTTTACGGTATATCTCAGTTTATCTCGGATATTTTTTCCATCTTAGCATTGTACTTGTAGGATTTTGCAACATTACAAAACCGAAGCGTTTCTGCTAAGTGTATGATTTATGGAGTGAAAATGGACCAGGTTTGAAGTATGTCTTTCGGCTATCAACATTTTTGATAAGCTATTTGATTTTTTTGTCGAGATCAGAGGTCGCTGACTGCTTCAACAATCAGACCAAAAAAAAAAACTGAGCGGCCGGCTTGATTAGCCCAGCCATAGCGATTTTTGCGCCATAGTGGTTTCGGGTAACTACGCGGTATTAAATCATATAGTTTTCAGCATAGGATAACCAATTTTTTTCGCAAGTCGTGCACGTTGTGGTCTTAGTTCGCGATTTCTGAATGACAGTTCCCAAAATGCAAACTTTGTTGAGAAATACTAGAACGTGTTAATAGATCTTCGTGTTTGTTGGACATGCAACAAGTAAAAATGACTTGACCCAGCGATATAAGCTGTTCTTTCAAAACGCGTTGAACTTTACTCCGTCTGCACCCTCCCGAGGCGTCGTATTGGTTCATAGTACATTAAAACATTTTCACCTTCCCGATATGGCATGTATGTATTATACTATGTAACATGTACATACATATTTGGGTAGTTCTCTTTGATGATTTCCAGCCATTCGTCTTGTGAACATTGACTTCAGTCGTTTGCATGGCAATGTAATTGTGTTTGCACGGCAGTGTAAGTGTGATCTGCATGATTTTAGTTTTCTTCAAGCGATTGTGGTTATCTCTCCACCAAAAGACCGGTTCGTTGGGTTTGACAAAACCATTAGTATATCTAACTGTTAATGGTGGTAACAAGGGGGTTGATGTTTTTCTTACTCTCAGGAAGGATGGACGTTGGACAGTTCCAAGAAAGCTCTTTTCGCGACATCTCACAGGCATAGGACCAAACATCAGAAGCTCAGGAGGTGAAATATTATGTTACCATTGCCGCTAGCTTGCCAACACCGCAACTTTTTTTGCAAACACAGACTCATTCCCTTGTCGCACTGTCGGCTGACAACGCAGCTGCGAGGTGGCGTCGATACCGTCGTCGTGTCACAGGCGGCCTTGGAGGGAACTGTGACACTGCTGCTTCGCAGGCTGGTGGTGTCGCTCCGCATCATCCGCGTCATCCGTCTGTTTCGGATCTGCGCTCAGCAGGACCACCTCAAGACCGCCGCCAGACAGATTATCTCTGAAAACAAACGCAGGTGAAAACTTCAGAGTAGATATAGTTACGCTGCCTAGGCCCAAACCAACCAGGCCTGTTAGAAGAAGAAAGCGTCTGCGAGATTACGTAGACCCGGCGAAATAGAAACTTGTTCATTGGAAGGTACCACACAGTCCGCTGAGAATAATGTGACAGCGCAATGACGTAATACGAAATGAAATGTTTTTGAAAACAATTCGAAACGGTAATAACATCAGCTACTGAATGTCACATGGATAAACTGAACCATTGCTTGTTATGGGGCGTTCCAGCAAAGGTTCAGCCACCAGATGACTCTGCATGCCTGAAATTATCATGAACATAAGAGAAGACGTCCTATATGCAGTTGTGATATTAATGTCCAGTTTCTAATATCGTACCTGAAAATTTAATATGCTTGTACATCTACACAAAATGCACTTGTATTTTAGGTAAGCTTGGAGTTTACGCAAGACCAGCGTTGGGCAAACGTAATCAGCTAGTGGAACAAATCACTTGCAGACTTTTTGAAATTAATCCCATTAGAAGAAAATTGCAGAGAATATCTAACTTATGCCGACGAGGAACAAAATATAAGCTTTAGCTTTTCAGGGATGCCCGTTCTGGTCATTGTGACCAGATTTACAAATTTTGGTTGAAAATGACCCTTATTCACAAAAACAGATTCATCCTAATGTAGAAAATAAACATCTTACAGTTTGTTTCCAGAACAGGTTTGGCGTTTCAGAGAAATCATATGCTACTTCATGGCAGGAAAATGTCACATCTGTCTTAGGATAGAAATCCTGTGGGCGAGAGGGGGTGCTTAGAGAGACTGTTCCCTGCCCTGCTACTTTTCAGAGATTTCGGCAAATTTTATTTTAGCCTTTTTTTAGATTTTAGCAAGTTTAGCAAGCAAGCACTGAGATCATGAGTTCGTTGTAAAGAAGTAATCTAAAAACTCTACGATACCCACCTCTAACACTTGTAAGAAATCTCCAGCCATCATGCTGCATCAAGCATGCATCTCCCTGCAGTACCAGTCGCTGCTACTACAGACAGTCGGGGCCAGTGGTATGCACTATGCATCTTCTAGGTAACCTCCGCCACTCAGCAACTGAATCTAGTAATACACGCCATCTGTGGCTTAGCCTCCACCAGAAACATAACAGAAAAAGGACACTATCTTCTCCCTCATACATGTATCATTATCTTTGCTGGCCTCCCAATGTAGTTTAAAACGTGCAGTCATCGGTCCCCAACCGTGAGCGTGCCCCTGTAATACCCTCTTCCCATTGGGAAACATGTGGTTTTTGAACTTCATTACTGCTGTCTTCACTTGACGCAATAGGCCTTCTCCAGCGATGTGGTTTAGATGTCCGTCAAGTTAACGTCGTATTCTTATTCGAACTCAGAGTCGAGTTCCGATTTCCGACAAATTTTGTCCGCAAGTCAATCTCATGGAATTATTCACGAATACGTAATCTTTTTTCCTCCATGTCACTTGATTTGATCTTTAGAGGTCAGTGAAATGTCGACATTGGGGTGCCCTGACATGCCTTCGTTTACCAACGAAATCCTACCAAACGGGTATCATACTGATGCTGGTGATGCCCTGTAGTGATTTGGGCTTTCGGGCGCATCGACTGCATGGTCATACACACCCATTTTTGTCACACTTGTCGTTTTTGTTCCTAGTGATGCCCGCTTTTGCCACAACGAAAGCAACTGTCACGGTCAAAGGTCAAGGTCACGCAAAACGGGGTAACGGGCATTTCTTCCTTTATGAAGAGTTGCAGTAAAATGGGTGTCATACTGATCCTCATGTTGTCCACCTTTGTCACACCGAAAAAAATCAGCTTGGAAAGTCAAAGGTCAGTGTTACGGAAAATGAAATATCCTGACATTTTTCCTTTAGGATAACAATTCCAACAAAACGGGTGTCATATTGATGTTCGCAAGGTCCACTATCGTAATGTCCATCTTTAGCATTGAGAGATTGTGTTTTTAGATGTGAGGAAAGTGAATATTACGAGCATCAATAGTACACGGATTTTGCTGGATTCTTCGTAGGGAAAAATGCCATAGTAACCCGTTCTGTGTGAAGTTGACCTCTGATCCTGATAATTTTTTTTTTTTTTTGTAACGGAGGTGGACATCACATGCATCAATACGACACCTTTTTCTTGGAGTTTTTCACAACGGAAAAATGTCAGTGTACCCCGCTTTGGGTGACCTTCACCTTGGATCTTAGGATTTTTTCGATATGACGAAAGTAAACATCGTTAGCATGAATATGATACCAGTTTCGTTGGATTTCGTTGGTAAAGGAGGAATGCCAGAGTATTCAGTTTCGCGTGACCTTGACAGTTGTTTTTTTCGATGTGACGGAAGTGGGCATCACGAGCACGAATATGGCAACCGTCTGGTTGGAATTTTCCATGAAATAAGAGATGCCCGGGTGTCCCGTTTTGCGTGGCCTTGAACAATGACCTTGGGCGTCGATTTTTTCGATGGGATTTTTTCGATGCAATTTTTTGATGAAGTGCACATCATTAGCATCAATATGATGCCATTTTTGTTGGATTTCGTTGATAAACGAAGGAATGTCAAAGTACATCGTTTTGCGTGACCTTGACCTGTTACCTTGATTGTTGTTTTTTCGATTTCACGAAAGTGAACATTACGAGCGTCATAACGAAGAAATGCCAGGGTACCCCGTTTTGCGTGAGCTTGCCCTTTGACCTTGACAGTTGTTTTTTATATGTGATAAAAGTGGTCATCACGAGCATCAATATGATACCCATCTTGTTGGGATGTTTTCATAAAGGAAAAATGCCAGGGTATCCCGTTTTGCGTGACCTGGACCTTTGGCTTTGAGTGTTGATTGTTTCGATGTGACGAAAATGAACATCACGAGCATTAATGTGACGTGAAATTTGTTTGATTTACTTGGTGAACAAAGAAATGCCAGGGGATCCCAATGTCGGCATTTCATTGACGGGCCACAAGAAATGACGGAGAGAAAAAAGATTGACTGTTCGTGAATAAGTCGATGAGAATGACCCATGGACAAAACTCGGGGAAATCGGAACTCTACGCTGAATTCGAATACCATTACGACGCTTCTTGATGAACTTGTACTTTAGGGATTCAACAAAAATGAAGGGTGTGGACCAGTGACACTTAAGGCACCGGCCACTTTACGGATAAGATAACGGGCACAGCTCAAACAGGCAAAATGGAAATGCGTTGCTTTTTAGCTGTAACAGGTTGTAATGCCTGTATTTCTTGTAATACTTTGTGGACATGGAGTGCGTAGTGTATGTAGAAGCTGCTTTGAACAAAGCAGGTGTGCATAATTCAGTAGTGATAAAGAAAAATCCGAATTGATCCAAGTGTTCCGTGCGCTTGTCATTAAGCCTCGCCCGTATGGGGAATGATACATCCCTCGGAATGAGATTTTCTGATGAGGGCCGTGACGTCATAACGGGAACCACATCAGCCGTTTCCTTGCGCCAACGCGGTCGGTTTACAACAGTCTCATTTTTGTCTCACTATGAGACGGCTGGCGTACACGATTACAATGAAACATATGTCATTCGACTCAAAATTGCATGCTCTATGAGGCGAGGTATATGCTCAGTAGGCTTATGCTCACTGTGGAAATTATCGAGGATGTAAAGTGAGGTTATGGGTTACGGCGGAAAACACGTTACCTTTCATCTTTTGAAATGTGATAGGAAATAGACATCACAAAACAATGTAAATATTCGGATTGCGTGAGATGTAAGGAATCAAGTGACAAATTTGGCGCAATGCATGTTTTGCTTATCAAAAGCGGGTGCATTGCAGCGAACGTCTGACTTGCTCCGACGGGCGCAGCGGCGCTTGCCGCGGGCTGATGAGTCTTCAGTACAACGGCATGCCTAAAATAAGATTTTGTGTTGGATGTAGAAAAACGCTCTGAGCAAATCCAAGTGACAACTTCAAAGTAATCCGAGGTAATTCTAGGCAGTTAGCGTAACATAACCTTGGATAACCTGAGATGGTCTTGGATCACCTAAGATGGCCTTTACGTGTTATTCGAAAATAGTGTTGGTTAATACAGATGCTACATTTGGTTTGAGCATCTGTTATTGTCTACAAAAATTTATTGACACATTATATATATATATATATATATATATATATATATATATATATATATATATACAAATATTAATTTTACTCTTGCTCCTGCAGCTCTGAGAACGCATTTAAGTCGACGACCCCGTGTATCAAGGATTGACCCAACATGACCTGGATCGGGCTCTTTGGATAAAATGTCATCATGTGAGGTACATATTGACTCGTAATTGATTGCCGAACACAATTATGACCGTTTCGTTCCATCATCATCTATTTTTTTGTTTTATGTGTGCTTAAACGCGAAAAGCACCACTTTCTGCCAGCAACCACTATACGGGCGAGGGTTAATGTCACGGTGTGTAAGACTACCTAGCGTATCCTGAACGATTTTTGCTGTTTCTTAATTTTGTTGTGCATTCACTTAGTTTTGTTGTAATTATCCAGTGTTGTTCACCCTGAATATTTGGTTTTTCGTCAGCAAATTCAGCGACTTACGTGGCTGACGCAAACTTTGATTTATTGGTTCTTGGTACCTTTGTGTCTCAGGCAGCCGTCACAACTGGTTATCCGGAGTGGTAGCAAAAACAAAACAGGAAATTCCGCTTATTTGCGTTGTCGTACCAAGCAAAAAGGAAAACCCAGCATATTTGTTGCATTCTAATTAACTGGAGTTATTAAATTACTTCTGTACGTTTATTCAAAATATCGCACCTGTTTTCGACCACTGGACAATAATTCTGACGTTATTGCATTGATTTGACACCAACGTAGACATTTGTATCAGGAGTATTCCCCGCATATACGAGTAATTATGATCAATCTACACTCGAAACAGGTTCTGTACACAATTTTCCTACGAAACGATCTCATATATGTTGTGCTGAAATCATGGACTAGGCATCTTTTGAGGATTTATTCTGATCCATGATATATCTAACTCGGTGCAGATCAGGCTGTTTTAGAAAATGTTTGAACCGGTATCAAAGTCACATAGACTTGGCTGTGTTGCTGCACGATGAAAAATGTGAATCCCTGATTCGTTACCGATCCAACCATTTTCATTGCTTAGCCATCTCACAAATATGGGCACCCATTAGGTTTGCCTAACCTTGCTCATGACCGTAACATACACCTAATCATATGGATAATTTGAAGTCATTGTTGGAGGGGGATCGGAGTGCTAGTGTTAGTGCGCAAAACTTGCGATTGAATAAATAAAACTTGAATATTCTCGGTGGATACCAACCGTATTATAGTCATGAATGTATTCGGAAGACACATTACACGTATGTTTGTCAGTGTTCGGATAATGCGGTTCATTTGAAACTCTCGCACAATAGAAGTTTGATGTCCAGCGCCATCTAGCTCATCTGCTCATTCAGAAATCCCTCTGGGTATAGGAGTCGCTTCCTCTTTGATGGTGATGTTAAAGTCGAGCAGCTCAAGTCGTAACACCACTGTAAAAGAAATACGTCTTCCTTACTTCGCAAAGATAATGGGTTTCCGTATTCATTTTAACGATTCCGTTTAACCCGAGTACGTTAACATACGTTTATAATTGTTGGTGTTTTGCAGATATCAGCAGGATGGTTTTGATCTCGACCTGTGTTATGTGACCGAAAGGGTCATCGCAATGAGTTTCCCTTCCTCTGGAAAAATGTCCGTCTACAGGAATCCCATTGCGGTAAGCCACCATGCATTGGTGAACCTCACACAGTCTGAAATAATATATGCTCGATTTTACACACCTACCTGTACAGTTTCGCACCAAACGGTTTTGCTGCATTTGTGTGGCCAAAATTGTAATGCACTTCGGTCTGTCGTTTTATCCGTGTCCCAATTTATCAGGAAGCTCTGTGAACATTGCGCTTGCTGTTCAGATGTTAATTAGGCACGGTTCGAATGTCTCTGAAGTCCGTCTAAGATATGTTGAATTCCTCAGTGGTCAGTAACCGGTTCTTTTTCAGGACGTTAGTCGTTTCTTCAACACGGTGCACAAGAACAAGTACATGATCTTCAATCTGTGCTCCGAGCGATCTTATGACACCAGCTATTTCAACCAGAACGTGCAGCGGATTCCGATTGACGATCACAACGTTCCGACTCTCCAGTATGTTTCTCGTGATGATCATTCAACCACAGGACTTGACCAGCGATGGGCACTCTTTGAATGAAGTTGATTCGTAGTTTTTAGGGCCTGAAATGGTCTTTAATTTTCTGCTTAAATATGCTTTGCCAAGCTATTTGAAGGTGAATTTAAGTAGTGTTTCTTGTTGAATGACAAATAGATTTACGTCGTTTTCAAAAATGATAATGATAATAACTCCATTAGCTGGTCGAGCGTGGTGAGGATCCCAATATATGGCACAGCAATAACTACGTTTCTGACTCAGTCGAGGCCTTATATACTTAACTGTCACTGGACAGTATTTTTTCCTGTCCCGTCTTCATTTCCCCGTGACGTGACTTGCCACATTTTTGTGTGATTCCGCGCAGGTCACATTCCAAGCCAAGAGCGGTGTTTGATAAGAGTGCTTCAATTTTGGCTGTAACTCCCCCTTTCCCGCTGAGAGTCAATTTTGGAGAGTAGCCCTAGACATGACCACCTCAATTCAATTTTGACTGGTGACCAACCACAACTAGAGTCCACGATGACCCCGTGGTAATTCTAACCCTCGCCGGACGGAAGGAGTTGGTTGTCGCGCCCCATGAGGTTTTTCATAGACTGCCAGTAATCAACGCACATCAGTAGACTGAAATTTACGATGTCGGACTTAACCTCTTTTATACATCTTTTGCAGCAATTTCTGTTTCAAGTGTGCCAGGCCTGATTTCTGACGTCTTTCCGGAAGATTTTCAAGTCCAAGTCTGAGCTACATTTGTGATTTTGGTTAACAGTCAGACGAGATAAGGAGTCAGTTTTTATGTATCACTCAACATAAGTCCATTTGAAAATGTGCTTCTGGTTTTGAAAGTCAGTGACCTCTTTGAATGGAGTTGACATCAGTGACATTAAATTACCTCGATTGACTGAATGGTTTCAGGAGTGCTTTTTATTTCTCATTTCAGTGAAGGAAGTGGTCTCGTGGTTCAAAACATAGATTCCCAGCCGGAATGAGAAAGAAGTATGATGATATCAAGTGGGGCAAATAATAAGGGACTCTATTTTCAAGTAACGTCAAAAGTTGCAGTTGTTTTCGACCCAGAAGTTTCCAAAGAAAATGCAAATATGCCTATAATACGAATGACACGGACTACGTTTTGCTTTTGTTTCTCTGCTGTTTTTGCTAAAAGGGGAGAAATGACCTGGTTGACAACCAGGCCTTCTCGACGGATACGTGGGTGAAGATTCTCACGTCTGGCGAATGTTGAGACAGTGGGGGAAAGGACCTGACGGGAGATGGACGGACAGCCGTACTTGGGGATCATCCTCATTTACTATCAGAGAATATCCTTGACTAATTAGCCCTCCCTTAACGATATATATAATTTTAACCCCAAGGGGAACACACAGGGGTTTGAAGAAGATGTTAGCAGTCTGTTCCGTGAAGTACAGGAGAAAATGTTTTACAACATTATAAGGACAAGGAGTTTTTGGAGGCTTTTATAAAGAGTTTTCATAAGGATTTTTTCTAGACACACCAAAAAATCATTTTATCTTTTTGCATTCGTTCGGGAGCCCCTCTTCCTGGAGAGCGTATGCACGTTTTTGGGGCTGGCCACCCAACCGCACTGGCCCCTAAAGATCTACGAAGGATTTTGCTGCGGCTGATTTATTCATTATATTCAAAATGTCAGAAACACCCGGAGGCTGTCATGTTACCCGCCGATACATGTCACGCGACGCGGACAGTCCACTGAGGGCTGGGATGCAAAAGGCCGCTGTGACCTCTGCGTACCTTTGTTATTCCCCCATCATATGTACACGTTTCCTCCTGGCTAACGAGCTCCAGGCAGTTCGAGTTTGAACGGTAACCCCCGCATACAGTAACCATGACTTCATATATCATCTAAACCAAACGTTTTGCAGATGCTGAAGTGTTCTATGCTTAAGTGTGGATAGCTCGTTATGAGACTGCGTTTATGTCTCAGATGGTGAGGTGAGAAGTCTGTCCTTGCGTTTTTACTAAAGTTGGCTTGGCCGAATTGGAAACGAGTACTTCTTTCATAACAATCAGCGGAACTGGACTTCATTGGCAATGAAGAACAATGCGACGAATGGCGGAGGATATAATTACAGTTCTGCATTATCTGCCTCCTAGCAGTGAAGTGTGAAAAAAGTTCTTTAGCGATATCTACCTTCCATGTATGTTTGTTAGACACACAGATGTGTAAGGTGATATCGGTGCAGCATATGCTGCTAACTGTATATCACGAAACCTTCGAAGCTGAATTGCGTAACAAGTACTTGTATATGCTTGGAACATTGGAATACAATAGATATTTGAATGTCGTCTAAACGTAAGGTTTTTGGGGGGAGGGCGTGAAATTGTCAACAAGTGCAGATATTTTATTACTTCATTACTTGTGGAAACTATTTGCTCGACTCCGGATTTTAAACGCAAGAACGTTTAGTTGTCTGGCTCTACGCCGATATGTATGCTTCAGCCCACGATGTTGTGTCATTGCAGGCAGATGTTGGATTTCACCAAAACCGTGATCCGCTGGCTGAACGCTGATGCCGAGAACGTGGTGGCCGTGCACTGCAAGGGCGGCAAGGGCCGCACCGGCACCATGATCTGCGTCTACATGGTGGAGACGGGCCTGTTCTCCACGGCCGACGAGAGCCTCGACTACTTCGGCAGCCGACGCACCGACCTCAACGTCGGCAAAAAGTTCCAGGGAGTGGAGACTCCCAGCCAGGTAAGTGGGACGGGTTAGTATGGTCCACTTCAGCTAGTGCGTCCGACTCCGGCGCGTCAAATCGTCGTCAGTCGTCTCACAATTAATTACGCTCGTCACCAGTTTGTAGCTGCTCTTTAGTACGGTACTGGTTGAGGTGCGTCTCGTATCTTAACATTGCCGTGATGTCTGCGGGACACTCATCATGCACCCTTTTGCTGTGTAACTTTGATGCAGCTGTTCACCATGACTTCTGACAACCGTGGCCCGCTTGCAAGCGGCCCACTTAACTGCAAGCGTCGGCCCACTGTGTTTCGTGATTGTGAACACGAGGAGGATGTGACATCGTGACTCTGAGCCCGAGAAGGATGTCACATTGCGACTCTGAGCACGAGAACGTCACACAGTGACTGAGCACGAGGACGACGCTTCATTGTGACTGAGTGCGAAATTGACATCACATTGTGACTCTGAGCGTAGAACACCAATCGTGACCCTGAGTACAAGAACGTCGTCACATAGCGTCGCTGAGCACGAGAACGTCAGCCGTCGGTAGAGACGAGTGGCGCGAGGCGGACTAGCGCTTCTAAAAACCATATCCTGTTTCGAACAACGGTGCCGGGAGCCAAGGCTGGTTGTGAGACGGTGCTGCGCGTTCGACGGTGCTGCCACCGTGTAGCGACGTTGGCCAACGACAGCTGTTAGCCCCACGACAGCTTAGCGCGGGCATCGTGGCTCGATGCGCGAGTTCGTGTCCTGGGCGCGCCGGACTAGGCACGGTGGCCGATGATAAAATTGTCGATATTGACCCGTATGTACCTCAGCTAGGGAAACGATCCTCTTTCAGCTTTGCTTGTGCACTATGGAAGAGCTTTCTTCATCGTTTTTTTCATCGTTGAGTTACGACATCACGCATGACTTCAGGAGACTTGTATGCAAGGATGTTCCTAGTTCAGAATTTCACAAAAGACGACAAAACAACAGTTTGTCGTGCCCCTGTCAACAGGTTTGCGCCCTTAGACACGTTGCCCTGTTTCAGGTCAGAAGGTCCCGGACTTAGGCATGTTTTAAAAAAGTTCAGCGTTTCTTCACCTCTGTGCACGTTTCGGCATAAGAATTCATGCTCAGTTCTCGCTAGCTGCAAACGGCCGCGTTTCATACGCGAGCATCATATCGCCGTGCGCGAGACTGCACGGCCGTTTACGTAACGCCTACCAGAGTTGTTGCGTTATTGTTCGTCGGTCCGTACTTGTATCTGGTAAAAATAATACGTTTTTCAAACGACATGCTGAGAAATGGTAACAACGAAAAAAGTAGGCTCAGTTATTGTGGTTCAGCTGTTATTTTTGTGAAGTACGAAATTAAGCATTCCAGCCAGCATTTAGACTGGATTGCACTCGGACAGATGGGGCAAAGCATGAGCCGAGTCCATCGTAGGACGACACGCCATTTTCATTGGCTAGGGGCCGGGGAGAAGCCACAACTCGTACAGCCCAACTTATCCGAGCCGCTCCATCCCGGAAGTGTGATTTCGCTTGACTGGGCTATGCTGAGCTGAGCCTAATCAGAAGTTGTGATTGGGCTCCGCGTAGGCGTTAGGTGCGCCGCGCCCAAGCGCGTAGATATTTAAAGACTGGAGTGGAAAGATTTTCATTTGATAAGTCCGCGAGAAATTAATCCTGCTTTCGTTTAAAAATACTAAAGATACTTTTACGCGATGCGCAGTTTGGGAATAGCGGAAAATAGACAGATCTCCGTGCTCCGTCACGGTCTCCGCTGTCCGAATTCCTGTTCTTATCCAGTTCCTAACCACGTCCTGTTCCTTGTTCCAGCCCAGATCTCTGTCCATTCCCAGTTCCTGTCACTGTCGCCGTTCTTTTCGCTGCCCCCATACCTGTGGTGTCGCTCTCCGCATTTCCTTCCCATCCTGTGTATTTCCCCCTGACAAGGTGCTCCCGTGTCCTGGCGACCGCTTGTCCCGGTGGTCTATTTCAGTCCGATTGTTCTGTCCCCATCTCTTGTCACTGTGTCCTATCTCTTGTAAGACTGGTTCATTGTTCCTTTTCCCGGTCCCATTTCCCTGTCACAGTCAACACAAAAAATTGGAAATGCATCAATTTGGGGCAACGTGGCGATCTGCACAGGTTTATGTTATTTTTGTTTAGTGTATTACATTTTTGCTCTTTTTTTATTTTTCATGTGTGGTAAGGTAATGATTTACGGAGAGTGTAATCTAGTTGCGCCGCTACCGTGACACAGGATGGAGAGCGAACTGAAGTCTGATAGTGGTACATGGGTACCGAGCGTCTGTGTTAAAAATGCTTGAACCTCTTGTCTTTAACCGTATTCCCGGCGGGGAAGCTAAATCCGCCATCTCAGGCTTTTTTGCTTGCCAATTCCAGGGTTTTTGACACAGCCTCACAAAACTTGGTCAATTTCGATAGCTATTCTTTCTATGTACTGTTACGGAATTTCGTAGTTCTGTTTTGCTCAGGGTCGGAGCCAGGCATTGCTTTTGGGAGGCACCTTTGGTCAGTTTTGGCCCTGTTGAGGGTAAAAAGAAAATATCTGCCAAAAATAACATTTTTTTGTGCTAGAACTTAAAACCTTAAATGGATGTATAGGTAAATAGTTGGGCGAGCATGCAAATACAATTTTTCCAGATAGAGGTCACTTTAAAAGGTCAGGTCAAGGTCAGAAATCAAGATTTGGTTTTATAATGACAGTTTCGACACTGTTGTGTCAAATACCTAACCCGAAATATATGTGACCTAGCCGAGTGCCCTCTACTTTTGTGCCAAGTTTCAGATTGATACGAGGTCGGGTCACGGAGGTATGACCTAAAATGTCAGTGTACGTACGCTATGTCACAGTAGCCGTAAAATGGAATATTAGAAAAAGAATTGATTTAAGTGATTGGAAACGTTTTAAAGTAATATGAAACGCACACAAGATCGTTCCAAATGACTCTAAGGCCATTTGAGGTTATTTAAGGTCAAAGGTCGTGGGCTGATCTGAAGAACATATGACAATGACAGTTCCCTCTTTTTCATGTCCCTGGCGCAGCCTATGCTAACATAGAAGCACTGTAGTACGATTTGTACTTCTTCTGCATAACAGGACTAGTAGAAGCTAATTTTTTTTGTTAATTCAGTTTTTGTAAAAAAAAAACTAATCATCTTGTTTTCGAAACCCTATGAACGTCTATGAATTTTCTCAGGATTTCAAATGTATGGGCCAGTAGTAAAAGTCTCATTCATAATCTCTCGATTTTTGCCAATTTAACCAAAATCAGCTCATAAACAGTCGAGTTATAGCAAGTCCAAAAATAGCCCCGCTTCCGTGGCACAAGTAAATCCGGATTTCCCTTCAGATCCCGATTTCAGAAGTCTTTAAGCAACACCTCTTTTAGCAATCTGGATTGAATTTGCGGATCTGGATTGAAAAAGAAGATTCGCGAGGAAATCGGGATTACCCATGAATTGGAAGCATGTGGCAGCATTATGCGCCGCATTTGTTTTGGTTTCCTGCAAATGGGGAGCTAGCGTCGAAATCAGTTGCGGCTTGTTGGCAAAAAACGATAAATTCGCACCACAGCGTTTTGAAATTTCACACAACACCAATTTGTTACGGCAAAGCCAGTCCATTCGGCAATCTACAATGGAATAGATTTTTGTACGTTTTGAAGGGAAATTTCACTCAGGCGCCATAATTGGCGGCTAATCCGAGACCTCCCGAAGTAATCCGGACTCTGCAATCTCGAATATAATCCGGATTGGCTGTGTATGGTCATGGAAACCCCACATGAAACCCCGATTTCTCTCCCGAGGGAAATCCGACTTGGAATCCAATCCGGTCATTGAAATGGGGCCGATATCCCTCATTTGGACTTTTTTGCCCCCTCCCCCGGCACACAGCCTTTTTCAGAATTTCCAAAACTTCTTTTTATAGAAAAAGCAGTTGACTTTATGGCAAATCGATTACCGTTTGTTGCGATGAAATCTAATGTGAAGTTCTCGAGATCTAGGGGGGAGCAATCCGCCGCCCCCTTCCCTGCCGGGAATCGGCCAGCCCTAGCCCTCCGGGAATAGGGTTTACTCGTCAAATGTCAAACATACAGGAGAGCGAACCAAAGCTTGAAAATGCCATATTATGGAGTCGAAACCCTGGCGTCGTCCACTTAGGTCACTCCTAAACCAGTCTGGGTAGATGCCATACCATGCCAGGTTGATCAAGATGGCCTTAGGGTTAACGCTGTCGAACGCTTTACTAAGATCAATAGTCGTACGGGAGGCAACACGACCAGCGTCGATCTCTTGCGGCACCCAGGCAACAACGTCGAGCAAGGCATCCTCTTTTGACGATCATGGGCGATAAACGTACTGAGATGTGGAAAGGAAATGATATTGCGGTAAATAGAAAGTCGGCTGTGTGCAAACAACCTTTTCTGTGATCTTGGATAAAACAGGTAAAATGAACATGACGGAATGCTGCTGACGTTGAATTGGTCCCCTAGTTTGTGAATATGCAGCATGAGAGTAATGTTCCAGACATCATGGAAAGTATGTGACATGATGTAAAAATACATAATATGGGGAAAATGTGGACCAATGACGGAAAACAATGATTTGGCTGTCATCGACCATCGACGCCTATTTCCGTAGAGAAGCTCACACGCCTCATGGCTAGAAATCGCTCCGGCAGGATGATAGGATGAAGATGGATGGTAGAGGCGAACACTTGGTAAGGACGTGGGTGGAGTATTATTGCACATCGTCAACGAGTGCCTGAAAAAGACGTACCAACCTCATGGGAACTTGCTTTTGTACATCTCATCTTCAAATCCGGTGACCCTGGAAACCCCTTTAGTTTTCGAGAGCCATGTCTCCATGTCTCCATCCTCCCTGCCATTGCCAAGATAGTTAAGAGTGTCGTTAAAAAACAGCTCGAGTTGTTCTGTTGTAATTGAGAGGGTTGTTCAAAACTAACTCTACCACTATCTTTCGTTTAACCAGGTCCTTGACTTAACTAACTCAGCAGGATTTTCGGCCCCTTCATTTTACCGAAATCGCTCTCCTCAGCCTGTGGGACAAGATTGTAGACGAGGGCAAAATTTCGTTTCTCTGTCTGATTGACCTCAGTGACTGTTTTGATGTGATCGACCATTCCAAATTACCCAGAATTGCAGCTTCACTGCATCAACACAGAATGGTTCACAAATTATCTCACGGGTCATACTCAGTGGATCATAGTGTGAGTTTTACAAACACTTATATCAGGCAGATTTCGGCTCTGCGACCCATTAACCAGGGTGTCTTCCAGGCTTCGTCCCTGGGACCCTTGCTGTTTACTCTTTTGCTGATAACCCCAACCTGCGTGCCGCCGATGCTTTTGTGGTACAGTACGCCGACGACACTCAGGTTCTGGTCACTGGCACAAAATCTGCGTTTTCTTCTCGTGTTTGTGATCATGAGACCGCGTTGGCCTCGTTGGATGAGTATTTTGGCTCAAATGGTCTCAGGGTCAACGAATCAAAATTCGAGCTTTTTCACTGGGAACTCGTCAAAATATGCGAAACCTTCCTTCATTCTCCGTAAAGTTCCGGAACATTCCTATCAGTCCTGGCACTGAAGTTCAAAATCTTGCAGTCACGTGATCCTTCTCTTTCTTGGGACTCTCATATCTCTAAACTTTCAGAGAAATGTTTCGGAATTCGCACCGGCATCTCCCACTTGCGTCACTGTCTCCCTTTCGGTATCCGTCCCGTTTTTCTCTGTCCTGCTTTTCTCTCACGTCCGGTATTGCTTCACAGTTTATGGAAACGGTTCGGCCAAAAAACATGGCTGCCGTGCAGGAAATTCTCAAGGTCGTTGCAAATTCTCAAGTTTTCGTTATCCGGCAAAAGAAAACATTCCCGCATTTCGGTCGTGCGGGAAGATCTGGGCTGATTTCCTTCCCAAAGCATGTGTGAACATCAGACGCTGACATTACTTCGTATTACTTCGACGTATTTCGGTGTCCATTACCTCGATGTACAGGCGAACCAGAGTATCTTGTTGCATCGTTTTGTTTGAACAGCGAACGTGTAGATCACGTGAGACATGCCAAGCAGGACCGCCTGCTCAGCCTGTCTCGTATCCGTGGTTCGATGACTGGAAACAGGCAATTCATATACCGCGCCGCCACGTTGTTCAACACCTTGTCACCAGACGTCGCTGACGCGTCTCTTCATCTGTTCAGACGCCAGGTGAAGCGGTACTGCGACATCCAGCAAACTTACATTATGTTAGATCCTGCATGCCAATTTTCTCCTTTAAAATTTTTGACACAGTTCGCTTGAGATGGGGATCGTAATCAGTGAATGAATATAGACGGTCATGTTCGCAGTGGGTATCAGCAGCTGACTGGTGCGAAAGTCTGTTTCCACACAATTTGTAAGGCTACTTACAGTTGGTAAAAGTTATTACTGAGGGCTTTGTACCATGGACCCAAATTTTTCCCTCTTTCATTCCGTGGTTAACTCATACATCGACCGGTCTGATTTTCGATAACTTGCACTTTTACTTAACGACATTTCGACGATGGTCTGGTAACAACATATAGGAAGAAGAGCCAAAGCGATAGACTGGCTCCCTGTCTAATTTAGGGTATAGTCTGAAGTCAGGGTTTACCCTTCCGCTAGAATATCAAGTAAACAAAAAACTTTTGACATAAATATTAGTTTCATTGTCGGTAGAAAACAGACACCACGATTTAAACGCGGCAGGAGAGGACCATTAAGCGTTTAACTTTTGTGTGTAGTAACCGTGGTCGAAACGTCAAATATTTGGAAATGATAAGTAGCGTAATGAAGGCAAGAGAACAACCACCAACGTCTTCAACAATCAACCACTTTTCACCACCGGTTACTACAGCAGTCATGGTTGTGTATCTGAATGACATCAAATTACTATGGTGGAAGTGGAGACCGTGAAAGATATCGACTTCTCTTCGCTATGACTGGAAAAGTCATTAGATGACCCGAAAAAAGTCAAAGTAGATATCATTCAAATCAGAAAAGGTATTTTATACGCTCGTTTTGGTTTCGTTGCTATATCTTGATTAGGAGGGGAAAAGCTAGGAGGCCTCCTGCACCTTCGTCCAGGGCACAGGTGTAAATCCTTAACTCTGGCGACGTCTAACGAGCAGGGAAATCTAAAATGCACGAGCAAACTTAACTACGCCCTGGCCACAATTGACGCGAGAATGTCATGAGAAATGTGGTTGAAACGCGGACAGTAATCCTGTCTCGTGAAAAAGACAACCACGGCGTTGTGATTGATGATCCCGATGACGCCTGACCGTATATCTTTGAAGAGCAGGGACGCAGCCAAGGAGGGAAGGGGGGGGGGTGGAGGTGAAGGGGCGATTTTTCCTCCCCTGGGGAGAAATTAGAGGTCGCTCCAGGGCCTCCATTTTTCTCTTCCGGATCCCGTTGATTCCTTTGAGAGCTTGCAGGATTCTCAAATTGACCCCTGCGGCCATAGCGGGCCCCCATGTTTCTATTGCAGGCCCATAGGAGACCCTTTGAGGCTAAAGAGGCCCCCTGGATGATGCAGATGTGCCTCGCCTCGCCGATTCCTGGCAACGTGCCTGCTGAGAAGCGACGACGAGGGCTACGATAAAAAAACGAAAACAAACACACTAAAAAGGCGATCACCCTAAAGTCAGTGTGGGATGGACGGCGACGTATGCCGTATTTTTTCAGTCTTCGTTAAACCATTTTTTCAGAGTCGCTACGTCGGATACTACGAATGGATGAAGAACAACCGACATCACCTACCTATGGAAACACCACGGTTGCTAACCCGCATCATTCTAACCTCAATGAAGACCGTGGGGCGCGGAGACGGCAGTGACTTCATCATCGTTGTCTCCAGCAGAACCGGAAAGTTGTTTGAAGCCAACTGCGCGCTCGGCAAGGGATGCATAGTGAGTCTGAACGGCTTGTTCAGCAGTGTGAGCGTGACCATCCTCGACCAGTCCGGGCATAGGCTTTGTGGCAGGTCAGGGCTGAACATCCGGCGACCTTTCACAACCGGCTGTTGGACAATATGGCCTTACGCAGTGTAGTTCTCGCGTAATGTCTTCGTTGTTGGTGACCTTATTAAACGTTGCAGCACACCTATGACAAGGACGTCGGACGCGGCAACCATCACCCTGACGGACTGTCCGGTCCTAGCCGGGGACGTCCAGATTAAGTTCAAAAGCTCCTCGGTAAATACTCCGTGTCAGCCTGCCAACCTGCTATGTCGATTATTTCGTTTGTGCCAGCTGTGGCGAAACTCTACTGCAAATGCGTCTGCGACTGCACTGTGCTTTGTTTTCATAGTGCAGATAGTATGTATTTGTCAGTTTCGAACTACTGTAATTTGGTTTTCCACTTCTATGTTCATTTTCATTTTCATGACCAGCCCAATGAGAATGTTTTGTTTACTCGTGCGCAGTAATCTGATTAATATGCGGCCGGGTTTTTTTTCAGAGACATGTTCCCAGAGGCTACGAGAACGTGGCGTTCTACTTCTGGTTCCACACTGGCTTCGTTACAAATAGCAGGTAGAGTATTACGATGGGAAATTTAACCCCGAGGTATGACAACATCGTTTGTTAATCCTTGCTACACAGCGCTCACCCCCTCTGTTGCCGCGTTTTTCTCTGCGGCTACCTGTAGGATGCGTTCGTTGCATCAGGACTGCGAGGTAAAAATCCCGGGATTCCCATTGCGTACTGAAGCGGTCTTTAACTGCACTTTGCACGTCGACGGTGCTTAGACGCGTCTAGCACACTGTTACAGTTTTCGCACGGGGTATTTTTGTCGTTACGATCGCTGCCTTGTTCTACCCCTGCCAGAATGAGAGGCGTATGTCAGATCTCCGATATTCAAAACATTCGGAATAGCAAACACCTAGTTCTCGTAAGCTTCACTCGTCTCCACCATAGTGCCAGGAACTCGCGGGAGGTGCTTAGGAAATTTCCCGATTTAACGCGAAATTCCACGCGGAATTCCGCGTGGAATCCGTAAGGAACTTCAATCCCTGGGAAATTCTAGGAATTCAACGTGGAATCTGCGACAAAAAACACCGTTATTTCCGTGCCAGGGATCGAATGCCGCTTTCGCTGGTATACTGCATCACAGCCAGACGTTTTGCGCTGTCGTGATGAAATTCTGAGATTCTTCGTAAGGATCAGTTTTATGGATTTTACCAACATTTGCCTCCTACGTCGTCCGGCAGGCGTTTTTATGAGGCATGCCAGACTAGTCTGCGATGTTCTTGAATTCTTGGTCGACGCATCAACTCCTTGCCGCAAACACGACTCATACATGAACTACAGGACATCGTCAATACGCCACACAAATTATCGCATCCCCAACCTACACACACATTAATTAACGCCTCGCAAGTAGGCCGCAGCTTTGAACCACCGCGCCACAAAGACGCCTTACACATCAACTACCACGTCGTAAATACGCCTCTCTCACCATTTACCGTGCCTCCAGTACGCCTTACGCATGAACTGTATTGCGAGAATGACTAACAATCAACTACCCAGTGCAGTCAGTCACAAATCTTGGCAGTTAACTGCATCGCCACAAATACGCCGCACATGCCAGCCGGCCGGAAAGCACCTTACACCGCACGTGGAGACGCTGTTCTGTTGTCCTGGATCCCCAGCCCAGTACGCAGTTGCTGGTGCTGTGCAGGACTGCAGCCTGGCTTTGTGCGGACTTTCATGAGCTAGACCTGTTCAGGAACGGACTACAATGATGATGTTACCTCTTGCTTGTAAACTGCCCTTTGCAGTAAAGAAGTGGTTCCATTTACTTCTACCGAAAAGCGGTCTGGCTCCCTAATGGTGTTTAAACTAATCCGGTAAGGAGGAGAGTGGCCAAGTTAGTTTCGAGCGTGCCCCTGATGTCTGTCCATGGTATTTTGCTGTGGCTATAAAGATCGTGCACTTCACCCCCAGGCTCTTTTTGAAACGAGAAGATCTGGATAATCCCCACAAGCCCAACACGTGGGATGTGTACACAGAGCAGTTCAGCGTCGACTGCACGTTTGCCTGAGGTGAACGTGGCCTGCACCATGGCACCTGCTGCTCCGTCAGTGACTTACACACCCGCAACACCGGGCAGCAGAGTGAAAGTATCTCTCATTCTTTAGGTATCCATCATCACTGGCGGTGTCTGTGCATCATGCTGACCCAGTCTGTCCTCTTATGCCTTTCGTCGTGGTGTTATGCAAGGCTCTATTAGACTTCAACTGAAGAATGACCAATATACTTCAGGTTTGTGGAGTCTTTCCAGGGTTTTGCATTTTGACATTTCTGCATAAGTGTAAGCTGAGGTCAGTTACTAAGTCATCAGACTGAGAAATATATAAGTGTGTAACGGAGTTGTTTCTAATGGGTCATGTAACACATCCGCACAGTTGGTTACTGTATGAGTGGCCGACGGCACATGCGATGAACATGTCTCACGCAGATGCGTGATGTACATTTAAACGATTGTTTCTTATTCATTGGGCCTCATCAGATGAATAAGCGATCTGAATGATATGCATGATCGCAGATGGATGTCTTGAGCTTGTGTCGTTTACATTGCGATTTTGCGTATATTGGCCTATTTTCCTTTACGCTACGTGTACACAGCTGAGTATCATATTTTGTAGTATTGCATTAGAATTTTATTGAAGACCACAGTGACATGGTCGGTTTTATAACAACTATCAGTGTGTATTTATGAAACGATCGATGTTGGGGTGCTAGTGCTGTTTGTTTCTGCATGTGCTATACAGGTATTTGTATATGTGAGACGATTTAATAGAAAAGGAAAATCAGTTTACATGTCCCTCACGGCGTCTGTGTTGCATTTGGCCACTTACTATGTATATCAGGCAACCATAAACTCGTTTATGTGTGATCATCTTGCATATATGTTCAAAACAGTTCTCCCGTCATTGTTCATTGCTCGCTCGCGGTACATTACGCGAAATTGCTAGCAGACCAGAAACTGTTGGCACAGTCGTCTTCATTTCCGTTTTTCGGCACTTCAGTAAGAGGACTCTACGCAGGAAACTGCTACTCAGGACTGGTCACGTCAATGAAAAACTTTCCGAAAAGGACTGTGGTAACAGCGTCTGGTTCGCTAGTAGTTATCGTTGCGTGCCAAATTAGTTAGTATCCACTCTGGATTAAGACAAATGTAAATGTCCTAAGTTTTCTGAATGTTTTTTTTTTGTACGCGACGGATAAATTTTTACACTGTCAGGAAGGGAGGAGTTTGTTTTCCTTGTGCTTTCCAAGAAATACATCTTTTACTATTGTGTGCTTTTGAGATCAGTAACTAGCTGGTCATCCACTGATTAAAGATAATTCCACGAGCAGCAATTGGTGTGTACAATTCAGCATGTTCTCTGCGAGGGAAATTGGCAGTGCTAGTTTTACGACTGAGCAACATAAGCAGGCATTCGAAGTGAGTGGAACGGTAACAAGTCCAATGACCGTTAAGCCCATGAAACAATCTGCCCAAATAAAGTATTCTTGGTCATTTGCCTCCAAGTCTGTGGGAAAATTTTGATCCACAAAACTAGCAGCTGATGAAGAAGCATCGGTGTCGCCCTGTGTTGGGCGCCTGGTGTTCCGGGTTCCGGATCAGGGGAGGATCCGGCTGAGGAGACAAGCGCTAGGGCTCCGATAAAATGCTGGCTATCCCCGTGTTGTATTCAACTCCTCGTTGACCTGAACGGATCATTGCGTCACCTCGAAAAGGTCGTGACCCTCCGGGGAAGGCGGTGCCCAGGTGAAGCAACACCTACCCGTCCAGCGTAGAATCCGACAAAATGGGGATAACCTGCATTCCATCCGGATCCCACACATGTCTGCGGCTGAGGGCGAAGACTCATGGCGCGATGCTGTCCTTCGTAGTCCTTCGCTGTCCTCCTTCCTTCGCAGCTTCATAGCGTCGTCTCGTTTACAGCATCTGTCTCTGGACCATTTCATATCGATCGGGCGCAGCGAACATCGTCCGCCTTGGTCCGTACTGGTCCCGGGGGAACTTAATCTACGCTGATGGCGCTTTCTCCGCACGCCGGCATTTGCAAGTGTTTGCGTCCTTATACGTGCATTTGGCGATATGAAACCGAGAGGCAGAATCTCTCGGGGGTTTTCAGTACACGTTTATGCTTTCTTGACTACTTTCCTTTCTTTTTGACCGTTTGGTACCTCGCGTAATACAATCAGACCGTTTTTTCGACAGTGTAAGCTCAACATTAGCACTTCGTTATTTTCCCACATCACTTCAAACTCAGCTGCCATTGGTTTCATGACGAATTACCACACATCTTTTCCTTTTGATCTCACTGAGATTTGGTCTTTTGTTTCCTTGCAGCAGCCGGATATAACTGACCACATCTTGGTTTGTAGGCGGTTAGTTTTAAGGCAGCGCATTGGGCTGTCCTAAGAGGAAGTGTTCGGCTCGTTTCAGCGTCGTTGTCTCGACACGGATCACTGAGGAAAACGCAATGCACGACACCGTAAGATACCGATTTGACACATCGGGCGACTGATTCCAGACTAACCCCATTTCCATTACCACCGCAGCCAGCTCATGCTTTTCTCTCGTTTATTCTTATGGGGAGATAAGGCACGTTCTCTCATGTTTAGTCGTAATGTAAACATCTGCACACGCAAGACAAGCCCACGTGGAACGGAAATCTGGTATACCGCACCCAGTTCTTACAATCCAGTCGACAGCGCATGCCGCAGTAAGGCTTGGTCATGATGTTCGGCTGCAGATGCTGACCAAAGTTGATCACTCACGTTTGTGAGTCCCCAACAACTCTTACCACCCCTGGGATTTGGTATTTTCTTTTTTTCGTGCGGCAGCGAGAAATAACTGGCCTCATCTTGGTCTAGTCTACTGGTCTATTACTGGTCACCGTCTGCGGGCTTGCCCATGCACAGATCTCTGGATTTCACAGTGGTGACCTCTTCCCTATTCCGGGTCTCTCTCTCTGCCCAGAGCCGCTCCACCCCAGACGTGGAAGTGGCTAAGCTGGTGCTTCCTCTCTTCCCCGTCCCCGTGACGTACACTTTTTGGACTGGTGCCTGGGGACGAGTAATATGAGTAGGAACAGCAGGACTTTGGTTCAGGTAAAAGGATAACATCAGTCAAGTCCAATCTGATGAATTAAATGGATGAGGACAGTCTTTTTCCGACTGGAGGAGGCAAGAATAGTTGGAAATGTGTTGCGACGATGCTCCAATGTCCATGTATAACATCAGACTGTTTTTCAACAATACGACGAATATTGTTCAATATGTCTGATATTTAGGGAGGTCCTTTGATAATGGCACTGCAGCCAAAGAAAAGAGCATGTGTTGTGTTACGCTTTGCTCTGAAAGGTTGTACACTACTCAAGAGATCACTGAAAAGTCAACGATGTAGTCCCGAACGCAGATAGGGGAAATGCCCAGTAAACGCTAAGCCGCTTTTTATATCACGAGTTTCTGCAGCCTGTTTGATCGTGATTTGGTTTTCGGCCACATCCTGTATTGCATCGAGCATTACATCTCGGAACGTTCCCCCGAGTCCATGTGCTTTAGCTGACAAGGTCCAGTAATCCTTTAGAAAAAATCGAGACATATCTAGATATAGATCTATACAGATCTGCAGGCAGATCTATAAAAATACGCGCAGATCTTGCACGGCCAGTGGGGACAGGTGCATCCTCGACTTCGGGCTATGGAGATATGCCCCTCGCCAAATTTTCACAATGTTCTTTAACTTTTCTCTCGTGTTAAAACAAAGTGAATTAAAAGTACAAACAACAAAAAAGTAGCGAACTAATTACAAATGTTTAAATTTTGTCGGGTCTGGATAGGCCTGGTTCCGGTGATGTTTACCCCTCAACCTTTCAAATGCATTACACTCAGGAATGCTCGGAAGTATTTGTGAAAGAAAATGAACACGGCTAGATACTAGTATCCCTTTTGCCTCGATGAAACGATTAAAGCATGCCTGTACGTGATAACTTTTCTGAGTTAGGGCACGGGAAGGATAATTAGAACATCGCCAGGAGCATTGCGATAGTTGTCTCCATTTCCACTAAGACCTTCAAAACTAGACAAACCGACTTTGCATCGGAGAACCTACAATGACAGCCAGGTAACTCGAGTTATCGTATATTGATCTCGAACAGCATTATGAACGATGACGGGATTGACAGACGAGCTATTAATTATAGCTACATATAGTAACAGTTATATAGTTAATTATAGTTATACAGTTATATAGTTAATTACAGTTATACAGTTATATGATTATACAGTTATACTATACAGTTACCTTAACTTTTTCCACCTGCTTTGAGCACAGCAAAATCCAGAAAAGAACGAAACAAGTCGAGGAAACCAGAGCTGCAACAAGTATATATATGTAAGAAGATTGGGAACAGATTTTCCCCGATGCATGTTTCGTTAACATGCGCACTGGAGGGACTCTTTTGTGCCCTCAAACCTGTTTTTCAAGGGATCGGAGTTGGTCGCTGCTTTGTGACATTTATGGAAATTGAATAACTCGTCGATTGACGCAGAAAAATCGGAAATCTGCCGGAAATTTTTGAAGCTTGAAGCATTTTAAGTTAAACAAAGATAACGAAAATAATGGTTGTCGCTGGCAAATAGGAACTTTGCGAAAGACTGGCGTCCTACGCAAGATTACCGTTTGAACTTAATCAGTCGATGTCATTTGAGTATAAATGATGGATGTACCAGGACCAAAGCCAGGGTGAGTAAGGGTCAAGGTCATCGGAGGCCAAGGTTAACCAGTTTGTGGCCTGATCCAGATATGCTTTGCAGCATGTCGGTTTGTATGGTATATGCATTCAAAGACCCTAATGAAAACACGTGCACGCACATTGATGCGCTTGTGTACATCAGGGTCAGTGCAGGTGAAGGTCATCAAAGGTCAGGATTAACTGTTTTGTGACATGCTCCAGGCTTGCTCTGCAATATGTCAATCTGTACGAAATACGCATTCAGAAGCCCTAACAACGCCGAATGACCCTGTCGTCGGTGCGCCCTTAAGCCCCAATAACCAACCAACCAGAAGCCCTAACAAAAATATGTTTGAAACATTGATACGGATGTTTATATATATATATATATATATATATATATATATATATGTATATATATAATTTGTACGTTTTAGAGCAATCATCTCGTTTAATTGGGTTCATTATAACGGAATTACTTTAACGAAAACAGTTGACATAAAGCTTATTTTGAGTCAAAAAACTTCATCCAAGGTCAATGACCCTGCTCCAATTCTTTTGACCGGCTGGGGCTGGGGACCCAGAAATCACATTTCTTGTATGGCGTGATAAGTTGACTGACCCGATCTAAAGTGCTATGCATTGTATAAAACTACAACTGCGCTGAATGTCTGCTTATGATGGGGTCTCTCTGGCATGCACTGAAAAATTTTTATTTAATGACAACGAGTAAACCCGAAATTTGGAGGGTGGCCAACACGCAGACGTTTTTGACACAACAGTCGTAAATATATCCATCGCACAAAGATTCTTCATCCGCCATTGGCGGATTCACGCCCCGCTGTGGGCGTGTTTATCCGCTGCGTTCACAACAGAACCTCGTGTTAATCTTTTCGCTTACTCCACATTTCTGTGTTACTCGTTGTCGTCATATGCTACAGCGTAGTCAACGCTGGAGGTATACCCGGTGGTATCGAGTAAACCAAATGCCTTTACCCGTATTTTGGGGACCACTTAAGAGCCATATGACACGTCCTGGACGGGCAACGTTCAGTTCAGTTCAGTTTATTTGCGAATCTTTCCACCGCGTGGATTACTGCTTGATTGGTCCTAGTCATTACAGCACATGCGCAGATATACAGACAAAACTAGGCAGTCAAACACGTCAAGTTATAGGAGAAAGTCCGTCAAGTTTGCGTACAGGCTTTGCACGGGTTCGAGAGTCGGTGATGTCCGGCGGCAGTCGGTTCCAGGACGAGGCCGCGCGATACGAAAAAGCCCTGCGGCCCACAGACAGGCCGAAAGTCGGCAGCTCTAAGACGTCGGCCGCCAACGCCCGGATGGCACGCTGTGACACAGCGGTACGTGGAATGAACAGGGACTGAACCGCCACCGGAGCACGCGAGACGTTCAGGACTCGGAAGACACCAGTGCTGTTGCACCTCGCAACTAGGTCACGTATGGCGCGGAAGCCTAGCGCCCTCAAGGTCGCCGACACCGAATCCCGCTTACGAGCTCCGGAGACGATCCTGGCCCCAAAGTTCACCACCCTCTGGACTCTGCTAAGGTGGCACGACGCGGCCCCGTCCCAGACCGAAAGGCAGTCAAGGATGTGGGGGAAAACACGTGACTGGATTAGGAGTGTCAGAGCCTCGGGCATAAGGTGGTGACGTATCTTATACAAACAGAGCAAACGTACTTGTTTCTAATGCATACATGGAGCAGGTCTGCGTTCCACTAGCTTTATCATCACCCAACGTCAGCATCCTAAAAACGCCAATACATGTCTTCAAGACTCGTCTTCGGTGCTAAAACTACCCTCGTCCCGTTTTGTTATTAAATTTTGTGTCACTTTGGCCAATATGTGACCATCACGCCACAACCAATACGCTACTATTTCAATGCAATGCTGCAACAGAATGAGTACAACGTGAATGCACATCTAAATAAGCATGGGATGCTTTATAAAATGGCAGAATACAGACCACAGTTCAACTTCATATGAAGAGTACTAGGTAGCCACGTCGGAAAACGTGCGGTATTTGTAACGAGCCCGAGATGGGCACAATGAAAGCACTGTTTTGCACACTTCAGCAATCGCCGACGCCGAACACAGCGTCAGCACTTTCGCAGCAATAGTTTTAGTGGCAGCTTATGATCTGTCTATTTAACAGGCTGTTCTACTTAACAGGTTACCGGACGATCACTACACGAATCAATCGGGAGCACCTCACAACTCACGCGCGTTTCATCTCTCAAAAACATGGCGCTTTTGCAGCATTGTGCACACCAAATCCGCCCGAATACAACGGGTCATTCACCCGCTGTTAAATGGTAAGCAAACCTGCCCGCGGTCAATCTACTCCCGTTCTACGACCCAAACGCGTCACTTGTAGCGCGTGGGTTCGAACTCGGCGCGACAGGGACAAAAACACTCGAGGCCGGTAATTTTGTTATCGCTGTCGAATAAACTGAGGTGTTAATTGGAAACACTTTGCAGTTACCTTCGGCTGCTTAGTAAAATTTGTGCAAAACCTTTGTACTCAGGGTTAACTCGTCCTAGGCCGGTGAAAATGTTTTCAGTGTGGACAGCCTCCAAAACTCTCAGTTTGTGTGGGTTTGTACATCTCTTCATTACAGTTATATCTTGTACCATAAATATTCGTGTTTATGTCATGTCGTGTATTCGTGCTACGTGTTTGCCTGGAGCTCCCTCACCCACCCAGGCAAAGATATGCCAGAGGTGCTTACCATGTTGTCATGAATGCGAGGTGTAGATGACCATAATTCTTAAAAGAAGCATTCTGAAAACGACCACCCTGACTGAACAACCGACGCTACGAATGTGTTTGTTTTCGCTACTGTGTCTATATTTTCGTGCCTCTGATGATGTTGTGAGATACACTGTCAACTGGTATCGACTTCAGCGTCAGTTTCCATGCATACGTGCTCATTACGAGAGAGAGTAAACCAGCAGCACAGTACAAAGTGGGACCGGAAATAAGGGAAGTAGAGGGTGGGAGAAATAGCGACGCGATGAGACCAATGCCATGCGAATTAAAGCTAAACATGAAGGGCAGGGTAAGGAGATAGTGCTCCCACCTCGCCTGGGAGACAGCTGGCGGGTGGCCTGCCCACCAGTCAGCCAATCCGGGTCGCCGCCTCATTACATCTCATACCACAAACGGAACGAAAAACACACAAGTGCAAGAGTTGGAACTGGAAACAAAGGCGCCGAGGCAAATCGAATGAGAAGCCAGCAGGTTGGCAGAAGCCCAGCGGGCACGAGTGAACAACAGTCACAGACTAGCTCCGGCAGCAGCTGACCTCCGTCCGACCGGAGCTCTATGCCGACCTCAACCGGTCAGCTCTTCTCTGGTCGGCGAAATGGGCCAACAACAGTGCCATCGTAGGCGCCCATTCGCAGAGGGTCGCCCAGCACTGGGAAGCTACAGGATGGCACCTCGCTACTACCTCGCACGTCCGCTTTGCCACCGTCCGGTGTCGGTCACTGGCAGACGGCGTGCTCGAGGATGCTGCCTGACAGTGACCGACACCGGACGGTGGCAAAGCGGCAACAACATCATATATATATATATATATATATATATATATATATATATATATATATATATGAGACGCCCGGCATGTATGGGTTAACCCCGGACCGAAGCCCAGTCAGACCTTTTCCGGAACACTGCTGTCTATAATGGCCGGCGTTTGTCCGGACCACTGATAACGCTTGCCATCTCACCAGCGTGTGTGTTCTAGATGCTATCTCTGTGCTCTCAGCACACCTGTCAACCGTGTTGCCTGTACGTAGGAAGTGAACCTGTTTCCAGTGTCTTCGCTCGAGATCTCCCCGAACAGCCCTGACCCTCCCCCAAGAGAGCACGCTAAGCCTCCAGAGACGCGCGACACACAGCCTTTGTTGCACGCACTGGCGGCGTCGTGGGCCTCCGGTGGCCTCCGACCTCAGGTGTGCGCTGCGCCCGTCGGCTGGTTAGGTGGGGGGGGGGGGGCGGACTGCGGCCGGCATGTCACACGTGTGCCGGTGGCAGTTGTGAGCGCTGCGCCCGTGTGGCGCGGCCGAACTCGGCGCGCGGCGCGTCCGGCCGTAACGCGCCACATGTGCCTGTGACTGCGCGAGCCTCGTCACTCGCAGCCAGCGTATCGGGCCGGAGAATGGCGTGAGGAGCTCATACGGACTGGTGCAGGAACTCTCTCACGCGTGGTAGAAACCATCCGCAGGCAGTAGCGGTCAGGCTCAAAGCCACTGTGCCCGGTCAGTCACAGGTGAGATAATTTGGCTGTTTTGTATAGTCTATGATGCTGGTGTTAGCATCGTCTAATGCGTTTGATTGGGGTCAAATTTTGCATAACTCCGCATACTTATGTCTTAATCCTGCACTAACTGGGGGCTGGGACGTCTTAGGTTCACCAGCACGGAGGCCACCTGGCGTTTGCTTCTCAACCGAGATACATCATGGGTGGATATGTCATGGAACCTGTAGGACTCGTGATATATCGTATCGGGAAGGCGCATTAAATGCCTAAGAAATTTTTAACTACGTTTGACTGTTCGTTTGACATAATCACCTTTTTTCTTCAAATTAATAGGCATCGTGTTTTACCTCCGTCGAGCCTTCCTCCGCATCTACTTTACAATCATACCAATAGAAAGCTCACGAGAGCCTGTTTTGTCAAGTGTTGTGTGGCCATTTTACTACAGCACTTTGATGATTTAGCCTTATTTGTGGCTCCAAAAGCGTTAGCAGGGTACATAGAAGGTTCCAGTTACCTAAACGGTGCACCATAACAACACTTGCAATAAAAAATGACCATTTTAAACGGAGCTGAAAATTAAGGGAAAATGTCGCCTTTCTGTGCCGGCAGGAGTCACTTTTTGGACTTATGAGAGGTCTTTCTAAGTCTTTTTTGGTTTAAACATGCTATAGATATGTCGGGTAAGCACACATCAAAGTGAAACAAGGCCAGCCTAGATCAAAGTTTGACGCCTAAGAGTGGTGCGTTTACGATGTCTGCGCCTCATCTGTCGCACAACCATCTATCAGACACGAAACGGCTCAAAGTTAAATAAACTGGATTCATGTAGTTTTCTCCCTACCTCCTGACAGACATGTCCTAAAGCATTTTTCACGCAAGTCACATGGGCTCCTGAGGGTGGGCGCAGACGCAGTAGGTTTAGTATTTGAAGGCAGGTTATTTCCGCAATGGAAAGTGCTTTTATTTAGCGACCAAAGATAACAGGCTAAAACAGTCTAATATGTAAAGAAAACGAGTGCTGATGCTCATCACCTGTGTTCGCACAAGGTGTTTGCATAGAAAACAAGCACCATGTTTCGAAAGATTTAATCAAGTCGGTTTTGGCCCAATGGGATCAGATTACCCCTACCAAAGGGTCGCCGATACATCATATAATGCTGGGGGGAGGCATGATTGGCCAATGCGTAACAAAGCATTACGACGTGGAGAGTAGTTAACGCCGTCGCATCAAAGGCGCAAAGGAGCTAACAGCCTAGAAAAAGGTCGTCTCTGACAGATCTCTTAACTCTTAACTTGGAGTTCATCGACACCAATAAACTAATAAGAGATGCTCCATTCAAAACGCCAGGGCAGCCAATGTGTTTGGGCGGGGGTGGGCGGCGGTGGAAGATTAAACATGGCGCTACATAATCTTGGAGGTGGGATTTGGCGAAAGAAATGCCGAAAAACGCCTTACAAATTTATAGACGGCCCCGACGTGAGATTCTGACCAAGTATCGGTGCTTAAAAAACACGTGCTGTTAAAGGAAAATGCTCCAGGATTGTTCACTGATATCTCATCTTTGATCGCGGTCATCAGCATTTTGTGTAACACGTGGCCTAGCCCCCGGCCACAGGCGGGCAGGTGAAAATACCTAGCCACAAGGCAAAGCAGCACCTTTGCGTATATTGGAACATCAAACTGCTAAACCGGCTCACAGTCTCAACGACGAACGCAACGAAGGCACGGAGTTTACATGAACGAGGATCAGTGACCTGACAGTTCTCAGAAATCGAGACAGCAGAATTGTTTCACCTGTCATTTCCTTCCACCGTGACAGATGTCATTTTGGTTGACGCATTAACAAAATGTTTTAGGATTATTATGACGAAGCTGGACCTAGGATTCAAGGTCAAGGATAAGCGTTACAGAATGCAACAAAACTTGACAATTACCTTTGCGTGCACAATTTGCGTTTTGGCAGCAGCTGTCCGTAACCAGTCTGACTATTGAGCACATCGTCTGTTCGGGGGGGGAGGGGGTGGCACTCCAGCTCCAGATGACCTAGCACTGCTGCCATACTTCGTAGTACGAATTCCTTAAGCATAGTTTTGATGAGTGTTTAGTGGTTTGATGGCATAAATGCAGGATCGGCTGCCACTTCCACACGGCAAGTGTTTTTCACGACGTCTGCGTCATGCCTACCTTTGCTGTTATCGGGAGTTACAAGAAACGGCTCTTATCTTTACTTGCATTACTACATTTGGGCCTTGTGAATGCTGCGAATGCCTCAACTAGTAATATAACATTTGCACTTTTTGCCACTATCAAAACCACGAAATATGATACTGGTATTTGATCTTACATTGGCCAGGCTGCTCCGAAGGGGAAACACATTCACTGACTGCAGCGATTGATGGCTTTCAACCCGCGCCCGACTGGCGGTCGGCGCCGATCGCACCCGACTGGGGGGAGGGGCGGTTGACCGCCCCTTCTAACTCATGAACGGCTGACACATCGTTGGAAAGCTCGTGACAAGTAGGGCTCGAAACTGGTCTCATTTTTAGTTTTGGGTTGTATGTAAGCCATTTACGCCTACATATGTATTCTCACAGTTGACTGCATCAAACCGAGAAACGGCCTGGATCTCAACGGCTGTGATTAATAAAGTGTAGGTAAAGGCACTAATGAACAGGAAAAGTTTGCAGATCCTTTGATGTGCAATGATATGATATGATATGATATGATATGATATGATATGATGATACACGCCTAATTTCACTGATCTGTTCAATATATACGCTGAAACGTTGAGTTAAAGACACGGCGATTTTCGCGCCGACTGAGGGCGGGGGCGGTAGCCGAAAGCGGTATGAAATTAACGGGAACTAATTTTACCCTTTTTTTGTTTTCGCGACATAGACCTTTCCATGCAATATTTATTTGTCTTTCTGTGACGGCAATGCATGCTTAAATTTGGGAAAAATTCAGTAGTTATCAGTCTACACAGTTGGCGGAGCTTTGTTCGCCAGTCTGTTTATTTCCAAAATACGCAGTTTCCCGAAACTTTTTGACGTCTTGGTATTGCTCGCGGCTGCGCGAGCCAGTTCCACCATTTTCAACCCGTTCTGAGTAATTCATCTCCGATTTGACGGCGGTACATTTCGGCTCGTAATAGTTATTCGTGATCTGACCTCAGGTCAATGACTGGAAGTCTCGATACTTTGTCTATTGGCGGCAAATGGATGTCTACATCACCCCACACTAAAACTGTTGTGAAAAATTCCGTCAAAATACGAAAAATCGACGACATGTTAAGAAATAAAGGTGATCTCAAATCAATAACCCGGAAAATTCCGAAAAATCCGAGGTAGCAGGTTTGTTGCATCCATCAAGCTTTCTAATCCCTGGACGTTTTATTGTGATATCATGTTTTCCGAAAAAGTTACGGGTCGGTAAACTTTTTTGGACATAGGTCCACTTGACCTGACCTAGGTCAGACACTGGACTTGCCCTGAGGTAAAAAAAACTTGACACAAAATGTAAACATGATCATGCAAAAGGTACACGGAGTTTCGTGGCGCTGCGTTTGTTCGTTCTTTCGCAGTCTTGGAAAAACTTCAGGGGGGTGGGCGGTCAACCGCTCCCCCCAGTCAAGGGCGGTTTAAAACTATGACGCTAAAAGCATGGGTTCGAGGCATTTTGGCGAATAATAAGATGAAATAGAGACCAAACGATGCGATACACTCTTTCATGGTGACCTGTGAGGTCAGCCGGTTATGGAAGGAGTGAAATCAAGTATCATTCGAACCAGAAATCAACGTGCTGCACGCTTGTTTTTCGATTTGCTGTTCTACCGCAATTTGAAACGAAATGGACGGGGACGAAATTGCATCCGTCTCCCTCGTCGGGCGCGAATGTAAAAATCGTTTCGTCCGGCGAGGGCTAAAAACTTACTGTGGTACCGGAGCAACGCGACATTCTGAGGACAAAACCAATACATTAGCACTTACCGTGTGCATTTGTAGCCTACGCGCATTCCAAAATGCGCCTATCTGGCGTGGTGGTGACTGGTATGGAACGAAGGGAAACGAAAAACATTCACATTCGGATTTTCCAAAGCGCCATGGCGTCCCCGAACGCGACGTAAAAGGCTGATTAACTGTTACCATGTGACTTCGGTAAATGAATTCACTTACCGTACTCAGGGACACTTCTGGAAGCATGGGCAGGTTTGTCTTAACTCTGGAGCCAGAAAAAGTGGTTGCCATGTTACACTGTAATTGGTGCGCCCTTGGGTCTCGATTGTCAATCAATCAGTCAATTAGGAACGAGAAAACTTTCACCAATACTCTCAGGAATCCAGGGGATCTTAACCTTTGCGCGGCCGGGATTTCATGAGAACTCCTCTCCAGTAAACTGAAGATAGACAAAAAAGCGAAAAGGTGCAGAGACAGTCAGTTTTAGAATTTACGGTCACGTCAGGTCACCGATCTAGGGCAGATGAAGCAGGATTATGTCCCAGGAAATTTAAAGTGGTATAAAATTTTGCGAAATGTATCCATTGACATGACAACTGCCATGCTCCATGGCATTTTTTCAACTGTTTGGAACTGAAAATTCAGTTTAGTCCATCGAGTTTCATATCAAGCCCTATAAATGAAACAATTTTGCTGTGTCGAATTTATCTGAAATATGCAGGCAATTGACCTTAAGTCACCTAGGTTTTTGACTCTTTTTACGTTTGTTGTTGAGATTGTGGGCCTAGTTTGGCGGTTTTGAAACCTGAATATACATCCTGGTGCTCCTCACGTCCTTTGCACACGTGATGATACCTCTTGACCTGTGGTCTGGGGTAATGCCACGTTCTGTACCAATTTTCGGCCCAGCAACCGGAGATAATCCATCGGTTTACGGTTTTGGAATGTTCATCAGTAGTTACATGTGCCTCAGAAACATTAATCTATCCTGAGAACTTCTTGCCAGTAGTGAAGTGATCCCATTTGACCCATAGGCTTACCTGTTGTGATCTTTAAAATATTATGCTTGTTTTCGAAGCGAACACAGTTAACATGTCCGTAAGTGAAAAGGCCCGTGACTTCTTTTTGTAAAGTTTGTACATGCTGCCCCAACCGTTTGAAGACTTGATGCTGTATCGTGTCAGAACGATTGAGATGCAACAGATGACACGACAGACTCCTGAAATCGCTTCTTATAGCCGTCAATATCTTGACATAGGTTGACCTTGTTTAACTTTCATATGATAATTGGAGACTTTAAATACGTGTCAGACACATTTGTGGCGTACTCCAGTCCACTGGATATATATATATATATATATATATATATATATATATATATGTATGTATGTATGTATGTATGTATGTATGTATGTATGTATGTATGTATGTATGTATGTATATTCTGGAACTGGCAAAGAGCCAATATCCCTTTTGCTGCATTGCGTGTACGACGAGTTGCATGTCTCAGGTACATATGTTGTTCTTTGAATTCACTATTTTTGTTTTTAAAATTTCCGATTTTTCATCACCTGTCATTGAATAATCCACAAATAGGAATGTGCACAGTTATCACATTGCACTTTATTCTCACGTTTTCGTTTTAGAAGTGTCTGCCAATGGCTGAAACCGTATACTTCGCCATCATGCCGCACCTTTTAAGGCACGACATTTCTGGTAACATTGGAAACCGTCCGATGACACCCGAATACCCGAAACCAGTGTTTTAACCCGCCATTGACCGTGGCGGCATTTAACGCCTTCCTCCCCCCCCCCCCGGCGCATTTCCTTCATATCTCCCAAACGAACGAACGCAGCATCCTGAAACTTTCAGTTTGTTTCCTATAGCCGTTGCTCATATATTGACAAGAATCTGGAAACGAGGTCGTCTTTAATACGTCTTAATGACGTGATGAAGACGACCATGTTTTGCAATTTGGCGTCTCATTTTACTTCGCCGCCGTTTTGTGGGTGCTTTTACAAAGCATCGTGACTGTGGCTTGCATTGCATATCGGCATGACCTCAGAGCTCAATAAGAAATACGTGTGACAGCATGCTACGTCATCCTAGGTCAAATATGCATTTTTCATTTTCCGGGTCCAATCAGAATACATTTTAGAAAAGGGGTTCAATAAACTGAGTTTTGGACAATGACAGATGGATTATCGGATTTTCTTGCAACAAACTTCACGTAAAGCATGCACAGCAGTTTCTTGTAACTTTGCAATATTTTTTCTTGGTTTGGCCATGGATGGCTTTATGCAGGTTTCAGCTTTGCGAGTAAAGCAGAGGCGTCTGTTTTACGTTCTGGAAGACCGATGTTGAGTTATTGGTCTTAGCAATGTTGTGCAACATTTCGCAGAGATGTGCGAGATGGGACAAACTGACTTGTAGGACCATTCAGAGATGACAGATGGAGGTTACCAGCGTGCTAGTACTACTCCTAGTTGCATATGTAAGATAATTTTGGCCATTTCAGGGCTTATTATTATTATTATGATTATTATTATAATCAAGACCCTTTGAAAGTGCCTTTTTTGGTATCTCCGAGTAAAATGGGTTAGGAAACAAATATTGCATGACACGTTATAACGGAGGACAAATTAGATCCGACCCGTGATCTTGACCTTTTATGGCCTTGGGACATGTGACACTTATTGTACGAGATTAAGCTGCCAGGAGCGTATCATCACGCAAGCTGCAGTCTCGTTCTGCTCTTCATTGTGATTAGGCGAGACTCTAGAGAAAATGGTCATTTTTCCGTGTTTGAACCGGCCTGTGACGTCATCAGCGACCCCAAAGTAAAAACAAAGGTTTAAGCCACAGAACCGCAAGATCTGGGGTTATCGATTGGCGTTTGAATCAGCCGAATCGAACGATTGGTTCTCAAGACAGACTGGAGGGCGTTAGGCCGCCCACAGTGAATGGAAGGTGGCGAAATACCCCAGTCAGTGCTGGGTTAATATGTGCAAAGAAATGCATTTTTATTTGAACCATTTTTTTACTAGAAATGCGCGGCAGCACGTAAGAGCTGGCCGGCTGGCAAAAGTATTACAGCGAATCGACCAGGAGACTTCTGGTGCCCGACGACAACAACAGCAGCGGTGACGCGGCAAGTCGACGGCAATAGCAAAAGCGGTGGGAGGTTGACATGGTGGTGAATACCTAGCTTGTGACTGACCAAGGAAATTACAGCTTAACCTAAGCTAGCACCGTTTGTGTAGGACGAAAATCGAGTAAATTCGGACGGCCGTCTGAAATTACCGGGCGGTGTCCGGAATTATTCAGATTCAGAATTTATTTTTTTTTGTAAAATCATTGCGATTAAACGAATGCTCACAGCAGCAATTAAAGTGGTCGCATTTTAGATTTCAAGGTGGTCTGTCATTTGAATGTCTTTTGGTTGACTTGCGCTTATCTTGAAATTAGCTACAACCGATTTTTTTTAGGCGCCCGATATTGCCCGATTCTCTATTACATGTGTTGGAACATCACTGGTGCACTCGAATAAACTAGGCTCTTGCTAAGGTGAGAATATACCCGGATGTCTGGAGGCTCTTCATAACACCTTTTCCACAGCAAAGTAATAACCACTCCCACAGCAACGGTAAAGCGAAACGTCTGGAGGATTGAGGCTTGTTCACACATCCGAATGGTAGAGGCTAGGAAGGGAAATATATACACTGTACACCGTAATGATCGACGCCTCGTGTGCTGTAATCACATCTATTTGTTACTACTTTTTGTCGTCCTTTGTCTCGACATTTCCCATGGGACTACTTCAATCCACCATCCTTGCCGAGTGCGATTTCCAATACCAAAACATCTCACCCTCATGTAACGGTGTACAGATGCCTCGTTCGCGGTTTGGTTATCATTGTGTGCTGGTGGTGTGACAGGTGACGTGCGACGATTTCGTGCCCTCTTGGAAGAGCCTGGTGACAGCTGCGACACCATCCCAGCGCTGATGCTTCCCGGAAGCGATCGTTAAGTGGGTCGGACTCGAAAGCATCGCCGACCAAACGTCCGCTTTACTCGGGGGTGGCCCAGCCTCCTGGTCCCGGCTTGAAGAAATCGGGCAAGCAGAAAACACGAGCAGTCATAGAACCAGCTGCCTTCCCAGCAGTGTTCTAAGTAGACTTGCCTCGTAGCAGTAAAACGATCTCCGAGACACCAGCCGTAGCCGCCTGTCGTGTGAAGTCCGTGAGATGGGATCACACGTGGTCTGTGAGGTGGACTCGCCGGATTTCCGTGTGGTGCTGGACCCCCCTGCTGACGAGGTGCTCTTCTCCAAGAGGCCGGCAGACCGGCTGGTGGCACGCCGTAATTCCACGTCGGAAACGGGTGGCACGAATCGCCCCGCCTCGCCCAGGCCCAGGTACATCCTCGCCCGTCACGTTACGTTCAGGCGTGTGTGATATCAGGGGGTAACACCAGCTGACACTGGAAAGGCTGCTCGCATCCTGCAGCCGTTGGTCTGCTCATGTCAGATAGGACGTCATAAAATGGCTTCGTTCTGAAAGGTTATGTGATTTTGGAGCTGCGAGCGCTGATGAGAACAGACGCATGTGGTGGTGTGTGCTCGCCGGTGCTTGTTTTAGCGTATTAATTTCATCGTAAAGCCCTGTTTGTTGTCAGGGACACGTGGTTGTTTTCGTGTAAGCCTGCCTGACACTGCCGCGGCTTGCAGATGGTCCATTTCCAGTACGTTACACGTCTCCGCGGCAAGTGATGGAAGCGATGGTGCTGCGGCCACTCTCCATATCCCTGCAGAGGTGGGTATTGGGAGTACAAGACACGATTCTCCTCTTCGCTTAGATTACTACACTTGAGCCACTGGGATCTTCCGCCCAATGGTGCATCAACCCAGACCGACCAGGAGAAGGCACTTAGGCAAATTTGGTATCCTCCCATGCATGCCCAATGGGCGTTCGCCAGGACTGGGAGCGGAGAACCGTCGTGTGCTGCACGCTCGTCTGCGGCGGCCTTCGCAGTCTCCTGTCCTGTGCCCGCTCGGACCGTGGCCGGTCGTTTGAGTTCCCCCGGGAGCCGCGGCACGCGCGCCGCACGGCGTCACGCGACCCGGCCGCCGTGATGCGGGGAATGTTGGCAGTCGGCCTCCACCGCGCCGGGAACGTCGCCCGATCGCCGGAAATAACGCCAGCCGTTCCGTCGCCGCCGCCGCTACTGTCACTGCACGCCCTAAGCGACGCGCACATCTCCAGTCATTGTCACGTGCACCGCCCCGATATCTGCAGTCGTCTGTTCATTGCCACGCGCACCGCCGCGATATCTCCAGTCGTCTGTTCATTGCCACGTGCACCGCCGCGATATCTCCAGTCGAGCAGTCATGCTGTGCGCTGACCGTTCTCGATGGACGTTTAGCTATCGCAATCGGAACGCAGCGCGACCAGATCGTCTCCAATGCCCGCGTGTTTCATGGCGTCATTTCCAATGTCTGCCCATGACCGACCGACGATGTGCCCACTGTTCTTGAACTTCGCTTCTCTGCTGATCAAGCAGCGTTGGACGCTTGAGGTTTATGCAAAAATGTCAGATTTTTCAGCTGCTAGTGCATTCAGCAATGAGCACATGGACCAGGGCATTGTGGTAGCTCGGCTGTTTGTCTAATCTGAGTCGTCCTTGGCAGAATGTGGCAAACCTTCGGCGAGGCTCATTCTGTACTGTCAACGAGCTTCAAGAACATGAAGAACAACCGTACAGAGGGAGCGCGAGGAAGATAGCTGAGGTAAACAACTGTCAGGGTTACAGTGATTTTCTGTCAGTACCTTCAACACTAACATAAAGAGAGAGAGAGAGAGAGAGAGCGGAGTTGGCTGAGGCACCTGGACAACAATCGCAGTCGGAACAGGAAGGCTCCAAATGTTCCCATGTCTTCTGATGAAGGCACAAATTTATGACCTAAGTCGTTTTTCTTCAAACCTTTAACCCTGGTGTTCGTACTACAATCGCTACTGTCTTTCAAGGAAATCGCTTTCCTGCTTGGGGAATGCGACCTTAATGAAATATAGTGCGAAATATAATACGAAGAAAATGTGAAGCCTTCAGCGCCATGTAAAAATATCTAAGGGTAAGAGTCACTCCAGGAAATACATAAAGGGCAGGGGATCCTGCGTGGGGTAACGCCAATGGCCAAGGGGCATTTTACTTTCTTCCATTCACATCAGTGTTACTCCATTTACGTCTTAGTTTCATCACCGAGGTTAATGTTCTCAGCGACAAAATGGAGCACGCATCGAGGTAAAATTGCATTGCACTATAACTCACACACCAGATGATTTGAATTCCTGCAATACTGCATAACATTCACAAGACCAAAACGGTAGCAATTCACATAAGTTTGTAATGTGTACTTCTGTTTGCTGTAGGCATAGGAGCTACGTCATGAAGACTCCAGTTGTATAGGGCGGGTACAAGAGAGCTAAACATTGGTGTCGTATAGTAAATAAGCGTAGAAGAGCGTACGGGTTAAGAGCGTTCGGTTCAAAAGACGAATGAAATGCGTTACGTTATTTGCGGATGTTACCTTTACTACACCTGTGTTGCAGAGAAAGACTTTCGACACGTGACTGATGAAATGGCTTTGCACATTTCTTAGTCAGACAGCATTTCGCAGGAAACATTCGTTGATGGTATGGTATCAACGTTTGAAGTGTGGTCGGCAGATTCTGGGAAGAACAATGGAATACCTAGAACCACTGCAGAACATCGAACGCTATTCTGGTGAAGGTGACGAAGTGGCAGATCCCGCCAACCCTCCGGAGGTCAGCTGCAACATCCGGTACGGGGTCTGAATGTCTGTACGTGGTCTGCATGTCTCTGCCTAAGACGACTCACGTCGAAATAATCTTCTAGGTACTGCTGACCGCCAAGGGGCTGGCAGTCTAGCTGGACAAGTCGTGGCCATTGTGGACCTACAAAAGCATGTGTTTATGTTTGTAACAGAGCCAACTTTTGCAATGCATTAACTGGATCATGTAACGACAACAAGTTATATGTTATCATTTTTTCAAAAGAATAAACATCACTGCGTTGACTTCGGAGAAGATCGGGTTTTGACGGTTTTGCTTAGTGAAATGTGAAATTCGTTATTTTCAAGGAAATGTTGACCATTTCTGAAACTAATTCTACATGCAAGCATTTGCCGATATCGCGACAGTCGCAGACGTGGCAGCAGAGTACAGTCTTTCAAAGGTATCACACCTCATCTGTAACAGCAGCCACGCCGTGCAGTGGCCGTCTGCTGGTGAGTTGGCTGGAGGCTGCACCTCGCTCTGACCAGTGTCGCTGCCGCCTGCCATCACAGCTACGTCCGCTGGAAGGTCCGCCGACTGGTGGAACACATCGCCGCGCGGCTCGCTGTGCTGGTGCTCATTGTCGCGGACATCATCGTCGTGTTCGTCGATATGTTCAACGGCGCCGGAGAGCGGGCCGACCACCACTTGGCCGTCGTCGGCCTCGCCTTCGCCAGTGTCTTCTTGGTGGAGGTGCTGCTGCGGATTTTCGGCGTGGGGTAAGCGTTCCTCGACGTGCTGGAAACACGCACCGCATGGGGTATTGATGCAATAAACCACGACCCACAATCGGGCTGAAAACGGATTACCCAAGCTGATCATGTTCGGGTGGAGATTCATGTACTTTGTCACCGTTAGGTTTCTTTGCAAGACATATGATAATAGCATCATTACCTCTGATGAAGATTATAGTCATTTTTATAGGGTCATGATCTTCTTTTTTGAGCCAGCGATTTATCTCGCTTTGTGCGTCTGTATGCAAGCTTCTTAACCGGGTTGGCTTTTTCCTTAGGGTGAGACAGTTTTTCAATTTCTCCAAGTGCAGCGCCTGGTGGAATATAATCGACGCTGCCTGCGTGTTTATCAGCTTTCCAGCGGCCGTGGTGGATTTGATGGTCGAAAACCTGGTACTGGATAGCTCCAAGTAAGATCATGCAGCGATTTCTGTGGTAACACAGAAAAGATTACACAGACGCAGTTAAATGGCTCGCGTTTCATCGAAACGTTACCATACCTCACACATACATCGATGCCATGTGCGTGTGATGCATTAGCCACCATTCGCGTTAGCGGTAATTGCTGAAGTGTCGCGGTGAAAATCGGCGTTCGCATCTTTTTTCGTGCATAGGTACGGCTATAAAAATGCAGTATACGTGTATGAGAAGGGATTTGTGGGTTTCTCAGTGAAATTAGATCATGACATTGTGACGCAACTGCTTTATGACCATGAGTACGTGGTACACTGCTAAGTATATGTCACAGACGTTGTCCTTGTTTTGACAGTGTCGGTTTGCTTTTTTAGGCTTGTGATTGTCCTGAGAGCATTTCGGATGGTGCGGTTGCTTCGCGTGTTCACTGAGAAGGAACGTCTGATCACCGCGGCTCGACAGATGATATCAGAAAATAAACGGCGGTGAGTCAATGCCTTGTCTTGCGATTTGAAATTTGGACTATTGCACCGTAGTTCCAAACTATGATTCTCATCTTGAGTGGGGCACTACAGACAAGAGAAGATATTTCTTCCGTGATTGTGACCATAGGGCTGTACGATGTTTCGGAATATCACTTGCACGTTGCATATTGATTGTGAAGCGCAGCAGCATGTAAACTGTGTGAACTGAAACGTGACTTTTTGATTTGGGCTAGTTTTTCATGTCACGTTTGCTAGTTATCGTTCAGTTACCGCAATACTTCAGTAAGCCTGGCCCACAGGGACGTTCTAAAGCTTGTAAATGATCATTAAAACCCTGACATGTTAAATGATGAATTACTCAGTTTAAACATTTCGAAACGTCATTCTTCGTCACAGAATTACTTCATTACGTTATCCTGCCGGACGTAATGATTTTCGACTACTCTCCAATTAGATTGTCACGTCCAGTCAATTTTGCTCCTAGACGAAGCCAAGTTAGGGAACGGCAAGGAGCGCAATGAATGTTGTTTACTTAGTCGATTTATTGTGATCAGTCAATTACTGATGATCAGTACCCAGCAGCTGTTTCTGCCTTTGTTATCGTAACGATTCCCATCTGTCCATGGGAACGGTGTTCTTGGTCTTTTCGTCTCGAGATATTACCTTCCTGGATTAATAACTTCCGAACTTAATTTCGAAACAAGTTTGACCCTTGGGTCAAATTAGTGCTCAGGGATGAAAGCAGCGATAGGAATTCCCACGCGATTTTCTTAGGTCATTTTGAGGTTCACCGAACGGCAATGGCGTAGCTCATCATTGGAATGTCTTGTCATTTGAAATATCATTTTTATCCATTAAGACGATGCCCTAATAGCATTTTGTTCATAAACTGACCGTACATGTATTTCATGCTGCCGCGGCAGAATCCGAAACATGGTTCAGTTTTTCACATGTTAGTCAACGCACAGGCGTAAGAAATTGTCGCCATGGCTCGTTGACCTCAAATGATGATCTATGTTTTCCATTTAGTTTTGAGAAAATGGCTGCGGAAAGGTTCTAATACCAGTTAACGCATGTTTCAAATCCATGACTTGCACTGTAGATCCCTTGGCTACACAGAGGATTAAGCTCACTGTCTTCTTGGTGGCTGTTGGCCTGTATGCCATAGTATGGTTAGCGCGTATGGACGACCTCCAAGAAATGGGTACACCATCATCCAGCGAGCTCCCATCATCCAGCGAGCTCTCCGAGAACTCAACCCCACTATCTTTATTTTCAGATATCAACAGAATGGATTCGATCTTGACCTCTGCTACGTCACGAAGAGGGTGATTGCTATGAGCTTCCCATCGGCTGGAAAGATGTCAATCTATCGAAATCCGATACAGGTGGGCAATTACACCCGGATGTAACTATGAGGTATTAGCCGTCCTTTTGTTACAGTAATTTTAGAAAATGTGGAAACGTCTGTTAGAAATATGTGTTCGTGAGGGTTTTGTCTGTGATGAAGTTGGGAAAGGTGGAGAGCTGGCTGTCTGACCCCAACTGAAACTGTAGTTAAAGGGATTTTCCATCCTTAACAGATGTGTTTCGAATTCAGATAGACAAGTCGTGGCCTGTAGTATGAGAAACCGATTTCCCATGCAGACTGTGTCTCTGAATTACTCTTTTGCCACGGAGTATTCAAACGATTATTTGCACGCTTCCCCTGTGTTTTATCCATCCGTGTGGTATCGTCAGTTTGTACATGACGACAGGAGGAGGTTCGAGCAAATCAACTTTAGTAGACTATCCGTATGCATGTAAACAGCACGCGCTACGTGGACTAAACTCATGGCCGTGTGTTTCCCATGACCTTTTGTAATCTTGTTAAAATCACGTGTTTGGGACAAATGCATCCATGTTACAGGTTTGAAGAGACTATTGACGTTTCTTCGGAAATCGCAGATGATTTCCGAAGTGAAGTCAGAGGGGTGACATTCACCTCAAGTAGTGCAGGTCTACCTGGGGTTAGCGCCTGACGCAATTTGCTAACAGAAGCAGTGTCGCTTTTTGGATTTTCAGTTATATTAAACGTAATTTCAGCACACTCCTGAAGGCCTTTTCTCATACTTGCGAGGCTGTGAACTCAAGGATTCCTATTTTTCAGGAGGTCGGCCGTTTCTTCAATACACAACACCCAAATAGGTACATGATCTACAACCTGTGTTCCGAGAGGTCGTACGACATCAGCTATTTCAATGGAAACGTTCGACGTGTGCAAATAGACGACCACAACGTTCCCACTCTTCAGTACGTGTCTCATAGTCTGCAATATGGCCGTGGGAAATATTTCTGTTCAACGCCTGTTGGGTTCGAGGCAAGCATGTGCACCGTTTGTCACCCTTCTCCTGCATGTCACATATGCACTACGTTTCCCTCCAGCTGCCAAATGTCATCTGCTGTTTTAAGAGGATGGGAGAGGTGTTCATGCACTCTGAGTTTTGTCAATTCTGTGGGACAATAAGCATCAGCAAGGACAACTTTCGGTCGGCAATGCCATTTCATCTAATTTGTTATACGTGTTTCCTTTCCACACCGATGAGAATATGCAGCTGGCAAGGTGTTAGGAATGACAAATTCAGGTTATTCGTGAATTATTTCCCGAATCTATTCGTACGTGCACTGTTGAGCACATAAGTGTACGTGTATCGCAGTTTGGTATTTCCCCGAGCCTTTCATTCTTTTGCTATTTTAGGATATACTTAACTATTGACCCTAAGAATGCAGGTATGAGCTTCGACCATTTACTGTCTTTCGCCTCTTTTTTGCATGCAATTTTTCTCATATTTATTCTGTAACCCTGCCTACCTTATTATTCTGCTTTCTTTTCCTTTTTGCGTGTTTTGCTGTGTATTGTCGACTCGCAGCCCCTTTTGAATATCTCGAAAAAATACCACCAGAACAAGACACAGACGAGGGACATGAAGACGGCATTTAATTAACTGTCGCGGGACAGTCTCCGGATCCAACTCAGCCGGGCCAAGAAGGTTCAGGACTCTTGCCCTACTCCTCCTACCCCTCCCACCCCCAAAATTACCATAACTGTATCACAGGAAAAATAAAAACACCGTTAGAAAGACTGTGCAAATTAAGAAGAACGCATTTAAATTTTTACGGCGGAAGTATTTATTGGGATCACTAGGGGCCGACTTAGGTCAAATTGCCGGCGGGTGTTTTTGAAAATGGATATAATAATAAACTATAGAAAAAAACTATCAGCAAAATATAAATAAACCAAATAAACTGTAATGAACTAAAAAATATGATAATCAACCCTAGAAAATGACTCCGAATGGGTTAGACGTAAAGGAATGTCTGATTTCCGAATGTTGTGCAGCAAAATCTGGAAGTCAGATTTGGCAATTTCAGACAATACTAAAAATTTAGGGAAAATGCCGCGTTTTTTGTGACGCTAGGAAACGCGTTTTTTCTTAATGGACAAGAACGTGCTTCGGGAGGATTACGCCTCAGGTGTTTCTGGCGCTCCTATCAAGCCTGAAACCGCCATATTAAGGTCAGTCAAGGTCAACCTATGTCAAAGTTGCCTGTGAAACTATTATACCATATCATACGTTAAGGCCACACCAGGCTAACTTGAGTGAAACATGCATGTAAGCCGGGCGTTTCTGGTGTCCGTCGTAACACCTGTGGCATTACCATTGAGCACGTATGACACAGAATAATATGGTGTAGCATTGTTTTGCCGTAAAATCCCTTTTTACATCATAATAATCATACTCTAAAGCAGGGACGTAGCCAAGGGGAGGACCACAGAGGCCATGTCCCCCCCCCCCGAGCCAAGCGATCTACACTAGATAAATAGCGATTTCGCAGGAATACGTAAGTAATGATCATCTACGCAATAGCGTCTTCCCCCCCCCCCCCCGTCAGTGACGCCGCTGAACTAACATCTAGACCCAGGAAACCTTAGTTTGGTCCTCAACACGGAGCCGCTGGATCCACTGCTGTGCCACTGGCATATGGCAAAAGCTGACACTTAGCCCCCCCTCCCCCCGGAAAATCCTGGCTACGTGCCTGCCCTAAAGCATTTTGCATGTAAGCCATTTGGACACCAGACGGCCGGACGCGGAGGCAAGGTAAAAGGCTGATAATTAGCGGGAAGTTATTTTGGAGCCCGAAAGGGTTTTTTTATTTCGCCGACCAAAAATAAGAGGACAGAAGACTAGCTATGGGAAGACGACAAGTTCTTAATTCTTGTCACTTCTGTTCACACAAAGTGTGTTCGCAGAGAAAATATTTGAAGGTAAAGTAAGGTCAACTTGGATCAACTGCAATTAGATCGCTCTTGGCAAGTAAGTTCTTAGCACACATTATTGCCTCCAAAGCGGGAATGACAGCCGCTAAATCTTCCGAGACAGGAAACTGATCACTTAAATTCGATTGGGGACTTGAACACTCGTTATGAGGCCTGAACTTTCGGCCACAGGTCATAGCTCAAGAATTAATATTACTTAGAGAACGGACGTAATAAGCGTCAGGGCTTGCGTTGAAACACAGACCACCGGACCAGACTCACAATATCAATGGAGAACGCAAAAAAGACCGCAAGTATAGCTGACCTAACTTCAAAGAGCCTGACAGATCCACTCATTCTGTCCTCACGATTTTTTGGAACTGTTAAAGTCAACATGAATCTCATGCTTATCAGTGCATTTTACAAGATGCCATGCCCGTTTAGTTTTGTGAGCATGGTCCTTGGATTGCCCTACGTCAGTGAGCCAAGATTAAAAATTAGGATAAGTTGTACAGGTAAAACGAGTGCATGAACGAATATTATAAAATATATTTAACGGGTAAAAATAAACGGGTACATGAAAATGTGCCTCAGGGTTTATGTCACTGCGCCTACTCGTTTCTTGGCTGCCCTAAAAAAATACGCAAAAAAGAAGAAAGGAGAGATTTCCATTAGCTTCCGGCCCTGTAAGAGTCAAAGGATATGTTTAATTTGAGATTCTTTGATGCCAACAGTAATTCTGTGTTGTCCACCTCAACTACTTTGAACGTTTCATTGTCATGGACTGATAAATAAATGTAAGTACAAATCGTGGAAAGCATTGTACAAGCTAACCTGGAAATAACAACTGGTGTACCCATCCATGAAGAGAACTGCACAGATAACGTTCGGCACGTATGCAAGTTACATTTTCGTCCACATCAGCCTAATCATCCTCCTGCAGTACAATAGACGAGTGGACAATTTCGGGGATACTTTGATTTGGAGATCAACTGGCCGAAAAGGACCATTGCAACAAGTCTACTTTTCCACTCTGCTTTTGTGCTGGTTTGTGACCATACATTATGAAATAAGGCGTTCGCTGTCTTTGCAAAGGAAAAGTTACCAATTTCCCTTCTATTATGCTGACTTTAAAATGCATTACAATATGCATTGTTCAGTTATTAAGCGCAGTCATTACCGCCTCAGAAATAAATTTTATCCGATGTTTCCAAAGAAAAATTATTCTGGGTTTTCCTCTGGTATACTGGATATTCCATATTCGCCACGCTGAAGAGGATAAATGGCGCAGCGTGGCATCTTTAACATTTCCACCCCGCGCCTGACTGGCAGTCAACGCCGATCACGCTCGACATGGGGGGGGGGCGGTTGTCCGTCCTCTCCCTCAACTCACGAACGGCTGGTTGCACGATAAAAATAAACAAGCCGATGGGAAGCTCGTGACAAGTAGATCTGGAACCTGGACTCATTTCTAGTTTTCGATGATAGGGAAGTCATTTATGCCCCAACAATATTTTCTCACAGCCGACTGCATGAAGTCGAAAAGCGGCCTGGATATCAAGAACTGTGATTAATAAAGTGTAGGTAAAGATACCAATGAACAGACTGAATCCCGCAGATTCCGATACAGGCCTAATTTCTCTGGTTTGCTTCATATATACGCCGAAACGTTGAGTTAAAGGACACGGCGATTTTCGCGCTGACTGACGGCGGGCGCCGTAACCGAAGGCGGTATGAAATTAATGGGAAGTAGTTTTAGGCTTTCTTTATTTTCGCGACATACGCTTTTCCGTGTAATTCCTTTTTTACCTTTGTGGTTCGTGTGATGGCTTCTCATGCTTAAATTTGGAAAAATTCATTCGTTATCAGTTTACACAATTGGCGGTTTATTTCTGTTTATTAAAAAAACGTCTGTCTGTTTATTAAAAAAACGCGGTTTTTGAAACTTGGCGACTTCTTGGTATTACTCGCAACTGCGGAAGTCAGTTCCACCATTTTCAACCCGTTCTGAGCAATTCGTCGCCGATTTTGACGGCTGTACATTTCGGCTCATAACAGTTATTCGTGCTTGACTCATGTCAACGGCTGGAAGTCATGGATACTTTGTCCATTGGCGTTAAATGGATATCTTCATCACCCCACACTAAAACTGCTGTAAAACATTCCGTCAAATTCCGAAAAATCGACGACATGTTAAGAAATAAGGTTGATCTTACGTCAGTGACCCGGCAGATCTCAAAAAATCTGAGATAGCAGATTTGTTGTATCCATCAAGATTTCTAATCCCTCAAAATGTAAGTTGTGATATCATGTTTTCCGAAAGAGTCACAGGGCGCTAAACTTTTTCGAACATAGGTCCATTTGACCTGACCTAGGCCAAACACCTGACTTGACCTGAGCTCAAAACTTTGACACAATGTGTAAACGTGATCAAGCAAACGTTGCACAAAGTCTTGTAGCGCTGAGTTTGTTCGTTCTTTCGCAATCTTGGAAAAACCTCAAGGGGAGCAGTCAGCCACCCCTCAGTCGGGGACGAGTTAACAGTGAAAGGAGGCTACCTTGATATAGATGGCGCTAGTATCGCATGTTGTCCCCTGCAGGGGCGCCAAAATCGTAACGATAGTACGCCTGACTTAAATCGGTCTGCCATGACGTTGTCGCACTAAGTATTGGGCCTAAATATGAATGAATCCAGACACAGAAAGACGCCTTAATTTACGCGTGGCTACTGATAATTTCCTTGCTGATTCAACGTCGATTTCCTTCCCGAACTTTCCATTTCTGTGTACTGTCTATTGTATCTTGTTTTGGTATGTCCACTTCAGCCTGTTCCTGGGAGCTGTAGTTATATTCATCCTGTTGACTCGCTTTTCGTTCGCATGATTCAAAACATTTTGTATTTATAGCTGCGCTGCCTCCCGAAGGGCGCAGTCAACAGTGTATATGATTTGCGGTGGTGGTGTAATGTCAGCGACCGTTCTCCCAGGCAGATGCTGGACTTCACCAGGTCGGTGATGACCTGGCTGAACGCTGAAGCCGAGAACGTGGTAGCCGTGCACTGCAAGGGCGGCAAGGGCCGCACCGGCACCATGATCTGCGTCTACATGGTGGAGACGGGCCTGTTCTCCACGGCCGACGAGAGCCTCGACTACTTCGGCAGCCGACGCACCGACCTCAACGTCGGCAAAAAGTTCCAAGGAGTGGAAACTCCCAGCCAGGTACGAACTACATGCTGGAGGCGATCAACCCCAGTCGCATGTCTTTCTTCACGTCTGTGAGGTGTGACAGTGGTGGCTACTTTTTTAAGCTTGTGATTACCCCAAGAACATTTCGGATGCTACGTGTGCTTCGCGTATTCAGTGAAAAAGAACGCCTGGCCTCTACGGCTCGACAAATATCAGAAAATAAGCGCGTGGTTAGTCGATGTTAGCAACTCCATTTATAAACCATGAGTTATTTTTCAGCAGTTTTACCTGGCTGACCGGGCCCCAGTTTCATTATCTATGTGGCGGACTGGCTACATTCTATTACAAACGTATTGAATGGTCCGAGGCCAACAGGTCATCGAAGGTCAGTCGAGGTCATTAACCTCGGCTGATCTTCAAACGGCCCCGATGTTCGACTAAGATTGCATCAGTTGGCTTAAAGACCTACGAACACCCGACAGACTCACTTCCATAAAAATGTGAAGAACTGGTAAGTCAGATCTGGATAGGAGGGGTCGATTGGTGCTGCGATATCACAACTTTTGGCCTTTCATATCAAGGAATTTAAAACTAACGTGGCGTGTAGCAGACACTCAGGGACATTATGCTTACCAATTCGAAAACAGTCGGACAATTGAAAGGCACGAAACCAATCAGTATTCGTTAAATAACTTCGGAGCATGTTTCTTAAACGCCGCTTGACTTTACTATGTTCAAGATAACCGAAAAAGTTTGACTTTGCTCATACGTGTTTTCACCATGCTTTTTATAGATCTTTGGGGACATGTGGTGGTAAATTTTTGTGAAGACCACGATGGGAAAACATGATTAAAACCGAAAATGCTCCGTGTGACTTGGTCAGCCCGAAGGTCATCCCGGGCTCGCCACAAAAATGGGCTTAAGTATGAAAGTTGGGACGTTTTTCTTTCGAATGGCGTTTATTTCTCTGACAATCTGCCACATAATTTGAATCATGCAATTTCTGTAAAAATCGGTGACCTTTCACAACCTGTAAACTCTGACTTCAAAGGCCACCCAACGCTAAAAACATATGCAGGAGCATTTGTTGATAGGTAATAAGCGCTCAATTCGAAAGGGGTCGGACCAGTTCTTGTGCGATTTGACGTGGAACGATTCCTCTGTCACACGACGCTTTGGCCAGTAGGTTCTTAAGTGGTATAACAAGTAACGGACTTGGCGAAGACATCAGTCCGAAAAATATCTGCAACATGAAACCAACCTCGTAACAAGCATTCGTACGGCTAATGTGACCCTTGGTGACAAATAAGAAAACTCATTCTTTTGTAGATTATAGTCTTGCGATGAAATGAAAAACAGTGCAATGACCATTTCCAAACTGTAGAATTTGGACATACATTAAAGTATAAATTACAGCACTATTCCATGTGGCTAAAAGCACCTTTATGTCTCGTCAGTGACTCAATGCACTCTAATACGTATTGAAATAATGTATAAAAAATACGCACTCTCATGCATTGCAATGCAATGTGTATCTGAAAAGCAGCCCAGTAATCGCGCATCGCACACCGCAGTTACATGCAAGTGTTACCAACGATTGGACGGTTTACCTACCATCGGTGGTATCGTTCAATAATCAAGCGGTACATGGAGAAACTGTGATACGTAACAGTTACCACGTATGTCTAAGAGATCCTATGTTCGTCCATGACACGTTTCATCATTTCGGGGTGTCACCAAGGATGTGTTGACTACTTACTACTGAACGGTAGTTTCGCGCAATAAAGCAGTTGCATGGTAAGAAACGTATCTATGCACATGCTGCCAGAGTCCCTCCTACGAACAGCCCTGTATCTGTCTTTGGCACGCTTAAACCATATGTAAATGTTACCAAGGATGTTGTAAATGCCTCATTATAGATTAGCACTTCAGTTTGCATATTCTGCTTGGGATCACACTCTGAAACCGCCACTGGTTGTACTGGAGGTAAACAAGAAGCGTGATGTACAAAAAAGAAAGCCAGGAAAAGCACGTCGTGTCAAATGTGCCGCTAAAACGTTTCGGGATGAAGCAGCGCAAATCACCATGGAGAAGGTGAGAAGGCACGCTCACTCACTGAAATAGGGTTCAAACGCGAGTTACCCAAGCGGGAGCCTGTATGGGGTACTAGTGTTATCCAGCGTTCTTTTTTTATTTTGCATTTCGTTTGGAACTTGCCATACGCCTTGTTCTAATCGTTGACTCTTGCGTTCTGGAGGGTCGGCGCTCTGCTCTTTGTCGACGTCGGCACGTAGCTAAGGGGGGGGGGCTGGGGGATACTAGTCGACCAATGCAGCGATGATGAGCTGCATTCTTCCTCCCCTCCCCCTGCTCAGCAGCAGGGCAGTGTTTGCGCCGTAGCCTTGAGAGGAGCCAATCAAGCTGAAGCAAAAGCCTACCGGGCAGCGGCATATCACGGCTTGTAAACATAAAAGGTCAAAGATGAACGACCAGGGGTCTGCAGATACCTAGCTGTCTTGTGACCATGTGTTATGCAATCGACAGCCTGCAGCGATCACTTTGTCGGTCTTCGCTTCACAGAATCTCATTTCCTGGAGCGTTAACAGGGGGTGTCATTTCCTATCTCTTTATGGGTGTCCCGACACCCAGAAAGTGGAAATTGATACGACTTCGGCACACACAAGTGTAGTGTACATTTAAAGTAGATTAAAATATTGCAATATAGTTATATTCCCAGGCCCATGACGTTAGCCACCTATAGTCAGCTTGATCAGCAATAGTCGGAACTTATTTCCTCCATTGCCACCCAGCAGCTGCTTTTCCCCACCACACTTCAAGTAAAATTGTGTCAGGTCGGGTCCTGGAGCAAGTTCCTCCAGTAAATGGAATTCATCTACTCAATTTGATTTTTAATTGTACATGTAAGATTGACAGGGACATTTTTTATGAATCAAAGCGTAAGTACCATTCATTCTTGCCAACTACCTCTCGTTTGCTCATATTTTACTTGCGTAAGTACGCCAGCTGCTAGCCCAAGTTTAATCTCTTTACCCCATTTTTTTTCGACACTAAAATCACCGATGAGTCGGGTCATCGATGATCGTATCGTTAGCCTCAGCGATGTCGAAGCTGACAGGAGTTGAACACCGAAATTATGAAGGCGGCCGTCATGGATTCAGGCAAGTACCGCTGCAGTTCCACTAGTTTCCCCCTCAGGTATGCATTACATGAACAGGTCGAAAAACGTCATTGATGTTTGTCAACACAATCGTCGCTGCCGTTTACAACTGCGTCTGGTACCGCAAGGCAAAGCGTTGGGTAAGCAGTTTAGAACTGAGGATTCGGATTCATATGATCTGAATATTTGGCCGAATATTCGGATTCCGGCGAATGTTCGAATCTTGATTTCAAGGTCTGAATATTCAGCGAATATTTCGTTGGCCACCTTTTCATCCGAATGTTCGCCGAATATTACAAAGTCAGCCGAGCATCCAAATACTCTGTTTCATCTCGGCGCAGAATCTGAAGAAATATATGGGCCAAATTATACGTGACCAAACGGAATGTTAATCTGACCATTGCTGGCAACGTGTTTGTGTCCTCTTTATGGCTGAGGAAAATGCGCCGCAGTGGCACTGAGACATGCTCCGCCCCTTCCTACTATGACTCTGTCGTGCGCCTGACGTTCCGTGGGGTGGTACGTAGCCGCACAAATAATCTGACGCTAGTTGTGTGCCTAGCCCTGGCCACGACTACAGAAGCGCCGAGATTAGTCAGTGTGTGCAGCTGAACGGTACAGGAAGGTATCAGCCCATTTACATGGCCCCTTTAGGAAACTACCAATAGAAAAACCTGTTGAGGCTGATCTGGAAAAATCGCCTGAATTTCAATCACTTAAAGTGACTATATCTGCAATGGACGTCTACATCTCTGCTGATTTCCTATGCGAAAAATGTATCGCAATTTGCATTGCATGCGTAGGGCACAAAATGTACCGAGACAGCGAAACAGTACCATCCAAAGGTGGAGGACAGATACCACTCAATCAGAAGCACTTCGTTCGTAGCATAGTCCTATGTGCTCAGCCTGAGCTTGATTAGCTTCGTTACCAGTCCCAAAGGTGACTGTGTGTGCATCCATCTCCGACGGCTATTATTTAAGGATTTAATCAAAATGTTTTGCCAGGGCGCTTTTCAACCAGATTTCAAGCTGAGCAGAACTTGCTGCATGGGCTCGGAACTCTGATTCTTATGCCGGATTACGCAATTCCGAATTAACGGTACAGTTATGTGACTTGAGTTTGACGTGCGATCTAAATACTGTTGCCGCTTCCATCCTGGGAGTGCTCCGCATTCACAAGCTCTTTTCTCTGGTCTCTGCAACATGGGAAGTTGGTGCTATTCATAGCTATTCAACTTTCCTTGTAGTTCATTAAAGCACGTGTCTTCATGATGGCTCCCTGAAAATCATGACAGCAAAAATTTGTTCCCTTTTTCAGAGATTTCGGAAAATCAATTTGACGCTTTGGTCTTCACAAAATGGGAAAAGAAACAGTGTATGTTGGCCCCTCCAAAAACACCGGCAGGAGATGGGCATGGGAGTATGTCGACTTTGTTGTTCCTGAATCCGGAGTCGTAGACAAAACGAAAGTGACACGCAAAATATGAAACAAGTGATCAGCTATGAACAAACAACATACCTGGCTAATTATGTGATGAAACACCGAGAGCTAAAACAAAGGCGGGAAGAAAACAGAAGCAAACCAAGCTTCCAAGCTTTTTGTCGCAACCTTCGGCATCCCGCAAAAACCATCCACAGAAATGCTCAGAAATGGAAGGATGCTACTGGTGCAATCCGAGGTGGATCCCGTGTCGAAACAACCGTCCATAGACATTGCTGAGGACGGTGCCCTTCGTAATTTTTGTCCACTTGTTAGTCCCGAGTACGGAATGCCTCATCGCATAACGGTAGCCAGCTACATTGACGAGTGGCATGAAACAGAGGCTAAACACCTGAAGGATGACCTGAAAAATGTTGAAACATTGGCAGGCAACAGTTGTTGGATGGTCCAGCAGTAAGCGCTGCTAGCTTTGTGGACATTGATGTTCACTACGTTGACGAGGATTGGGAGCTCAGTTCCTAAAGTCTCGGCGTGAAAGAAATGAAAGAATCACATACGGCAGAAAACTACAGGGCTACGAAGTGTGAAAGTGGAAGACGAGTTTATAGTAAAGGAACAAACCGTTCGTCCACATGACGGACAGTGGGAATAAAATGAGAGCAGCGTAACTGAGTCCAGAGAGGAACGGATGCATGGCTCCTCATGGTCAGCCATGGACTAAAGGCGAGCCCTGGTATAGGCACCATGATTGATAAGGTGACAAAAAATGGTTAAGAAGTCGCAAAACGCTATCAAATGAAGTATGGGTTGGAAAAGCAGCAGAAAAATGTAGCCTGAAAATTCAGTCAGTGACGCGAGAAGTGCGACGCGGTGGAATAGTATCCTTGCAATGGTAACATCAATTATTTGAGCCGACGAAATTGAGCAGGTCTCTATAGATATGGCAAGTGATCCGGATGATCCAGGGCACGTTACCTCTAAAAGCACATGTTTAATGAACGTCCAATGCGTTAACGACTGTTTGCGTGAGATCGGAAAGTCATCACTGGTGAATTTCGTAAAAGAAGCCGGACAAACTGACAAACTGTTGTCGGCAACAAATACGCAAACACTTTTCTAGCACCGTTCGAGGAGTCCACGGCCCTGCTGGAGAGAGGTATTAAACGGCATCAGTTGTACTGCCACTGGTCAAACAGCTTGAAAAGCACATGGAAAATAAAAGATGATCCTAATTACATGGTGGCTATCAGGAGCGCCATGTTGAACAACTTCATGCATCGCACTGCCTCTGAATATGAACAGGGATATTCCAACTAGAGCAACCATGTTAGACCAAAGATACTCCAGGTCATCTGCACTAACCAGCTAGGAAAAAGAACGGGTGCTCGAGAGTCTAAAGAACGAAACTGAAAGACCACCTTCCACCGCAGCGGTCACGGTAGCTGCAAGCTCGGAATCTGGAGGAACACAGTGAAAACGAGGCGTCTTATGATGGAACTGTCGACTAGTTCTGAGGACGATGATTGTGAGTCATTTGAAACAAAACATTTGGGTTCCAGCAAGAAAAGCTTTGAAAAGACGCATCTTCCATGCAGTGGTGGAAGACAAATCAGCCAAGCTTTCAAAGGCTGGCACCGCTGACAAAGAAGTACTTGGCCGTTCAGGTTAGCAACACGCCTGCAGAACGCATTTCTGCAGAGCACGCGAGCCGGCTTGGTGCTCAACAGCCGTCGGCTGGCCCTGGGAAAAGATCTATTCAGTGCGATCCTCTTCCTTTCCGACGAAGTATAGAGCACCGTGTGAGTTAAGGCAAGTGATGTGGCCACCATCACTGCTTTATATACCGTTACCATTTTCCTTGTGCTGTCTCTTACGCCCGAATCGTGTCACAGCACCTAACCAGCTCCAAATCGAAGCTGGACCTGGAGCACAACTGGCTCTCACAGTGCAAGAGCTAGCAACGGATTTTCGAATATTTTTTACGGGATCTGATAATTTTAAACATGTTACATTTAGCACGATTTTGAATACGTTTCCTTCTTGGCTTTAAACAGAACAATGGATGACGTACATAAACCGCTCACAAAATGGTATTCTGGCGTCGATGTTGCAAATAACTTTAAAGTACATGCTTACCACTGCCTGAACTTCTGGCTTCAGTAAGGATGACGAATGTTTCCCATCGTATGAGAATCGAGCCAGGGACATACTGGTGATTAGGAACAAAATTTCTACCCATCGGCCATGCGTATCGATATACTTTAACGCCAAATCGCTGGAAAACCCATTGCTTACGCCTCATGTAAAAAACTCACCCGTAGAGTGGCAAGGATCGTCGTGGTCCAGGCCAGGCTCGAGTGGATTCCATGGATCGGAGCCGAGCGGGCAGGACGATGGGCCCGGCAGGCTCTCGGCCTCCTCGGTAGGAGCTGCAGCGAAGAGGGTCAATATAAGGTTTTAAAACGACTGTTAATTTGAGGACGGGACATTCGTTATGTCCACATGTTTTACATGGTATTGGCCTTCAGTGGCATTAACTATCGTTTCGGTTATCCATTAAGGTTAGGGATGCACCGGATATCCGGTCCGGCCAGATATCCGGCTGGATATTTGAGATCATCCGGTATCCGGTATCCGGCCGGATATTTCCATGATCCGGCCGGATATTGCCAGGTATTTGGCCTTCCGGTGTGCGATCGAGACGCTCTTATATCCGCCTACAAAACCGTTTCAGGAGCAACTTGCCTTGTCATATAAGACTGTCCATGTGCCTGGCAGTTCCAAGGTCTGTCTGGAGCATTACTTTTTCTTCCTATTTCGGAAGGGTTGAGACAATATTTGTAAGGGATGGACTCAATCTCAAAGTAGTGTAACAACAGCCAGCATATGCGCAGCTGACCATTTCCTGGCGCATCATCTTCCTATTTTCCAAGCATTCTTATTTGTCTCAAATACACTTGTACAAATTCATTCACCCTCGCCCGTAGGGGGCGCAGGGCGGGGGAACGGTGCAACCCCCGCTGAGGTTTTCCGAGGGTCATGAACTCATGTCATGTGGTTGACGGGAAACACCTTATTTTTATCTTTGGGAATGCGATAGGAAATAGGTATTGCAAAACAACCTTTATATTCGGATTTCAAGTTGTAAGGAATATAATTTTGTAAATTTTGTGGATGTAAATTCGGTGTGGTTTGTCTTTTGCTTAATCTAAAGAGGGCGCAATGCACGAACCCTTGACTTTTGCTCCGACGGCCGGAACAGCGTCGGCCGCGTAGTGATGAGTCTGCAGTACGATGGCATACCTAAAATTCGATCCCAATTCGAAAAACACTCTTAAGGTATCTAAGTTACGATTTTCGGCTAAATCAAGGTCACCCTAGGTCATTGGCTTCAGATGACCTTGGATGACCCAAGATGACCCTTATATGTTATTTGACAATAGTGTTTGGTAATTGAGATGCTACATTTCACTTCAGAATCTGTTACTGTCTACAAAAAAATGCTTCTGCAGCTCCGAGAACGCATTTAAGCCGAGGACCCCGCTTGACAAGGATTGGCCTAACATGACCTGGATAGGACTCCAGGGGTGAAATACAATCCTGTGGTGTGCAGATAGACTCATAATTAACTGACGAACACTAGCATATCCGTTTTGTTTCATCATCATTTATTCTTTCACGCTCATTTGCACTTAAATTCAAAAAGTACCACTCTGCCAATTTTTGACATTTGACGTGATCTGGAAGATCACGTCAAATGTTTGGTCCGTTTGGGACGATCATCATCCGATCATCATCATCCCATCATGGGACATTAGAAAGGGATGCCAGTCGTGACATCTCGTCACGTGCAACACGTTGATTTTCCCGCGACGCTCTAGGACGCAAGGCGAAAAATAGCAAAGAAAATAGCAAGGTGTTGAAATGGCTGGGGGGTCGTACAGACTTCCCCTCCCCCTAATACGTCCGCAGAATGCCGTATATCGGCAGAAGAATATGCAGAAGGCCGTATATCGGCAAGTATTAAGGGCATTGGCGAAGCCAAAGGTTGGCCCGGGGGTCCGCGCTTCCTTCTTAGACCCGCATTTTTTTGTGAAAACCATTACACGTCGTCTTCCCAGCAGGCGGTTTTCGTGTGATTTCAGTTCACACTGGGCTTCGGGCCCCCTCCTCAAGAAACCCCTAGCTGCGCCCCTGGTTAAGGGACAATACACTTAAACGGACATACATTAGTATTTATACAGAATGGCTATCAAGCCAGGTATTTGAGGTCTACCAAGGCGTTATAATGGCATTCTGCGCATTTTGGAACCTTTGCATTGATGGTGATCGGTGATCTACGCTATGATCGCTGCGTTCTTTATTTATTCTTTTTTACGATGAAACATGGGGAAACCTCGCAATAACTCTAAACGATAGGTGGAAGGATTCACAAATTGTTAATTTTTTTGTTTAGTATTTTCCAATTTTTTCGGATATTTTTTACCGCAGTCTTTTTCGTCTCATTTTCCAGCGATAAATAGCAAATAAAAATAGTTATCCATGATATCAGGTATCCGGATCGGAAATCCGGCCGGATATCCGGCACCCCGATCCGGCATATCCAATATCCGGCCGGATCACAAAAATCCCGATCCGGTGCATGCCTAATTAAGGTACGGATTGGAACACGCATTTCAGAGAACACGAACCGCTGGAACACGCATTTCAAAGAATTTTAATAACGGTGTTCTCAACTGCCGTCCCAAGTAGGCATAGAAACTTGTTTGCAGTGAGAACATCCAACCTGGGATTCCGACGAACTGATTACCACTTCAGTATCTGAACCACACAAACCACCGCAATTCATTTAAAGCACGTTTTGGGAACGCCTTCTGATTGTACAATAAACCAACTCACCTGCAGAGTGACAAGGATCGTCGTAGGCCAGGTCAGGCTCGGATGAATGTGAGCCGAGCGGAAAGAACGATGGGCCCGGCACGGTATCAGCCTCCTCGGTAGGAGCTGCCGCGAAGAGGATTTGTATAAAGTTCTACAATGGCCGTTAATTTGAGGACGGGACATTTGCCATGTCTGAATGTTTTAGATCGTAACGACCTTCAGCGGCATCAGTTATCTGCTCAAGTAAGGAACACAGGTCCTCAGTAAGTACGGGGAAAGTCACATGCGATGAGCGCATCCAACCCTCGATATCAGTATCGCGTATCTGACGAGTTCTCCACCATTTCACGTCCTGTACCACACCCACCGCAACTGACATAAAGCACGTTTGGGAACGCCTGCTGCAATGCACAGGACTAAACCCAGAATCAAGATATGTCTAATGAACTAATTGCAACCGCAGATCATTAGCCCATGACACTACTGGAACTTAACGTAAGATCGCTCGGAATTCGTAAGCTCCTCATATCCACACAACTTAACCCGCGCACGACCGTCGGTCGGTTTCGAACATGTGCGACTGGGGGGGGGGGGGGGCAGTTGGCCGCCCCCTCTAGCTCACGAGCTGTTGGTTGCACGATAAAAATAAGCATACCGTTGGAAAGCTTGTGACGAGTAGAGTTCGAAACTGGTCTCATTTTTAGTTTTAAATAATATGTAAGCAATTTTCGCCCTTTATATGTTTTCTCATAGCCGACTGCATGAGACCGAAAAATAGCCTGAATCTCAAGGGCTGTGACTAATAACGCATAGGTAAAGGCACCAGCGCACAAGTAAAGGTCCGCGGATGCCGATACACGTCTAATTTCCCAGATTTCTTCAATATATATGCCGACACGTTGAGTTAAAGACACGGTAATTCTCACGCCAGCTGCCGGCTTGCGCCGCAGCCGTATGCAGTAATAAATTGACGGGAACTAATTTTAGCATTCCTTTATTTTCGCGAAAAAGGCCTATCCATGTAAACTTTGTTGATCTTACTGGTTCTTGTGATGGTTTTTCATGCTTAAATTTTGGAAAAATTCATTAGTTACCAGTTTACAGAACTGGCGGAGCTTTATTCGCGAGGGCCTGTTTATTTCCAAAATATGTTACTTTTTCAAACTTTTTGAGGTTCCTGGTATTACTTACGTGTCTGCAAGCTAGTTCTGCCATTTTCTACCCATTCTGAGTATTTCATTCTGAGTATTCTGAGTATTCTGAGTACCCATTCTGAGTATTCTACTCGCTCTGAGTAATTCATCGCCGATTTTGACGGCGGTACATTTTGGCTCACTACCGTTATTCGTGTCCTGACCTCAGGCCAATGGGTGGAAGTCATTGATACTTTGCCTAATGACGATAACTAGATGTCTGCTTCACTCCACACTAAAAATAACATGAAATATTCCGTCAATTTCCGAAAAAAAACGGCATGTCTTAAAAATGGGCTTGACCTTAGGTCAATAACTCGGAAAACTCTGAAAAATCTGAGACAGCAGATTTGTTGTATCCATCACGATCACTAGTCGCTGGAAGTATTATTGAGATATTTTGTTTTCCGACAAAGTTACAGTGCGCTAAACTTTTTTGAACATAGATCTGTTTGACCTGACCTAGGTCAGGCACCTGACCTGATCGGAGATCAAAATTTTGACATGAAATGTAAAATTGATGAAGCAAAAGGTACACAAAGTTTCGTGGCCCTGTGTTTGTTCGTTCTCTCGCAATCCCAGAAAAACCTCAGGGGGGCGGTCAACTGCCCCCCTCAGTTGGAGACGGGTTAAAAGTTCACCTTCAGGACAAGGGTCATCAGGTTTTGGAATGGAACCTTCTGGGATCGAAGGAATTTTGTCCAGCTGAGAGGAACAGGGCATCAGCAAGTTTTTTTATGTCACCAGCGTGATCTTCACCCTGTAGGGGAAAGTGTAGAACACGTAAAATATTTAATAAGCAAATAAAAACTACTCTGGTAATGTCTGGAGAATGCCAACCACAAAGTGTTGGGAAGACTTCTATCTTTTTATTTGACTGACTGGGTGTATACTCTAATTAGGCCTTTTTATGCTTGTGTCACTTAGCTGCATATGGCTGTTGCCAAAAATAGTAATTTGGGACATTGTAACGGTTATTTGACTGTTCATATTTGTGTAAGACATAAAACAAAACTATTAGGTACACAAACCTGGGTAGCATGAAGATGTAAATGTGGAACTGCATGGATTCAATATGGATCATGACATACACAAAAAAGGAAACAGGTTTTCATAGCTTGGCTGCTTCTTGTTCTTGACTTTTTCCTGCTTCGTTTTTGTTTTGCTTGTACCAGATGCACATTTCTTCATGTCTGTTTCGTTGTGTCGATCAAAAGGCTTGAAAAAAGGTTTCATATTGATTGGTACATGGGTGTAGGAATGGGAGGAGTAGGACAGGAATAGACATTAATGCATTTCTGTTCAAAGCCTGAAGCAGTGGTGAACAATGTCTTTAAGGTACTTATCATGTGTTAATCAATAACTAGGATCTTGTTTTTCCTTGCAATGCAGAATACCAGGAGGAAGGAACCCAGTCCTGCCATTTGATTTGATAACACACATCACGAAGTAGCATGAAGGTGTGTCACCATAACACGATCTAGGATCTATGTGCAAGCTCCAGTTTTTTGCCATGCTGAGTCTCACCCTCTCCCCACAACCCATACACCAAGCTAAACCTTGCCAAACATACATAAAAAGCTTCACATAAGCGGCCTTGCACCAGAACTAAAGCATTGGCAACAGGACCACAAAAAAGTGATTGTTGTAGATGCTGCAGCGCTACTAGACATGAAAGAAGATTAGTACCACTTCACAAGCATCGCATCACGTGCCAAATATGGGTATTCTTAGGCCTGGCAGAGCAGAGGTAAACAAAAACAGAGGTTGCATTGGTGCGAGCTTTTGGCCGACATCCGTTTTTCCGATTTTCTGCATCTCTAGTACTACACCACATGTCTGCATGCCAACCTACGCACCAAAGAACCGCGCTAACTAGTAGTTGCTGCGCATCAAACACAGCGAGCCAGCAGGCACTAGAACGTGTTGGCACTGAACTGGACATTGAACCTGTGTAGTTTTGATGCAACAGGCCTGGAACAAAGCGATTCTGAATGCCGAGTCGAAAACATAGGCCCTGTTTGAGATCCTGCTTGCGGATGCTTGCACAACCCCGTAGCCAGAGATCCACCAATGAAATTCAAACGCTGAGACGAGAAATGGTGCGCAAGCTCAAAGCCTTTTGCTTGCGGCTGCTTGTGCTGCTTGCGCTGAAACAGGTAAACCCACTGCAAGCAACCGCAAGCCAGACAGGCCAGACGGCATAACGGTGTTTAGAGTCGTGGGTTGTTATCATTTGCGTATTTGAAATATTCGATGTGATGTAAAATGTTGTAAATTAACATTGTAAACTAAAGATGTAAAGTAAAACATTGTGTTGTAAATTCTATGTGCTTGCGAATGCTTGCGACCCTCCCCGAACAGCAGTTGTGTTTGGCTACAAGCACACGGCTTGCGCAACCACGCAAGCAGGTCCTCGAACAGGGTCATAGTTTTACGAAGGTTTCTCCGCGCCGTTATTGCCAGTTGTTTGCGATGCTGTCAAATACCGTCATATCATGGAGGAGATGAAAGTAGAAAAAAAATTCTTACTTAACGACGAAAGAGTCCATAAACTTTGTTACCCGTTCGACCCTTTGTTTGTTACCCTTTGTTACCCGTCGGGACGGTTTTCAACTCATTTTCATACCATGAACAGACGCTTATGGCTGTGAGGATGGAGAGCGTTCCTTAAATTCCTTAAACTTAAATTTCATGAATACAGGACTTTCCTTACATGAGGAAAGGACTTCCAGTAGCCTGAAACCTAAAAAGTGAGCCCAAATATGAAAAGAGCACCCTGTTAATGTTCGAAGCGTCCAGTCGTCTGAAATGGGCCCCAATGATCTAACAGGAGTGCTAGGCAGCGTACCGGAAGGGCCTTACCATCCGCAAGGCTGGGTGAACAGTTCATTACTGGGTCATTATGTACTGTTCTAAATTGCTCTAAATTATACCGGCCCCTTTTCACATCCACAACTGAGACCCTGTTGCAGGACATAGCATATTCAGATAGTTGGGCTGTAGATCGATACATCCTGAACACCCTCAAGTCATCGATTTTGATTAAAATAACTCTAGGGGGTTCTCTGGGGCGCTGAAGCCGAATCTGGCAATTTCGGCTTGATGAGGTCAAGGGGTCAAAAGTGAGAGCCCGCGGCAATCTGAACTTTACTCTTGACAGGGGCTGTTAAAAATGGGTTTTCTCCAACATCAAAAATCGTAAACTAATAAACCCATATATTTTCTGACTTCTTATGAAACGGGCAATCCGATTCAGGTACTTATATGACCTTAGGTCACGATTCCAGAAAATGACCCCGTTACCTTAGGTCGGAGGTCACAATGTGACCTTTTGACGGGGGCGAAAGTAGTTATTTTTATCTCACCAGCGTAAAGGTTCAGGTATCTTCTTCGCATCCAATTCATAAAAACGTTGGGTACGAATCATCTTCAACCTCACATCTTGCATGATGGTAGACTTTGTTGTTGGTAGACATGTTTGAGCTGAGATCGGCTCATTTCGTGACTGTTGAGCGTATACTGTTAACGGAATAAAAACGGAGGATGACAGGAGCGATGACGCACTGAATGAAATAAATATCGTAGTATTTGGTGACAATCGGAACATATATCGAGGTTTCAACATCCACTATAGCACTAGAAAGGGGCTGAAAGCTCTAAGTACTATAACTAAGACCTCTCCAGTTTTCGCGCGTGAAACGGTAAAGTTCTTCGGAGCCTCTTTGTAAATGGTGAAGAAAAGCAGCAAACTTAAGCAAATGTACGGCAACCTCCCCACGGTACCCCTGATAAGCAAAGGTAAAATACGAAGCGAGGAGGAAAAGCAGAAAGTAAGAGCATTCTGTGAACAAGACAACATCAGTCGGGTCTGCCCAAGTACGAGAGAGTTTGTGTCATTTAGAAACAATGAAGGCGTGATGATGAAGAGTCAAAAACGTCTGATACTGGGCAGCCTGCGAGAGATCTACTTGGTGTTCAAATCCCTCGAATCCCCGGGTCGGTTTTTTCAGCGTTTGCGAAACTGCGTCCCAGAAACTGCGTGCTCGCTGGAAGCAATGGAACTCACTGTGTTTGCATATGCATCCGTCCATCACATCCCCAAGCTCCAGTTGGCTGCGTTTGGGGAAAGAGGTGTGACTTACAAAGATCTGATGCGGCGCGCTGTCTGTGACATCAGCGCCAGAGCGCGCATGGTGGGCGAATGTGAGCGTTGTCCATGAGAGCAAGGGGTCCATGAGTATGGAGAGTGTTCAGTCTGTACCTGATGAGATCAGTTATCAGCACTGGGTTTCAACGGACCGCTGCACACTGGAAACAAAAGGACAACTGCTGGACGAATACCTCACACCACTGAGCCCCAGTATTGTCTTCCTGACTACCCACCATTATGTGGCTGATCGTCAAGCTGCATTTTTCGAGAAACTTAAGGAACCAGTCTCTGAGCATGAGGTTGTGCTTCTTGGAGGCTTTTTTGAAAACTATTCCTTTATAGTACAGGCTCGGCCCAAGGATTTCATTGGAATAGTTTATAGTGCACAGTAAACCCCTTCATCCTCTACAACTCACAAAAACCGGACAGCTTGTGCTTCATACCAGACTGTCTTGAGATATCAAATACTCATATCCGACTGCTGATATTTTCTTATTCATAAGAATGCATGACTTATTGTATGAATAAGAAGAAAGCCGACGTGTGATATAGACATCCATGATTTATCCTAATCTACTCATGCATTTCAACTATACATGCTATCAAGGGCGTCTCTAGGCATCGGTTTTGGCGCACATCAGTGGGTTTAACAGACATCTGGGCCTGTGTGGCTGGTTTTGTCAGTGCCACATATATTGCGATCAGGTGCCGTGCATTTCCTTGAAAATAAAGATCAGAGGCGGCTCCAGGGCAATGTATCGAGCTAACTTTATGTCTTTTTGTTGTGGAGAAACTGTGACTCAGTTTACCATGTTAAAAATTATCCCACTTTTTCTGGTAAATGGTTCCGCCTATGGGCGTTTTTCATGTTCAACATCAAATGATATGGCGTGTGAAACATAAGCAAATGTTTTCGGAACTCACATAGGCCAACCAGACTCAACATATGTCGTAGAATGAATTCACGTCTCCCGAAAACCTTTATTCCCTTTTATGTGTCCTGAATACACCTACGAATTTTGAAAATCGACCGCTTCTTAACATGTGTGATAGACCAGTTAGATACCGGTAGAGTGACTTGAATAAGAACAAAACCGGTCATAAAATGTGGTCAAGAGGCTTGTTTAGGTAAAGCCCTATTTAAACCCCCATTTAGAACCTTCCGTCCTCCCTCTTAAAAAATTTCAATATTTTTGCCTTAGAAATGAAGATCACGCTACAGGCTATCCAACTTTGTTTTCTGCTAGGAAATCGGACTAATAGTTCTCGAAAACGCAAAGAGGCAGAATCTGGCCTCCTTCCCCTCCCCCCCCAGCATGGAATCGTACGTAGCGGGCAGGAGCACGGAATGTGGTTAAATTTGACTCATTAATCACTGTTTACAACGTAAATGCTCCAGAAAAAGGCTGCCACTTTCCTCCAGGTTTTCGTCCTCCAGGTCTGTAGTTTCCTGCCCTCGCTGATGATCAATAATATTCGGAATTTCGAATGATTTCTTCACCATTTACAGCCTGCTGTTTACCGATCGATGACCGAAAAATGCTGCAAGAGGCCATTACGGTCACAAATGCTATGTTAAAATATCCAGGATGTCCGCAACTTTTCACGTCTTTTTTCAATGGTGTCTAGGGTGTGGAGTCTAGCCATACCCTTGGTGGCCAAGGCAATGGACTTCTTAGTCAAGTCTGGGAAGATCTAATGTGTACCACGGTCGGGATGGCTGATCCGCAACTGGTGAGCAATGAGTGGTTTTGTCAAGACCTCATGAACATAATGTCCATGCCATTACCCCATCATTCATTTCAGGTGTCAGGAATCCAAGCCATCGGTTTATCAGTCCCGTTGTGTTGAGCCGGCGAAATCACCGCGAGTGCATATGGGACCAGGCCGCGGAAAGCTGATGCGTGAATTTCGCTAAGTAGCGGATACCGCGGATTACGTGATTTTTTCTGGACAGTGCCGCCGGGAGATGTAAGACGGCAAGTTTGTATTAACACTAGAACTCGAACTTTGGTAAAAGTGAACGACATCCTTGAATTACATGTTTTTCTGAAAAAACAAAGTTGTGGTAAACGGCATGCCTTTTTGATAAATGAAACCCAAACTGTAATGAGCAGCATGAGTTTTTAAGCAAACGGCCTAGTCTGTGGTAAATGGCATACTTTTCTGAAAAATGGATTTAAACTACGTCAAACAATTTTCTTTACCCTGAACGTGAATTGCGATTAACGACGAGGTTTTTCGGACTAGTAACCCTAACTGAGGTAACTGGCGTTTTTACTGAACAATGAAGCTCACGACTTTTCTATGTCATGAATTGTTGTTGATCTTAAACCTAAAGCCGGTAGCGGACCCATCCAGCTTCATTCGCTTTCGGGATCGTTCTGATACCTGTGTGTTCCATTTTTGGTTTGGCGGCCAGCACTGGATTCCGGTTACCCAGAACATATCAGCAATGCGCCCACGTTTACCTAGAAGATGGCAGGCATGCTGTCTCGTTTCAGCTTATATAAGAGGGGTAATGTGACCATCTGCTGCGGTAAACAAACATTGCCTCGGTTCCCCGTAATATTTACATCGCTCCATGCAGGAGCGCAGGCAAGGGGCCAAAGGAGTCGGTGAACTTCCCTCCCCCGAACTTTTGGAAGCGTCCGCAGTTAAATGGGCCTGTAAGTCTGGGAAGCAAGAAGACCAAAGAACCGGAAGCCAGGCCAGCAGGTAGGGGCCTTTAGAATAAGAGCCCGCAAACGTGAGACGCCCGCAAATCAGTGAGCTGTCGTCCATAGTCCAGGGGCCAGCATTTCAGGCCAGCGCGCAGTCAGGTTTCCCGTTGATTAACCCGCGCAGTGGAAGGGAGTTTCGCACTAGCGCGCACCGGAAGGGGAAGGCACAAAAGTGGCCCCCTCCGATCTCGGAAACGGAAAGAGCTAGAGACATGAAATTTTGTGGGTAGGGTAGGGCCGCAAAATTTACAGCGTGAAATTTTCATGACCCTAGGTCAATATCCTTAAGGCCAAATGTGGTTAAAAATGTTAACTTTAGACACTTTCTCGGCCCGTACAGGCCATTCCGTGCGGCTTTTCGAACGGAACAAGGAAAGGTTGCGTGTTTGAGCGTTAAAACGTGGCATACGACAGTTTTCATTCATTTGGTGTCTTGACTGAGGATTTGAGGTTGAAGTCAGGTCAGATCATTGGCCTATGGTGTCATTTTTCATTTTTTCCAGATCAGATTCCGAGTAACGTGGGATACTGGTCAAGCTTGAGTGTAAATAAGGGACACTAAACGCATCTTTTGGTGTTTTTTCAGAGAAGATGGCCAAAATCAGTGCATTTGATTACTTCTAACGTTCACTAATATCCGCAAGGTCAAGAGAAGTGAAGCGAAAGTCATTGACTTCGGATGAAGTTTATGAGCCAAAATAAATTTCATGTCAACTATTTGCGCTAAAGTCTTTATGAACCCAACTACACGATTAGTTTTCTATAAAAATTAAAAATTATGTATACATATATGTATATACGTAAATATGTATATATGCGTATCAATGTGCCAAACGTGTATTTCATTAGTGCCTTTGAATGCATATTTCGTATAAATCGACATGTTGCGAAACAAATATGGCTCAGGCCACAAAGTAATTGACCTTGGCCTCTGATGACCTTGACCTTTACTGACCGTGGTATATATAGCGTACCAATGTACGTACGCCTGTTTCTATTTGGGTCTTTTGAATGCATTTTTCATACCAACCGGTATGTTACAAAGCAAATCTGGATCAGCTCACAAGCTGGTTGACCTTGACCTTTGATGACCCTGACCCTTACTGACCTTGGCTTTGATCCTGGTACATCCATCACTTATGCCCGAATGATATCGGCTGATCATGCTCAAACTGTAATTTTACGTAGAACGCTAGTTCTTTTGCAAAGTTTCCCATTTGTCAGCTACAACCGTGATTTTCGCCATGTCTGTTTGACTTCAGATGTTTAAAACTTCAAAAATTTCAGGACGATTTTTGATTTTTTTGCGCCAGTCGATGAGTTATTTCATTGCCGTAAATGTCACAAAGTAGCAGAGACCAGCTCCGACCCGTTCTTAAGATTTTCAAGAAAAACGGGTGGGGGACACAAAAGTGCCCCCTTACAGTGCGCGTGTCAGGTCTACCTGTGAGTCCGTAATGAGCCTCTAGCCAAGGGTCCCTAAGTCAAGGAGGCCGCAGGCCAGGCGCCTGTGTGCCAGAGGAGCATGCAGGTCAGGGGCTCATAAGCCAGGGAGCTATCAGGCCAGGGATCTGTAGTCCAGTGCACGCGTTGGCTAAGATCCCATGGCTGTGGGGCCTGTAGTAAGAAGCCCGTCAGACAAGCGTGAAACAGTGTTTTGCAGTCCAGATGCTGTTAAGCCAAAGACCCCGGTGGCAGGAACCCGTAGCCCAGGGGACTGCATGCTGGAGGGACTCGTGGTCCAAAGGCTCATAAGCCAGGGTGCACGCTGGCTAGGAGCTTGGCCTGTTGGCCACAGACTGGTATGCAGGAAGGGTCCGTATGTCATGGGCCCAGAATGAAGAAAAAACATTGATTAAGGTCTCTTGGCTAGGGGCCTGTAAGCCAGAGGCCGATGAGTTAAGCAGTGAACCGTAATATAGGGGCGCGTTTGCCAAAGGGGCTTGCAGGCCAGGAGCCTGAAAGCAAGGGTTGGGACCCGTGGCTAGGGGCTAGTAGAACAAGGGCCCACATGCGTGAGGGGCCCGCAAGCCCTTACGGGCCTTCGCAAGCCAGAGGTCCGTAAGCGATGGGCCCGCAGCGCAAGGTCCCACATGCCAGAGGGATCCGTGGACCAGGGGTCATAAAGCCAGGGGCCGTCGGTTAGAGACCGTATTCTAGGGCCAGGGGCCATTGGTCAGGGACCTGGCTAGGAGTCCATGGGTCAGGTCCCACAACTGAAGCAGGACTCCGTCGTGCTTCATTTGTGGCCAGGGGTCCCAATGCCAGAAGGGCCAGTAGGATAGGGGCCCGTAAGTTAGGTGGCTCGTTGGTGGGGCCCGCGACTAGGGACCAGTAGGCCAGCATGATGTAGTTCAAGGGCCCCGTACGTCAGGGCCTCGCAGATCAGGGTGGCGGTTGGGTAGGAGCCTGTCGTGGCCAGGGGCCCGTAGGTCATAACCCACGTGCCAGAGGTTTCATGAGGTGGAGGCCCAGAAGACAAATCAAAACATGGCCCGAAATCACGGTCCTGCATGCAAAAGCATCCCGAGAGACAAGGGCCGAACCCAAAGGGCCCGTTGGTTAGGGGTCGGATAGTTCCGTAGGCCTGGGTCCACTGTTAGCGGTTCGTCGCAGGGATCCGTAAGCTCGGGTTCCGCGGTTAGATCCCCTCCTCTCTCTCTCTCTCTCTCTCTCTCTCTCTCTCTCTCTCTCTCTCTCTCTCTCTCTCTCATTCGCGTAGAAAAATTATGGTGATTCCATGCCGTCAGGGTCTGTTTAATGAAGTTTCGGATGTAGCGTGACAAAGGCATTGTTTTATGACACTAGTTTAAAAGGTGAAACTGATTTTACTAGTGAAAGATACTGAAAAAATGCGTTTGAACTGTGTCTGTAAACTATTCATTACGCCGTATTGTGTGTACTCACTGTTTAGTCCCGGATACTGCAAAGACCCAGTTCCATTGTTCATCAAAATAAACAATCGGTAATGATTATATTCCTTCGCTGAAATAAATGTTTGATTTATTTCTGCGGTGTTTCGGCATCGGAACAGTGACTCCGCAGGTTGTACCGAAACAGGTTGCCATGTGCATTTTGAACCAACAGATGAGTTGCGCATTTTGCAGTTCTGCAGTATTGCAAAATAAATTTTCCATTGCGCTATTTTATACGTTACATGAGGTACGGTGCGAAGCGTAGCCATTGAAGAGGGAACTAAACTGCGCCCATCAACTGCAAACAAGAACACCGAATAATGCATGTCTGGACCGACATCAATAAACCATTAAGTCTTTCATTTAACCGTACGTAATGTAGTGCGCATATTGAGCATGTAGAGTACTTAATACTAAATTTGTATGTAGAGTACCAAAGCGCGTTTGCAAACCATCCAGATCAAATTATGTATGTAGATCAAAATACGTATGTAGAGTATACGTACGTAAGTACATATAAAAGGGTACATAAAAGGGTACATACGTATGTAGAGTATCTGTACGTAGAGCATATAGAGTATCTGCATGCTTGCGCATATCTGTATGTAGATGTACTTGTTTTAAACGTAGGGTTATCTCCTCGTTATCCATTCTGATTTTCATATTGATAGGGGCGCGGGAACTCCTCCAGATGTGGGGGAATTCTTTTTTGAATTCCCCCCCCAATGAATGGAATGGGGGAATGGAAGCTTTTTGGGCGAATTCTTTCCAGTTAATGTCCGTAGGGTCATAAGGTCATTTCGTGGTATTTGTACTCCCACTACAACCTGTATCCTTCGTATCGGCGCTGTGGCATCTAAAAACGTTTACGTACCGAGCCTTACCTTTGTTTTCCACACTTGTAACCCATTTACACATAAGGCTGCACGACCCTCCATCAAACTTTAACAATCTCCAAACATTTTGTAGACTGTGTGTATGACCAGTTACCGTAAATATCACTTTCTGAAATCATGACTTGCTGCAAATTGGCTCACAGCACCGATACCTAGAGAGGCGAGCACGCGTCTCAGACGACCGCGAAATGACCTGATATGCATTCCAGAAGCACCCGCTAGAGCCGTCCCACAGATAGACAGTTGAAATCTTATGTTCCGCGTTAAAAAAATATATAATACGTGGGAAGTGGTACCGAATTTCAGTTTAACAGAGCTCATTTTGGCTTTGATACTCGGAAGAAATCCGTGAGATGAAGGGAATCCGGCTTAGGTAGTTTCCAAACATTTTGTTGAAGTCACAGCATTACTGAATATTGGCTTACAGCACCGGTATGAGAAGCAATGGGACGGCCAAAACAATCCTCCAAAAACCACAGGGAGACAGTTCAGATTCCACGTTTAGTGTAAAAACCGTAGAAATTGTCAGCAAATTTCAGCGTAACAGGGCACAGTTTGGTTTTGGTGTCCGAAAAATATCCGTGGGAGGGAGCAAATCGACCCCTGAGTAAAAATCGGATTACAGGCTAATTGCTTTTTCAGAGCCGATACGTGAGCTACTACGAATGGATGAAGAATAACAGACATCGTCCTCCTCCGGAGGTGCCGAAGCATTTCACCTGGGTTCTTCTCTACGGCATGAACACAGTGGGAAAAGGAGATGGTAGTGACTTCACCATCATTGTCTCCAACAGAGCAGGCAACATATTTGAAGCCAACTGTGAAACAAACAAAGGATGTGTCGTAAGTTTAGCTCTCGCCGGATGTAAGGAGGGCGACTCTCACCTGACAGGGGGGAGGGTGGTGTGGTGGCCGCCACGTGTCCATTTTGCCCTTAACGAAGAAAGAGCAACGAAACAAGAACGAGTGTGGAGCAAGTTTCAGTTTGATGTGAACGATAGCTGGATTTACCTCTTCAGGTCACCAGGTGACTTCTCAGGTCCTAGCAATAGTCACATCGTTCAGCGTCTCTTCTGTCATCGTAGAAATTGAAGTTGTCTTGTGAGCAAAACGTTCTAGAAACAATGGTTTGTAACTGTTTTGTTACAGAACTGCGCGATCGGTGTAGTTATCTGTTAGTTTTTCCGTTAGGTCAACGTCAGTTCAAGAAGGATAAAATATCCTCATGATATTTAATGACGCTAGCAATGACAAAAAGTATGCTTTATTATCATGGATTGTAGTTCCTGACCATCGAGGGGGTATCATTGAGCTGCCATTACTGAAATCGATGCCAACAATTGCTCTAAAACCGGTTCATAGTGGTTTTGAGATGATAGGACATCAGTCCCGTCATTTGACGTTGGAAATATTACTGACGTTTCAGTGATTTCACCCAAATCTATAACGCCCAAACTATTGTAGATAACTCCCATAAACCCATCCAGCTTTTGGCCTTGTGGCAAAAGAAATAGGTCGTTGCGATTATAATTGTCAATGTTCGGCATATTTAGGGGTCATCCTCGCTTCAAACAGTTTTGTAATTTGTAAAATTCCGCACATTTTATCCATCAAGCCAATTATTGCAAGAATTTGCGATAAATAATAAACTTGTCGAAAATAGAGCAGGCACGTCAAGAATTAAAACGGTGCGTGATGCACATGTTTTTTCCGTCTAAATTTTCTCTCGTCCGATTTTCCAGACGTTAGTTTGCTTATCATTGTCTTGTTTTACACAGTGAATGGACATGAAATAATCCAGAGCGGGAGAAGCTTGAACAGAAATCAGCCTACTGAATGTCGGCCACTCACAAACGCCTGCACCCATGTCGGACATTCATAAACACATAGGAGGACGTCTTTCATTATCTACCTGTGACACTACGTTACCTACTACACGCAGGGATGCACGATCGCAAAATCAGCTGGTGGGGTTCGGCTCAAGGTCGACCAACCTGAGGTACCTCCAAATACCAATTTTTTCGGGATTTGGACTGCTTTGTTGTGCTATTTTGAAAGTAAAAAATATGAGGTTCAGACACTGTATTTCCCTTTTGCGCAGTTTCTTATAACGGATATTCTACGGGGGGAGGACAAAAAAGTGAATCCAATAACTACACCCCATTGCGGAGCATCCACTCCGTGTCGAGATGCCTTCTTCGCCTTTTCGCTTCTGGTGAGCGCAAGTGCTATCACAATCTGCCTTGTGCTTGCTCCCGTTATTATTTCCTTGGAACTTATGCATGTTACTCCAAAGTCCCCTACCATTAAAAGTGATCAAAAACGATAGGCACCACCTCGCTCAGCAGATATATTTAGTATCGCGGAACACAGTGATGTCAGTCGAACTACCAGGCGATTTCCGGGCTCAATCTCGCATGGCTTAGATAATTTGAGGTCTGGGACATTGGTATATATTTCACGCTTTTTTCACTCATCTCCCGTGGGATCATGGGTGCGTAGGTACTGAAAGCCATGTGTTGTGGGCTAGAGTAGCCTTTGTCTGTGACAGTTTTTATTAATTTTTAGTCGTTGCTCTGACGCTGAATAGTGCATTTTGACTCTCTATGTTATTGTTTCTTTTGTGTAAGTTTGCATTGCTTGGATTTTTCGTGAGCTTCACCTCCAAAATTGATGGCCTGTGCCAGGTTAGGGGGGAGGCGAGCTGCAAGTTGGGGACTGGGATTCCCTCCCGTCCTGTATAGGATCCTATATCTCTGACTTCACGCAAAGTACTGAAATGCTGCTCTAGGATCCTACATTGTCTCCTGATTACACGCAAAGTATTCAAATACTTCTATCAGAACCAGTATGCTGCAAGCAGGAAAGCAGCATTTATCTAAGGAGAATGTACCGACATTCTGGAGCATGACCCTCTACCACACAATCACGACCAAGCAATGCACGTTTCGGCCGGAAATGGCTTGGAAACAATGGCGAGCACTGGAGAAAGCTATGTCGAGAAAGGCTGGAGAAACATTAGGACATAGGCGCATCTGGTGCCATACAGGATATTCGGAAAAAACAAACGTCGTTCTGACGAGAATACATTTCAACCCACGTAGTGAGCGTGAAGCAGTAACGGGTGGGAATGACAAAGTCTTTGGATTCGAGAGGAAGCAGCAGCTTGTTGAGAAGGAAGCTGCGCCTGCAGGACGAATGTGCCAAAGGGCCTCAAAGAATCGGGAGGAACCTGTCCGTGATGATGATATCGACTGCAGTTCGTCTGATGAAGGAAGCAGTCCAGCATTTGCTACGCTTCCCACTTTCATTTCACGAGCCCAGAGGATATTCGTCAATCTGCCTCGATATATCCTCGAAATCCTGCCGTCGCAGAAATTGCTGGCAGGTTTTCCATGTGTAATTCCCATATATGCCTGCTGCCTCACATTTTTCGCTTTCTGTTTTTTTTTTCAATAACCGCCTTTATGGCCTTTTGGTCCCCCAGCTGTTACCAATAGATGCCGCAACAAGCACGTGCCATGCCTGAGTTCTACACTTCCCGTTCCCATTTGGAAAATTTCGTATTATCGCAGGGACGAACACGTTTTTCAGCAATGGATCCGATGACTGATTTTCTTTTTTTCATGGCTGTGACTGGGTATCTTGTCTGGTTGTCTTACGTGCAGCATACTCACCTGGATCTGTTCAGGCTCAGACCTGGATCTGTTTAGCCTGTCATGGGTACCTGTGCCGTGTGTGGTAGTGGGTATAACCAACATTTTTCTTCAGTAAAGTCCGCTCGGTCCCGATTTTCTGAACTCGTTCGGCATATTCGTCCCGCAGCCGCCACAGCTTCTTTCCCAGTAAGCTGCTGCTTCCTCTTGAATACAGAGACTGTCATTTCTGTTCATTGTTGCTTCACGCTCCGCACGCTGGTTCAAACAGAATGTTATATCCGCTGCCCTGTCATCAGAAAGGAGTCTGTTTTTTCTGAATCTCCTGCGTGGCTTTAGGTACCCTGAAGACCCACTTTAGACCATATGCCACTTTTGTCGAGTATCATCCCTTAATGTCGACGTGGCCGGCTGCAGAGATCGCCATTCGTTCCAAACCATTTCCAGCCGAAGCGTGCATTGCTTAGTTGTGACTGTTCGGTAGCGGGTCATGCTCCAGAATATTGGTACATTTTCCAGGAAGTTGGAAAATGCTTCTTTCCCAATGGCAGCGTGCGATAAAGTACTTGACTACTTGGCGTTAAGAAGGTAATTTAGTATCACATGTAGATGACGAGGGATGCTCTACCATGTACCAACCAGTGTCTGACCTGAGTGCAGACGCGTGTGGTCGATCTTTAGCAACCTTCTTGGTAGGTTCGTTATTGTTTAAGCTTATCCCACGTCTGATTACTGTAAGTTCATCCATTACGGAAGGCAAGACAATGACAGGCAGCAAACCGCCGGGAAAATGGACCAGATGAAGGTAAGGCAAAAGGCAGAACGTTAGGATAAAGGAATGTTTTATCTGGCATGTACTTCCTCTCTTTTTAATACGTTTCCCTTTCATCCCTTATTATATTAATTTTGGCTTCATGGGATAAAGTGTACTGAATTCTGCAACTTAGAAATCGTCATGAAGTAAATGTAACTTTGAACCGTCGCTTATATAGGGGTTTCCACGTCACAAGGACCTATGTGCGTGTGGGGGGGGGGTACAAACCCCTGAACGTTTTCACACCTTGCGTTTTAGACCGTTATGGAAAAAAACGGCGTAAAATTCGTAACGAGAGCTCGCGAATGGCGCCCGGCTTAGGGTCTCAGGTTAACGGGTGACCTTCCAGGTCTGATTAGAGATCAAAAATTGGCAAAAAGCGGCACTTTTCGAGTTCAGGCACAAAGAAACGCCAGAGAATAAACGGCAGTGAAAAGAAACGGATATCGTAGTGTCTGCCAATCAATTTTAAGTCCATCTGTACTCCAAATGATTGTATTTTGCCCACGGAGTCCAGTCCAGGTCATGCTAGGCCAGTCCTTGTCCAGCGGGAGGCGTTGTCCTAAAGACGTATTTGGAGCTGCAGAAATGTTTTTGCAGCCAGTAATAGATGGTGAAGTCAACCGTAGCAACTGATTTAACCAAAAATATTGCAGAACGACATCTAAAGGACATCTTAGGTCATCTACGGTTATATAAGGTCATCCAAGCCAGTGACCTCGAATCACCTCAGATTATCTAAAAATGGTGACTTAGAAGTATTATGGCGTTTTTTGAGTCGACTGCGCCGCAAAATCTAATTTTAGGCATGTCGTGATATAACAGGCTCATTACTCCGTGACCGGCCCCGCTACACCTGTTGGACCAAAGGTGCATCTTCTCTGCATACCATTCGTTTTTCATGAAATCAAAGATATATTGCACCAAGCTTTTTGTTATTCGATATCTCGCACCTCCAACAATCGGAGCATATGGATTGTTTTGAGATGCCTATTTTTATAGCATTTCCAGAGATAAAAAGTAACGTGTTTCCCGCCGTAGATTACGACCGCAGTACACACCGTCGTAAATCCTGGCGGTGAGCTTACCAGATATATATATATATATATATATACTTATATATATATATATGTATGTATATATAATACATAATTATAATGCATTTGTGCACTCCAGCCGTCTATAGTGAGACAAAAATGAGATGGTTGTCAACCGGCCTGTTGGCCGCCAACCAACCAGCCACCAGCCAACCGGTCGGCATGTGAAAACGACTGACATGGCTCCTGTTATGACGTCATATCTCGTTTCTGTGGCAACGCATAGAAAGAAATGTTTCACCATAACATGCGGAAAGGATGCTTCAGAGAGTACGTCAGAGTTCAGGTGCATCAAACGAACCGTTAGGAAGTACTCCGCAAAGCCTCATGGGGATTGCATCACCTCCTCCCTCCCTCCATCTTTACGGGCGAGGGTTAGATGTGGAAATCATTAATAAAAATTCGCAACGGTCGATTTCTGTTGTCACGAGAAATCAAAAGAGGGACGCGTCAGTGGGTCAGGTCACTTTCAACAATTTGAAAGCTAGAGACTGGCGGTGAAATCACGGAAGCATGAAATTTTGAGACGTCTTTTGCGACCCTTAGAAATGCTTCAGTTCCATCACCGATGACATCAGTGGATCTCAGCGACACGTTTCGGGAAGATCATTCTACCTTTTGGTCCTTCGAGATTTTCCTGTGAGTGTTCCATCCTTGTAACGTGTCCACCATATCCATCGGTGTGGTGCTCGTGTGCTGTTTCCAATCATTCGACACAGCGATGTGATATCGTTCTGAGCTCAGGCACCGAAGATGAAATATAAGAAAAAGAAACACATAAAAAACAATTCTCCATTCTTCTAACCCGTGAGAACGTTTTTCCAAAGACGCGAAAAGCAACGTATTCCCGCAATACCAGCCTCTTAGCTTTGCTTAAACCTGCGTGTAGTATAACTGGTTACGACGTGCATTGCATGAAACCGATGTCGTGAGCAAGTTGACGATGGTTACATGATTTTCGAATGGACACCCGTTTAGAATGATAGAATCGATTTTTGCCTCAAAGTTCCCTCCATCTGCAGTCGATGACCCCCACCCTTCCTTTCTCACCAAACCGTCAGATCTGCATTAAATGGGCTAACTGGTGAAGCATCACAATACTCTGGGTGGAAAGCTAAATCAAGACTTTTTAATGCCCAAGGAATTGCTACTACTGGTGAACATTAATCGTCATTTTATCAATGGTTAATGACTGATCACATAACGCTGCTCTTATTTCGTGATTATTCTTATTTCGTCAGGGACATTGATGAACATGTTGCAACAGATGCGATCTGCCTTTCAGCGCAAATACGACAAGTCGTCAGGCGTCGTCTCAGTGAAGATGGTGGGCTGTCCTCGTTTGGCTGGTGATGTGCGGCTTGTGTTTAGATGCTCTTCGGTAAGCACTGACAGCTTGGATGTTTTCTCAGACCGGGCAAAACTCGACCGTACACATTTCTGGCGTTGGTGGTCGCAAAGGAGGCTTGTAGACCCATTTCATGGTCATTCTGGGAGGAAAGTTGTGATTTCGGGACTCATTGGAACCTGCAGTCATCCTCCTTACATGTTTCGAACGTTTTGCTGCATGTTGATCGGCAGTTTGCCATTCAGTCTGTGCCTAATACCCACTTTCGTGCCTGTGAAGCTGCACCCATGACCCTGCATACGCCCCCGCCCCAAATTTTGCGGCTTTTCAAAAAGAATGCGCTGTAAAACATGCCAACCGCTACTCATCAGATCGATTCCAAAGGTGTGTCAAAAAGTTACGATTTTTCCGAAGAATAAAATAATACTGCTTATTGTTGTTAAAAGTGGCTTAAAATTGTTGAATGTTAAATAATTCCAGCAAAATGAAATTGTACACACGGCATGCTGGGCACTTTACTGGGCCGTATTTTTTAATCAATGGGTTTGAGATATGATGGTTGATAGCAGACCCCAGCCAAGGATCTTTTTTTACCCCGGTTCCGCCGGGAGGCAGCCTGGCTTAATATTAACCAGCTGATGCTTTAGCGGCGGACTTTCACCAAATGACGCATAGTGAGGCCGCTTAAAATCTTGTGAGTTTTGCACAAGCACGCAACCGTTTTAGATACAGTAGTTATGCAATAAACGCTTCAAACGACTTTTGGTGCCATCTTTGCATTCTAACGACTTTTGTATTCAGAATGGCTAAATTCACTCAGGTGTTAAGAATGTAGACTGAAATTCATGCTGTCAGACTTGTTCCTGCCATGGCTCTGAATCGTCGCCGCTGGTGACTGGCCGCCTCTCTATCGACCTTTGCACCCTTCGCTGACCTGCCCGTCCGATTTGTATCACCTGGGGCAGTTAGACACCAGCCGTCCTCTGCTCAGTACTCATTGGTTGGTCTCAGATAAAGGGAGGAGCAATACAGCTGCCAGAAAGCCTAACAGTAAAGCGATCCACTAGTATGAATTAATATCCACATCCTTGACACCCAGCTGGCTGAATTTAACCACACTGTATTTAAGTGACGTTCGGGTCGGAGGGATTCATTTTGGTTTGCTGCCCATTTCAAAGCATTTATCGAGGCAACTATGTCTTGGAAAACGTTATTTCAGTCAGCAGGTAACTTTCGTTTTTCGTTTAATAACATACGGTGTTGAATTTGAAATACGAAGGAAAGATGTCCATTGCACCGTATAACGAATAGATTGAAGTGTCTCATATTACAAACGTTTATGGTTGACTACATATCGTGCTCTTTCTGCTCGCAGAAAAATGTGCCGAAAGGCTACGAGAACGTCGCGTTTTACTGCTGGTTTCACACAGGATTTCTGACGAATAACAGGTAACAAGTGTAGTAACCGACGCACGTCCACCCCCTGCAATGGGCAAATCGAGCAGCTATCAGGCAAGTTTTACATCCTCATCTTCCACAGTTTCATATAGTGCGGCCTTGGGCGTTATTTTAGACGCCAGACACGGACGTCACATTTTCAGATTCCTGAAGAATACGGTTTGGGACTTATTTCCTCCGGTAAGTTTGGATTTTGTATGATAGTGGTGTCTTTGTTTTGTAGGATAGTGGTGTCTTTGTTTTGTATGATAGTGGTGTCCTCCGAAGGCGCTTCAAACAATTGTGATCACTTTTAAAATAGTATGCATCGCATTTGTTGAGCTGGTGATCGTGTTTTTGGGTCACGTGACGTGAGACTGTGTCGCGTCGTGGATGTGTTGAGACTCGACGGGAGTTTATATAGGAGTCCACGGCTGACCGACGACAGGCATCGTTAGCATTGGCGAGAGCAATGGCGAGCTCGGAGGACCCCATGGAGAAGCGGTAGATGGCGCGATAGTTGACGGACGACATTGTCCCCCCCCCCCTCTCTTGCGTGCGGGTGGGGACAACGGAAGGACATGACAACTGAGGATAACGGCACGGTATGAAAAGTACGGCCTATATCTCACCAGTAATCACAGTTGACAAGAACATGACAGCAAGGACAACGTGACGCCCGTAGAAATATTGCCCCAGATGTAAGCGGACACATTTCACATAAGTTTTCGCCGTTTCACATTTCGGTCACTGGTAAGGAATAAACGTAAGTGGCATATTCATTAAAGATATTTCGACCAAAAATAACAATATGTTGTGCTTACAGTCAGACTGACATCACCTGAAATATTGTTGTTGTCTGACGCTAAAATTAGATTTCAGTTATTTTCGGCCCGCTCGGTTCCCCGTCCACTGAACGGCCGGGGTGGGAGGCGCCGCGGCGGGTCATGCGAAACGGAGCTGATCGGGACCTTGTCACTGGTCCGGCGGACCCGTCTCTGTACTTCAACGTTCTGGAAAATGGGCTCGATACTCTGCTTACTGCCAGATATTGTCCAGATGCTGCATGGTTAACGAATGCATCAGCGTTGTCTCCCCCCAAGGTGTCATACTCATTAGACATGATTTTGACCGAGCTTGGTAGTGAAGAAACTCGGCTGTATGTCCCGGGAAAATCAAGTTAGTATTTGAAGAAAGCTAAGTCTATCATTCAAGAAAGTCAAGTTAATGTTGTCGGTCTACCGCCAGAAGACGACGTGAGTGATTGGGACGAGGTCAGCGACAACAGTACAGGACCGGTCCAGTTACCGACGTGACTGGTGCTATGGAAATGTACGCGGATGAAAAGGTATGACACAAAAGTGGAACCAGCGCAGAAGTCGACAGAGAGCGTACTGGTTTGGAAGTCCGCCATACCGACGTACTCGGCAGTTGGCGTAGAGCGAGATGTCGAATGGGGCTCAGACAGAACACCAGAAGATCTCTGAGCAGCTGGGCACCACACACGAGTGCAGGCTTTCGAAGACCTGCTTGACGAAACTTGATGGAGGCTGAAGTGTTGTGAATCACGATGATAGCGTTTAGAGCGCCACAGTTCTTTATTTCATGATACCATGCTACGGCTGCAGATGGGCTCAGGGACGAATCCGGGAGGGGGCAAGGCGATGGCCCCTCTTGGGCTCCACGGGTAGTGCCAGACTTTCCCACGAGTTCCAATATCAGCTATTAATGACATTATTTTGCATGAAAATGCAGGCCGTCTGCAAAGTGCAAGGACTTTTACCGCGCCATATGACGGTCAAAATACATTTACCACGTCCCGACATTTTGATGTGCGGGTTTTTCATAACAGTTATTATATGGCGTAATATTTGACGGAGACATAATGTGCTACAGTTAACCTGCCAATTACTGGGAGGTTTTTTAGCCCTATCTCGTTTGAATTTCTATGATGAGAACTGAACCGATGCAGACAGGACTTGAAACTTGCAAAATTTCTTATTGAATGCCTAAAGTAACTTTTGTAGAGAATGAGGCCGAGTTCATCCCACATCATGTCATAATGACTTCACAAAATCGATGGTAGATTTCGTTTGTTACCATGGGAGAGTTTTGCTGTCTGTTCGCGACATAAATGGTTTCAGACGTACTGACGGGCTAGTCTAAACGTAATGAGACACTAGAACTCAATTTTTATTGTGTGGCTTCAACAGGGTCATCTTGGGCGATAGTCATTATCCGCTTTGCCCAATTTTTGTTAGTCGTTTGCGATTGAATAATCGCTGGAAACTTACAATTACTGGAAAACTGATGTCATTGATGAGTTACTGAAAACACGCATGTCTAATGAAATTTGTGTGAAGGTCATCCTAGGTCATTTTACCATGACGTCGGATGTGTTATTTCAGGAGCTACTTCTTTCACCCGAAACGGTCGATCGGACATTTCGAAACGAACGAAACGAAACAGTTGGATCTAGACGCACGGACAGACCAGTCGAAATGTGATATGCACATATCCACATGAAATGCACATACACACACATACACACATACAAACATATATATGACCTAGAATGACCTCGTCAGGGTCATTGGGTGAAAACTGACCTCTAGACCCTAACTACATCAAGACTGGTCTGTCAATATGTCTAGACTCGATTGTACCGCAAAACCACCATTTTGGGTGACGGATGTGGCACCTGGGATAGCTATGTATTATATTTGCTTTCTTATTTACTGTATACTATATACCAATACATGCATTTGGCGTTTAAATGTATATAAACCGAAAACACATACTTTCGGATGCCTAGAAGTAAGTCTAGCTCACTTGATCTGAGGTCAATAGGCTTGATGCCTGTTGATTCAAGATAGAAAATTACATCTGGCAGATTTTAACTCCTTCAACCTTATTGTGTCAAACTAACTTGGTTGGCAGCCGTTATTCGCCACCAAAGAAACACTTCGTTGAGTGATTCGTTGGAAACGCCTGGGACTGGGAAACGTAGGTCGTAAACTGCTGCTTTAACGTAGGTCGTAAACTGCTGAAATTTTGACCGTTGGATTCAACTCCTAAGACTGACCTATAGATCAATTTTCGTTGAAATCCGAGACGTTTTGGAGTGAATAACAAAACTGTCTGATCGATTTGTGCCAGACGTTGTCTGCTGCCATCCCAATCATCGAAATCATCGACTTTGGTTCACTAAAAAATGGGTGAATGCCGATCTCATGCACGATACTTATAACGAATCCACATTTTCGTTTTTCGTAAGTTGAACTTCAACAACTTGACACTGTTGAAGCGTTGAAATTCAAGTGTGCGAAAATGCCACGAAGCGCCTGCGCACGACGTTTTCCCGCATCTATGAAATCGTGGAGATCAAAGTTATTTCGCCCTTTCAATACTAATACTTTCTCTGCTACTCAAAATAACTGGGATCAAATGCAGTTATTTCGTAGGATTGCTGCAAGTCAGTTGGGAGTTAACAGAGGTAAGGTCTGGGCAGAGGCAGATCCAGCGGCTCTTGGGGGTTATGGGGGAGGGCAGCGAAAGTTCGCTGGGTATGGATGGTATGGCAAGTCTGCAACCGGGAGGAGGGAAGGGAGTGGAAGACGTTTGCCATGGGTTCGTGGAGTCCAGCGACCTCACACTCTGGTTGTGCAGTAATAGTCATGTGTTTTTTTTTTGGGGGGGGGGGTCAAATGGCTGTTTACCCCCCAATCGTGGTCGGGGGCCATGACCAAAATGTCCCCCCTGGGCCCGCCAGTGGGCCTGAGAACATACGGGACGTGATATTACCTTAGATGACACTAGTCAGATGTTTTCGCAAATTGCTTCCTGCGTAGAATATAGCATCATTGATAGCAATCCAAAAGCATCCTTCCAACGTTTGTGTATCTAGTGTACGTCAGAGTTTCGGCATAAATCATTGCTTTTTCTTCTGAGTGGTAAGCTAGCCTAACATTACCGGAAGTCGTGGGAATTATTTGACATATACGCTAGACTTATCTGGCATTGGCGAATGAATATTTTTTTGTAGCGGTAGCTGTTGTAATTTATAGCATGCATTTGAGCTCGCTTCTGCGTGAAAGTTTCGAACAGATCAAGGTTCAGGCTTAGGACCACTTCGCTTCTGTAGGACACAGAAGATGAACATACGCGTAACTGAACCTCGGATAGGTTTTCCTTGTCACGTGAATCACCGCAGTTCAACACATTTGGTATTTCCTCGGATAAGTTTGACCGCTAAACTCAGGCCTGTGCATTGCCTATGGCTACGCCTGCATTGAAACGATGACTGATTTTGATCTGCCGATAATTTTACGTTGCATGAAACATATGCGTGTATCGCACATTGGCACTGAGTTCCGTGATTGGGCTCCAGGAATCCCAGCCATCGGGAATCCCAAGGGCATTAGCTGTTAGGGTCGCAAGATAGCAATGACCGCTTTTATTTTTATTTTTAGCCGGAGCAGTTGGACATTGCTTGTGGAGATGTGCCAAAAGCTCGAAGAGAGAAGTGTTAACTTCTGTTCGAGAGAGATGTCCAGGTTTAGCGATTTGCGCATGGCAAAAATACTAATATCGGGTGATGGGGAGATGAGATGACGAATAAAACGACGAATAACATGACGAATAAAACGAATTATTTGTAGCCCAGTGAGAAATCTCGAACAAATATTTTCAGGTTGCATCTGAAACGGGAGCAAATGGACAATCCCCACAAGGCAAAGACCTGGGATGTTTATACAGACAAGTTCGAAGTACGGTGCGTATTTGCATAACCTGCACAGAAGCAGGTGCACCGTGTATATCCTGTTAACCAGAGCAATATATTTCACTGTTGCGATATGGGTCTTTTCCTGCATGAAGAAGAGGTAACGAGTTGACATGCATTGCTTGGAATTTAATTGACGGGCACGAGCATTTGTCCCTTGCGCGAGATGAAAAGAATATTCGCACTATGTATGTACTAACAGTTACGGCGTTCTGTTCCATTGACGACGTTTTTCTTTCTTGCACTTTGTGAGGGTCTGAATCTCACTTTTCCTGTTGATGCTGTGCTAGTATTTTGGGAAACTATTATAAACAGGAGATTTTATTCCAGGAAAGGATTGGCTCTGGCGCACAAAGGAAAACCGGGAGCAACATATAAGAGCATTCACCTGGGACACAGAGAACGCATTTTTATTCACAGCTCCTTTTGATGTCGGAATCATACCGTTGCTGTCTGTAATCGGAATCATACCATACCATACCGCGTTGGCCTGTAGAGCGCCAACGCGTCTGGGACGAATGATAACGCTGTGATAACCAGTTAGACATAGAATGCGGCAGAGGACGAGTATTGGCATCTTGGCAAGAATTCGCACCGCATTCAACAGATTCACATTCACAAACACCATCTGTACAGCGATGAACAGCTTCCACCTGAAATGCGCACCACCATGTCCCTACCCGCAACTGACAATACACAACCAGCACATCACAGAACTTGGTCAGGTTGTAGAACACTTCACTGCACATTACGCAAACGTGACAACCAACAACACCTACGATGCAACACTGACCAACACACTAAACGCACTCGCAATGGCTCAAGACTTTCAGTCCAGCAATGAAGTCCACAACAAACCACTCGCACTGCAGGAACTAAGCATCGCCAGCAGTAAGTGCGCCGACACGTCAGTTGGGCCGGACGACGTACACAACCAGATTTTCAAGCCTCTAAATAAAGTGTCATTAACCCGTCCCCGACTGGGGGGAGGGAGGTGGTTGACCGCCCCTAAGGTTTTTCCGATACCGCGAGAGAACGAACAAACGTAGCGTCACAAAACTCTGTGTACCTTTTGTTTGACTATTTTCACATATTGTATGAAATTTTTGCGTCAGGTCAAGTTAGGTGTCTTACCTAGTTCAGGTCAAGTTGACCTGTGCTAAAAAAAACAAGCTCGCTGTAACTTTTTCGGTAAGCATATCACAATAGAAGTGAATACATATTTTGATAAATGCAACAAATCTGTTATCTTGGGTTTTCTTGAAATTTCCGGGTCACTGACCTCAGGTTAAGTTCGTTTTCAACACATGTCGTTTTTCGGACATTGACGGAGATTTTTATAGAAATTTGGGTGTGACAAGATGCAGACATCCAGTTTCTGTTAACAAGCAAAGTTTTAATGAACTCCGACCAATGGCTTGTGGTCAGATGACCGTACAACCGTTATGAGCCAAAATGCACTGCCACGAAAATCGGCGACGAACGACTCAGATTGGGTAGAAAATGGCAGAACTGGCTCGCACAGTTATAAAGAATATCAGAAAGCTCAAAAAGTGTAAAAAATGCATATTTTGGAAATAAACAGGCCTTGACGAATGGAGTTCCTCCAATTGTATAGATTATCAACTTCTAAATTACGTCAACATTTAAGCACAAGAAGCCATCGCAAGGACCACTAGGATAAAGAAATAATACAAGGAAAGGCTTATTTCGCTATCACAAAGGAGCGCTAAAATTAGTTCCCGTTAATTCCATATCCACATTCGGCTACGACGACCGCCGTGCAGCCGTGCGAAAATCGCCATGTCTTTACCTCAACGCTTCCGCGTAAATATTAAACAAATCAGAGAAATTAGACATGTATCGGCATCTGCGGACTTTTCCTATCCCCTGGTACCTTTACCTAGACTTTATTAGTAACAACCCCTGAGACCCAGGCATTTCTCGGTCTCATGCAGTCGGCTATGGGAAAACATACATAGGGCCTAAATGGCTTACATATTATCCAGAACTTTAAATGAGGCCAGTTTCCAGCTGCACTCGTCACGAGCTTTCCAACGGTGTGCTTATTTTTATCGTGCGACCAACCGTTCATGAATTGAAGAGGAGGGTGGTCAACCGTCTCTTCCCCAGTTGGATGCGCATGGTGCCGGCCGACAGTGGGGCGCGGGTAAACACTGCTTTTATTAACGTATCTCTCTGAGGGCTTTAATTTTATTCTCTCTCATTAACGCATCTCCTAAAGATCACTGGCGATCTTTTTCTCGATGACGCCTCCCCACCAGACCGGCGGGAGAACACCACCATTCCAGCGGCAGAACCAAATAAACACCTCACTCAGCCAAAAGGCTACAGGTCAATATCATACACCACATGTGCCAGCAAACTCGTCGAGTGCATGAACAACACACACCTCCGTCACCTCCTTGAAAGCAAAAACCCGCTCGACGATCATAACGCGGCTTCAGGAAGCACAAGACCGCGACAGACAGCTTCATTCGCATAGTACACATGTAACATGGCCTGAACTACAAACGCACTCAGCCACATACTAAGACGTCACGGCAGCATTTGTGCGCAAGTCCGTACTTGCACACAGCTATATAGCCCAGGTCCACGCGACTGCCGACCACGATTTTTACCGAGCTTCCTTCGGGGAAGGACAGTAAATGTCCGATACGACAATACCACCTCGAGCAGTGCAGCTGGACCAGAGCCTACCTCAAGCAAGCGTCATTTCACCGACGCTATTCCTTATCATGATCCACAAGTTTCAGGACTCCACTTGCAAGACATTACGCTACTCACTGTTTCTGGATGACGTGGTCATTTGAGCCACTCACCACTTGTTCTTAAAGCCGAAAAAACGTACGGTTAGGACTAGAATACTCTGCAACGCGGTGCAAAACCTGGGACTTCTCCATGCCTGCTGAAAACTCCGTAACAGTCGCATACACTGACGCTCGTGAGATACCCGGGCTCAGGCTCAACCTACGCATCGGTGGTGGAGCTCTCCAGCAGGTATAGGAACTTCAAAATTCTTGGCAAAAACCAAAATCTCGTCCAGGTGGATACCTGGATGAAAAATGACATTTCATCAACCGAAGTCGTTCCGGCGCGGCGCCTTGGTGCGCGCAATACCTGTGCTACCGCTGCGTATTACGCACGATTGTCGACGACATAAGCGATTGCCTGAGCGACTATCAGCTGAGTGATTTTGCGGATTTCCGCAATCTGCGACCGTGCCAGACCGAACTCACAATGAACACAGCGCCGGTGGACTGAGGCAACCGTGCGCGCTGTCTGACTCACTGCAGTGTATTCCGTCACATCATGATCGACGTCTGCAGAGACCAAGATCACGTGCCGTACTGACCGCCAATCTCATCGCGCAGCCGCCGCCGTTTTCGCGCTCCTGTACTGCGTCATCGTCTTGGGGCAGTCCGTCCGCACGCTCCTACGAGGGGCCCAGCCAGCCGATGGCCTCTGGTGTGTATGTTTTCTGGCCTTTTTCCACGCTTCAGTCGGGCTTGATCATTAACGTCGTAGTCGGAGGCCGACTCGTCTTATGTCGAGTCGCATGTCTCTACGCAGTCGGTCGTCTCCCGTTGGGCTGTGGCCCCGTTCAGCACATCGTTCGGGACGGATGGCGCATCGGCCCCGGCCACTGACCCGTGACGGTGACCTGACCCAGCCGGCGCCCGGCCGGCGGCCTTGAAACCTGGCACCAGCGGAACCCGGCCGGGCGCCGACCACCCGACAGACGGCGGAGAAGCGGCCCACGGTCGACCCGGCGGGGCTGCAGTGGCGGAGGGAGCCGCCACTGCAGGCGGGCGGCATCAACTGGCCACGTCACTGCGGCATCAGACCCGACCATTTCTTCGCAGGTCAAACTGGTGTGCCATCAATAATGCCCAGGGACTCGTCTAGCATGTAAACTAGGTGGGGGATGCAAAACCTCCCCGTCACGGTTCCTGCCCCCCCCCCCATTCGAGGCAAAAAAAACAGCCACTTGGGGGAGGGGAGCGACGGAGCAAGCGTAACCGGGTTGGAATAGTTCGCTAGGTCCACACTGTTTTCTCCAACTCACGTTACGGCACATACAGCCCGATATAATAAAAAAAGAAATGGATCTTTAACCTTTTTACATTAAGTTCATGGCTCATCGACCGGGAGAGATCCACGCTGGAAGCGACGGTGGAGATAAAATCATGGGAAAGGTTTTGTGTTTACCGACGGCGGCGCCTCAGTCGCACAATTTCAGCTGCACTACAGGGACGCGTCATTGGTTATGTCCATGTTTCTGTCGGTGGAATTCCGAACCCCTCCTACTGCTCAGCCCGAGCTACCCACCTCACGGAAATGCTCATCGGCATGGCAGCTTAAGTCATCTTCGTGCGCCGTTTGTTTTTTTGCGGCAATGTCATGACGGACATGCGGATTTTCTTAAGAAAGGGCGTAAATCTGCAATTGATTCTGCCTAGTAGATTCCATGCAGGTACTAGTCTGTGAATTGGCATTGATGTTCATGAAACGCTGGGTTCAGCGTTGGCACATGTTTATATACTGAAGAGTTGTTCCTAAATATCCGTAGGAATTGTAAATGTCAGACGGTACATTCACAGATCTAAGGGAACTTTGGGATCGAGAACTTCGTGGGGGAGGGGGTGAGTGGTCACTGTACTGAAGGGCTCAGCATCTTCAAGCTATTCACAAACGCCACTGGTCTAGGTTGGGGTTCAGTAAATAAGCTGGCTCAGGTACTTCTAAAATCAGAATGCACAGCCATACTTCCAGAATTACTGCCTGATATTTGAGAAAGCTGCTCACACTGGTGGTGGATAGCTGTCTGACGACCGATCTTAAAATTTAATAAAGGGTTGATTCCAGAACAAAACATCAAGGTAAGGGCAGAAAAGTCGACCGCACCATAGATTCGTTCCACATTGGTAAATGGGCTTGCGCTGGGCTCCGATTTCGATTTTGGGGTTTATGAACTCGTGGGATTAAGACGTCACGAGATACAAATTGTTGAAAATGTGAAGTCGAAATCGACGACCAGTTATGGATGTCACTATATCTCCATGATAAAAGAACGTTTCAAGGGCGAACTAAATATCATTAAAAAGAGGAAGAACCAAGAAATGTGTTCTGTAAAACTTGACCTTCCTCGGTGAAATATGGCAGGTTGACCTTATAATCTTTCTTGTGGCCAAGGTCAGACATATTCTGCCTGTTTCGATTTATTTGAAATTCACACACAAAATAGGTCACATTGATGATAGCATACTGGCGAAATTTTCTGGTGGAATGAGAACTCCTCGGTGACAACCGGGGGTCCTATGTCATGACCTGATTTGGCCCGTATGCCTACTAACTCAAATTTATTCCAAAATATAATTAATGTTGGTATCATTTCAAAGAATTTGTAGTGTGAAATGCATGTAATACATCAATATCCCATTTCCAGTATGTTTTCATATATTTTACCCCTTGCCAGTGAACGGCATTTCGGCAACTTCGATGGTGCATGGGGAGGGGGATAAAAACATATCCTGGCGATTGGCCCCTCATTGAGCTAGACCCGTGAAACAAAAACAGGCGTGTTGCTCGTCATGAGAAAAGGTCAATGACATCCACTTCCAAGAATCTAGGCCAACCGGTGACCTCAAAGGTCAGGTTAATGACCCGATATTGGTGGGAATCGCGAAGTGTTTTGTTTGGAGGGCCACAGAACAAAAAGAACTCAGTTAGAAAAACCGGAGAGGGAGCGCAGGACTCAATGCAACCTAAAAAACCTAATGGTACAATTCATTAATACTGTCGGTCAATGCACAGGTCAGGTCAGATCAAATCCTGTGATCGCCTGGAACGGCATAGAATCTAAACCCCTCTGGCGGCCATAAAAAGGACATGAATAAGACGGAATGGCTTACAATGAATGCCAGATATCAAAATCTGCTCCTCGAAATGCCCCAGAGTCGACCCGGGGTTAAATGGATCATCCTAGGTCATCCGAGGTCATTGGTCTCGGGTGACTTAAAAGGGCTAAGGACTTAGTGGAGCCCATGGGCGTGGTCTGTTAACAAGTAGTATGGCTTCAGGTTGACTTATGAGTGTCATTTGCTATCGTAAATTTGCGATTTCCCGACATTTCAGACAAAATTAGCGTTGCGGAGGCCCAGAAATGGCGCCATGAGGCAGTGACCCGACATGACCCGGACTTAATTTGTAAAAAGTTAACTCCGTAACGAATACCCACGAATATCACGCCCGTAACGAATATACACGAGGGTAGCGCAAATTTCGCCGGGCTACCCCGCCCGTTTTCTTGTGGTACCAGAAAAACCCGGAAAGGGGTTGCATTAACCCCGTCCCCCTAAGGTTAAAAATGACGAGCATCCCCTATTATCGCCTATTCCGTGGATAGTCTCAGACATCGACCCGGAGAATAGCGGCTCGACAGCGGTGATGGTGGAAGCGTGTTTGCCACCCACAGCTTGCAAGCGTATTGCCCTCTTCCACCGGGGAAGACATTATTTTATTGCTGTTATTGTCCTTTTTGCCGAAATGCGTCGCACGTGCGGCGTACACGTGCGCGAGCGCTGCGCGACTTTATGACGTCTGTCAGTCCTTTGTGCGCGTTGATGTGCTGCGCATCGCGCTTGGGTGATGACGTGCTGCGACCCGGTACAACGCCACAAGGTCCCCATACACGTCGAAGACATCGACGCAGTCACCTTGCAAAAATATTTAAACAAACTGCACAAACAGCCTGTGACGTGTTGCAAGCCAGCGGCGCAGACAGAGGGAAGCCCATTGCTCATCGTCTTCCCAGCAGGCGGCTTCCGGATGATTCCAGTTCTTACTGAGCCCCGGCCCCTCCCCGTTTAAGAAAATCCTGGCTGCGCGCTCGTTGCAAGCAGAGGAAGCATTACGCTCCGGTTGCCTTCGATTGATATGGAAAAGTCTGTATACTCTCCAAGACGAGCACAGTCGAATCAAATTATACAGCCTGTCTGCAGATGCTGAATTTTCGGTACTTGTAGTGCGCCGCGCAAAGTAAAGGTTGTGGTGTTTGTAGCGCACGTGTGCTGTAACCAATTTAATCATTACTGACTATGGCTCCAAAACAGATTTTCCATGAAACTCTGTGTAACTGACTTAATTTTGACACGCGCAGTTGATGTACCGCTCCCTATCAGCATTTGACATGGATGCTAATTACCTTTTGCTGATATTTAGGTAAGTAGATATGCCATCGGTGTATCTACTAAAGTAAGTATCTACAAGTATGTAATATATATATATATATATATATATATATATATATGTATGTTTAAAGTGTATCTACAAGTAAGAGGTCCTTGGATGATGGAGGATTAACCCTCAGTGGAACATGCGTTTTTTTGTACAAGATGTAATGCATTTCATTGGACAGAGCGACATTATCATATGATGACCATAACGACTGCGTGCCTGTGTCATGGCGTTCACAAGTGGTGCGGACAGTCTGCGAAGATCACCACGGCTGAAGGCAATGCGCTATTGAATATGGGGTTGCTGAGGGACTCACACGGACGTGCGGCCGCCAGGAATCAATGTAGAGTTCATAGTGTGCAATCATGGTTGGAGATTTCCAAAAATGTTGGGGATAGGGATCCACATAGCATCTCAGATCGTATCTTGGCTGTCATTGCCATAGGGCTAATGTTAAAATCCGTGAGTATGGGAGGGGGCGGACCCCCTACCCCCCGGGATCGTTAGTCATGTGTGCAATGCGCATGTTGGTCATGGAGCACACATCTCGTGCAATTTTCTTCTTGAGCTGACCAGGCCTGAAGAATCATGCATGTCATAAGGCGTTGTGTACTGCGTACTGACCACGATCGTTGGCTTAAACATATGTGCGGTGGAATGTGTTATGTAAAAAACAAATACGTGTTTTTTGCAACATGCGATTCCAATTAACACGTGATACCGAACTGAAAAACAACAGAAGACTCGTGCTGCAATGACAAACGTTTTTGTTCCTTCGACGCAAGTCATTTTACGAGCAACGGGAGATATTAATTTTTGCTAGCTATCTAGGTAGAATAGGTAGAATGCTAGCTATCTGAAGCGAAAAGGCTATATGATGGACGGCTGAGGCGATATGAGGGCGGGAAATTGAGAATGGTTACGGAGCATGAGATATGCTGTTGGTATGCGCTTAGCTTTAGCTTTGTATGCGAAAAAACAGCCATAAATTTTTAGCAAAATGCAGAGATATTTACAGTATAATCAAGTGCAGCATATTTCATGAATATCACTGTTCTTTCGAACGACTAAATCAACGAGCCGTGCAAAATCCAACCTACATGTAGTTGTTCGTGGGCAGGCAGATTAAAACATGTCATCTCACGCCTGCCCTCCCCACGTGAAATCTCCGTAGATGAGTCCCTAAGGAAGGGAGCTGCAGGTGCAATAGAATCTTTTATACATATCTCGAGCCTTTCTTGCTCAGGCTTCTCACATCCAAGGTTTTGTGGGGAATGAGGCTTAGTAACGTGAATCTAGAGGCAGCAGCATGGCAGCAATGCATACCGCTGAGCAAAACTATATACCTGACAGTGCGGAAGCGCAGAAAGTGTCGTAGAAATAGAAAGGTTTACTGTATTTCTAAGGTAGTACAAGCTTATTAAAATATATGTAGCAGCAGTATGCACTGTAAAAGAGACACGTCTAAAATCAAGCTTCGTGCCCTGATCATGGGTGAAATCTCTGCTGGGGACATGTTCCCCGCAGTTTTCCAGAAGTGGCGATCTGTCCCCCAAATTTTTAGGGTACCAAATACGAATAAAGGGACTTAACTGTAGTTTGTCATCCCGATGAAGGTGATTTTTACCCGCCGTCTTGCCTGTTCTTGGTGGACTACGGCCACCTTGTCCTTATCCTTCCCAGTTTCTGAACCATGGCTTCAGTCATGCTCCTGATCACTAGGCGGAATCTGTAACTCGGAGCTGCTCTTTGTATTCTACAAAAATGAAATCTGATGGGTGGTTTTTGTACTGCTAGGTATCTCAGTGATGACTGTAAGATAATATGATGTGGCAACGTCTGCTATGATTTTACAACGTCAATTCACAAGCGCTTTAATGGGAACTCGTCCCAAAAAATGCCTTAATGCCTGCTGCACGATCTGTGAAGATGTCAAGTCGTTTTGTGCTTTACTGTGGGCCGGGCCTCCGTAGATGCATTTTTCAGACAGACATACAGATACTTCCCTGCTGATTTAGTGTATTGTTATTTGTTTGTCTTGGTGGCAACAGTGGAAAAGCAAAGAAAGCTATTATCTTTCATGAACCTGATTTACGCCATATAAATGATACGTGGTGTGCCCAGCAGTATGTCTAATATCTAAAAACATTAACTTATGCGGCGGAATGAGTCATACTTAACTGTACTTGACGCTCACGTGACCTATATAACGTTTAACATTCACGCATTTCTTATACACGAAGGTGAAATCACGATGCGTAATAACTGCGGCAACAGCCATGCGCCAGGCAGAAAATGAAATCATTTTGCCGTTCGCATATTCATGTTACACAAGCATGTGGCCTAGCTCGCCGCTTCCTGCAGCGATCTGTAGCCTATCTCTGGGCGACCGATACCACTGTCGTCTCAGTCGCGTGGCCGCCGGTCACGGGCGGCGCTGGCCGGCGCTGTGCCGTTCCCGGCGAGCCACTCTCTCGACGCACGGCCACCGCGTCCGGCGGCGGCGTTTAGCGGGCCCCCGTCTGCGTCAGCAGGTCGGAGACGGTCCGGTAGCGGCACATGATCTCGTCCCAGTCGATGTAGCCGCCCTCCAGCGTGCGCGTGCTGTCCTCGGTCACGGCGTAGCCCAGTCGTCCGTGCATGACGCGTCGGTTGTTGAATACCAGAATGTCACCTAGACAAGGGGACATGGACATTCTGGTGTCTGACGGAACAGAACCGGCGGGACACTCTCGGCAGAGTGCACAAATGTCGGTGCAGGACATAAGGGCAAACGGCAAGTTCACAGCTTAAATGCGCACTAGAAGAGAAATGCATTCAACAGATGAAATGAACAGTTTCAGCGTTTACCCTCTCAATGTAACTTTAATACTTAACGTGGAGTTACACAGCCTGCCGAGAATTATCTGGTACAAGCGCAACAGTTCACGGGACGAGTGCTTTCCTTCCCAACATATGAAACATGCATGTTTATAAGGGGTGTTGGGATCTGCGGAACATGTCGGTGATGTTGCGCCTGTTCTACTCGCAAGTGAAATATTTCAAAATGCACCGCTGAGTTCAATCTGTTTGATCCAGACAAAGGGTATGTTACGTAGCAACAACGCCAGCCTACCATTGGCCATTTTGTAGAGAAGGTGGTTGGCCTGCTCTTCGCAAAGCTCGTGGAACATTCTCATCCCTTCATACAGTGACTTGACAGCACTGAACGGCACATTTAGACGGTACGACCGAACAGAGTTGTTGAAGCAGACCTGGATGACGTTGCCCTCGTCGTCCAGTCTGGAATTAAACGGCAAACACGAGACATTGCCACTGATGGTCTGCTGGACGACACATTCAACAACTACACAAGTCCAACGGCGTGACCTTCAACAATGGTCGTTATGTTCCGGTCAGTTACATGACGTACGTAACTGCATTTATTACTTAAGTAAATTCGTGGCGTTTAAGTTAATTAATTAACAACTGAGACTGACAGTGGAATTAGCATGGCAAACAGTGTAATGACTACGTTTTTATACGCGTTTCATTTTTTTAACAAACACTGTCATGTTCCGTTGTTTTTGCCCGACCGAAATTAGGGCCACTCGCCTGAACATAGGATGCTCGTGGACCTTGTGGAAACGGCAGTCCCGGTGCGATTCGCTCTCAATGCCCACGTCGTCAAATTCGATGGGCATGGTAACAAGCAGCTGGAACAGGTCCGGTCGGGCCTGTCTGATCAGCTCGGCCACGTAAAAACTGTCGGCCAGCGTGTTCTCTCCACCAGTGCCCACGTGCTGGGAGATGCAGTGGAGCAGCTGCACCTGTCCAACGGGAAGTTCGGAGTCAGACCAACTGGTCGAAGAGTGTGGAGGGATGCCTACTAACCTGGGCGTACGGAGTCTACTACTACTAACCTGGGTGCCGAATCTGGAATAAGGCCTGCTGATCGAAGAGTGAGGAGTAAGGTCTACTGACTTGGGTGTTAACAATAAGGCTTGCGGATTAGGAAGTTTTGAGTAAGGCTTGCTGGTCTTGATCTCTCGATTCATCCTTTTCCTTGGTTTCTATCGCATTCGGGTCACCCGCCTTCGCCACAGCGGTTCGACGGCCCGGATCGTGACCACAATGCGACCTCTGTCTTCGGAACTGAATGAGGTGATGGGCTGGGGATGAGGGGTCGATGCGCCCGAACTTCGCTAGTCATAATAAACAATAATAACCCAGAGTAAACGTCTAGTTATGGCAACACCAGCCTGCAGATGCTGTGGGCATGAGTTGGGTCTGTGCCTGAATAACACGGGGCGCGAAAAGGAAATCCGACATCACACCCCAAACTTGCCTTGAGCATACACTGTAACTGTCACTTTTTGAATCTGAATTTGAAATTTGAAATTGGAAATGGCTTCAGCTGTTTTTGCGTCGTTCCTAGTAAGAAACGGAGTAAAATAGCCACGAAAACATACTCCAAAGAGTTTCCCTGGCTCTAGCAGCGGGACAGGCCGAAAGCTGAGCTATTTTTGGCACTAGCATGCAATAAGAGGTCGCACTAACATTGGAGGCGCTGAAGTATTTAAGGGTGAACCGCGGCATGGGTTTCTCAGCGTCTCTGTGTTTGCACCAGACCACGCTATTTTTTGCTGTTTATGATGTCCTAAATATTGCTGATATTTTTGGGCCCTCGAAGACGTGGTGCAAGATACTTGCTTTGCCACTTATCATGAAGCCTGCCTTTTCCAACGGCAGGCAACTTGATTTTTCCATTACATTAACCACAAGGTTGTAATGTGAAAAGGTATAAATATTTAGATATTGTCGGAATATCTTCATAGCCTTTGTGCCTGGCTAAAAGAATGAGAAGCAACGGCTTTGAAGGTGGTAGACCCATGGTTCTAATGCCCCTTCAGTTGTCACACCACCAATGTTTACTTAGTCGGCCACGACGCCGGTGCATACCAGATTCTACTGGATTTTTCCAGAAAGGCCTCCAGATGTTTATACGATTGTTTGGCGCAGCCTGTGCATACTACGACGTTTGCAGACAAGCCCCAAACAGAGCCTCCTAAGATAACAGCCTGGTGGCATCACAGGCGAGTGACCTGGCCGCACGATCCCGCTGTTCTCAGCAGCATCCGGCGCAACAACTCGGATCTTTAAATATCCGAGTATTCCGGGAGCAGGCTTTCTCGTGTGCAGATATCGGAAAATAACTAAGCGTTTTCTTACTACATCTTTTCTGGAGACATTTTCGAATTTGCTCTTACGACTTTCGACGTCCAGCCGAGATTTTATGAAGCAAATTTCCTCGGGCGGGGTGGCGATTTGGTTAAGAAATTGTCCTCCCGCCGCGAAAAGTTGTGGAACAACTCTAAAATGTCTACAAAAAGAGGCAGCCTGAAAACGCTGTCAGTTTTATTTTTGTTTTAATATTAAACGTGTTTAATGATATATACATATATATATATATATATATATATATATATATATATATATATATACATATATATTGCGAGCAGATTCTCATTAGTGCAAGTTTGATGAAATATGACAGCGAAGTTAGTTGCTATTATTTTCTTCCTTAAGTTTTCCGTTCTTCGCACAAGCTTCCGCTCTTTTCCCTCCAGGCAAAAAAGCAGTCCTTGAAATTACGCAACGTTTCGTTTTTTTTTGCAATGATCACCATCAGGCAAACATTCAAGTACCTTACACATACATATCACATATCTAGCGAACAGTGTGATTAAAATACCATAAGATCGAGGAATTGCTGTGTAAGGGTCGTTTACTATCGCGATCGTTGGTTCGTAATGAAATGACATCAAATTAACTGAGTAATGTTTCGGTAAACTATTTGAAAAGCACGACTTTTGCATGATTTTGGAAGGACTGCTTTTTTGCTTGGAGGAAAAAGGAGCGAAAGTTTGTGCGAAAAAAGGGAAAACTTAAGGGAGAACATATATGTATGTATACATATACATATATGTATATATATGTGTGTGTGTATGTATGTGTGTGTCGGACGTTCTCAGTTACCGACTTTGATTTAAACGATGCTGAGTTTGTTTACCGATATCCAAGAATAGCGCTTACATTCGGCCTTATAAACCGCAGTTAAATAGACGGTTGTGCCCGACTTAGTCCATTGTCATTGGTTGTAATGTTACAGGTGCCCGGTGGGTCCCCGTTTCCGTATGCCGATGTCACATTCTAAGTTGGCAATTTTGTTGGGAATATCACAAGCTTCAATGTTTGTGGTTGGACAAGCTGGCCTTGACTTCGAAGTCCACAAATGTGTGACCACTCACGGCGGAACATGATGTCTCAAGGCTTGTCAGAAACTCACCCCCGGCACGTACTCGTAGTAGGGCGTGTCCAGATGCGGAGACAGTGTCTCAGTGGTGTACGCCAGATTGTTGGCGTTTACCTTGGACGCTACTCGAAACGTCTTTCTGCGGGATCGGGGAAAAAGTTATCAAGAAGATCACATTTTATTTCCTTGTAATTAGCGCCTTGAAACGTAAATGGCAAAAACTGGAAGACTTCAAATGAGGAACACTATTTATGGTAATGATAACCATTTTGCGCACAAATTTGGAGAAAACTGTGAACACGGACTATGACAGACTTCGTGCACGTGATACTTCCTTGCATATGGTTGCATATGGTTGTGGGCAACCCTTTGGGAACGTTTACTTCCCTTGACTATGGGGTCTAAGTGAGGTACTTCGTTCGTTCTTTTGAAAATCAACAGCCCTGCCTTTAGGGCTTCGGATCTGAGATATTTGGCGACATTTATCTCCTCAGATCAGACACTAAAGAAATTCTTTCAATAACCAGCCTGCCATTCTTACCGTGGAATTCCTCACGGTGTCACGACACCGTGAGAACATTTCACCCCAGCTGACTCCAGCTGAGAACATTTTACCGATTGCTTTCGTGAGAAGCAGCGGGCTGATTTTAGTGGTTTGAACGCCATTTGGTAGCTTTACATGCAAATGTTTCAGAAATGGTCCACGTCTTGAACTTGAAGTTCGTAATGACGTTCCGGGGTTCGTAAAAACCTTATAACGGCCGGGATTTGGGGTGTGTGGGAACGGCACTGCATGGGTGTAAAACAAACCGACAATAAAATAAAAAGTCTGAATAAAAAATGCGTAGCTTTAAGTAAGTATGCACTACCATGAAGGTTGAAACAATTCCGAGTCCTGGATTAGGTAAGGCAAAAATTTTATTGAAGCCAAATCATACATAACATTGTTTTTCCGCAACATTTTGCCTACTTTATAGAGATTTAAGCAATAAAAGAAGCTTACTTATAACGAGGTCAATGATTAATTGGATTTTCTCCTATCTTCTGCCGTAATCCTTCCTCATCGTTTAACATTTGAAATATTTATTTCGACCCAGAGCTTTTTCGGCTTAGGTCTGAAAACGTCGGGAGGCTGGCCACGTGGCCTGTCCTTCGTCTGCGGACGGCCACACACCTTGTCAGGCCGTCGGACGAACAATATATGCTACGTGTGGAACAGCTGCTCCCGGTCGACCACTCTCAAAGTTATGCGAGGAGTTCGTCGATATAATAAACGTGCATCCTCTGATCAAGGCCAGGTAGTCTAGATCAGGCCAACTCAGTTCAAATGCCTAACATGAGTAACACTGTTCATTTGGCCAGATCTAGTCCACCAATCTCAGTGAAACTTTGTGCAGATTCAGTCTGTACGATGGACTTGCGTATCCCTGAGTATAACTGGCCAAGGTAAGGTCAGTACAAGAGAACATACGTCAATCATTCACAATACAAGGGCTGGAAATGAGGCGTAGTGAAGACTTTGAATGTACTATGAACAGGCATATCACAAAGCACGGGTAAATAAAACCATGCCAATCGTGGTCATCCAAGGCTAGTGGATCAACATGCTCTTAGTCTTTTCCTCTCCATTTTAGCATACGATCTCAACAAAATGTTGCGATAGTTAGGATGTTCACCTGGGGCAAATGTAAGTTACATGACCGAAATCAAACGCACTGCAGGTTATGTTAGTTTGTCCTACTGCCTAACGATCCACCATAACTGTGTTGTGCGTTATTTTGCAAAAAGACGTATCGGTATTGTACAGCTATAAGACTTACATATACTACATTTTGGGAAGACTGTATGTTCTCATATTGTGTTACATAGCCACGTAAAGGTCTTATACACTGGTCTGGGCTCACCTCAGTTTAACTAGCCTAGTTCAATTACATTTTATGGCGTCTAAGTTCAATACAGTGCCCAGGTCTCCACAAAGTTTGCGACTGGTTGAAGAGATCTGGGAAAAGACGCGACGCTTCACACTGAACATTTGACCTCGGTTGGCCCCGATCCATGTGACTCAGATTACTCGTGTCTCAAAGCATGTGTGATTATTTCACACCCTGAGTTCTCACCGAATGCTACTGTGGTCAGTTCGTTGTATGAAGAGTAACTAAGAGTGCGAAATTACACCGTCCGACGAATTGCTTGAGGTAGTTCGCTAACACGTGTCTAGATAACGAATGATTCAACACAAATCATTTTGCAGAATACGAGGTACTGAATACCGAATACAACGGTGCGTTTCTATTCTTCCCTAGCCTCCTTCTTTGTCTGCAGGAAGCATTTGTCCGTCTGACGTTTCTTCGGACTTTTCGCTTCACCGTCAGTGGCGGTAAGAAAGCGGCTGATCTGGACTTACTGGCACGTGCCTGCCACACGAGTGTTCCTGCCTCTCGCTGACTGACGTCTTTTGAGCTCTGCAATCTTTGCATTTCATATTGCTATCTACGAATGCCAAAAGAAGTGGCCCACTCTTCTCTGAAAGCACTTGGAAAAGAACGAAATTTCCTGTGCTAAAAAGTGTTTCCACTCATCTGACAACCGTTTCACTAATATAAGTGCTTTGTCTGTTTTAAGCCTCTTCATTGAATACAAGTGCTTTGTCCGTTTTAGGTCTTTTCACAATCATTTAATAGCGGGAACGTAATATCAACACCTGTTACAAAACGTTTCCCATAAGTCACAAATACGCACAATTATGGCAAAGCTGTGGCATCTCAGTCGTACCGTTTCGTTAAAACAGGGACCCACAATACGCAGGATCCCAAGCACAGGTCCGGGCGCGGTGGAAGCTGGACTTGCTTGAGGTGGATGGTAATGAAATCACACCATTCGTGGTGGGATAACAAGGATTCCGGATCCAACATACCAAGGACTCAGACTTGAATGCCAAGGATATGTCATTATTTTCACACATTTCACAGCATTTCACTGTTTCTGCTGCGCTAGTAAGGCATGGTTTCAATGAAAAGGTACGTTTTGTCTTTGATCGAAAAAATAACAGTTCGTCCGAGACAACTGAGTTAGGGTGTGGTGTGATTAATGCTGAAATCAGCATTGATTTCACCTTGTTGACAGAGCCAGCGTCGTCTGTTTCTAGTATATCAGCAGAAAGCAACATGACCAAAGGCAACGAATTGGCTGGGGCAACAAACGCCAAAAAGAAAGAGCAAATTTACTGGTTAGCCTACCCATAGTGGGTCAGTCTTGTGTGGCCAAGGCGGGCCGATAGTTGTTCCACCACTCCAAACTGTGTCGGGCAGTTGCGCACGACCAGTAATCCGTAAGCGATGAGCTGGCGAAGTGTGTCCCGAAGCGCTCCCAAGTCTTCCAGCAGGTGTTTGTAGTCGATCTTGAATAGGTTGTGTTCAATTGTTGCTCGATTCCAGAGAACCGTCTGACAAACAGTCATAACGTTAAACATGCTTAGATGGTTCACAGCACTTTCGTGGAAGAAGCTCCAATTAATGCCATTTGCAACAGTAGGCATATCGCGGCAGGCAACAAGATGCAGTCTGACCTCCAGGAATTCGTTAGGTCGCAATCAGTGGCGCTTTAACTCTGTTCCCGCAACCATAAAGTTAGGACATATTCCCGTATCGGAAGAGTTGTTGCCCCCCCCCCCCCAGGTCTCGGGAACGTCCGATTGCATCACCACAAACGTCAATCGATTCGCCATGACGCAAAATATAATTTGCAATAAAAGGCTTTGAAAATCATGAAAGAAGTGAATACGGGGACGTTGGAAGAGGAGGGGGTACTTTGCACTTGTTATAACTCTCATGTTTATTGACCGGTTTTGATGCATTTGGCATCAGTCAAGAGCTAATCGATGGGACTTTCACCGTTAGCCAATAAGTTAAGAATTTTAAGAAAATGGAAACGCGTTCACAGGGCTAGGAAAATTAGAGGGGATTGTTTCGATACTGAAATAGTAGAAAAGTAGAAAATATTTTTCGACTTATACAAGTCATGGTACATTTCAGAAGCACAAATTGCATTGCTTGCATGATCTCAGATGACCTTAGGGTCACATGAAATGGACTTGAAGCCATTTTGTAGTGATCTGAACGTTTCAGATAATTTAGGACCATATTTCTAAATGTCCTATTGATGGCCGTTGTGATATAGGATACGCGCGCGGACATTTAAGTGACAGCGCCTTGACCCGGCCCGATATCGCCCTGAACCTTACCGCGCAAGTAGAGAACACTGTTAAATTACACGTGTTCCTGATTGTTTGTTTTGCAAATAAGCATGAAAAATAGTTACATAAAACAAAATTTTGATTTTTCATCTTGACCGAATCTTGCTAAATGGCCTCAGATCAACAAGAATACTTTTGTATTTTAGCATAGTTGTCTGCTTATACTCTCATATAAAGTTTCTGCTTCTTTCTTACGAACTCTGTTTTTGGCAGTCATTTCATTTTGCTTTCAACAGTGGCAAAAATGGTCCGAGTGGCCTCTCAAAAACTTGGTCTGGTTACGCAATGGGCAAAACAAAATGATGAAAATTTGATATGATACAAAGAAAGAATAATGAAAAGGTGACAAACTTTCGGTGATTTTTAAAACCCTGGAATTGGTGGAAAAACGGAGGGAACTTCTGATGCGGGAATAGGGTTAAAAACGTTATGCGCCTCTGGCGCCGAGAGCAAGCGACAAAGATGCTGTGAGGCTTGTAATGTCGTTTCGCTGACCCTGGGTCCGGCCTGCTGCTTCTTTCTATGTTGGAGCTGGCGGGGTGTGAACTGACGCTGATCCAGCCAGGCATACGGGAACCGTGACACGTGACCGTCTGGCCACGTCACGACCACCTGCCGGCCGCTCGAGTCATTCTGCAAAAACGTATCAGCCTCGTCAACAGAACCAGCCGTGGACAATGTGTGATCGGCGGCACCAACTGCAAGGGAATGAAAAAGAGGAGGAGGGGCTTACGAGGGAGCCTGCCTGCATACCTTTAACACCCTTCGTTCTTAAGAAATAAGAACAAAAGACGGGCGTTAGTTAACCCGCCTCCGACTGGGAGGGTTGGTCGCCCCCGAGGTTTTTCCGAGATTGCGAGGCAACGAACCAACGCAGCGCCACGAAACTTTGCGTACTTTTCCTTACCATTTTTACATCTTGTACCAAATTTTTGACCTCAGATCAAGTCAGGTGTCTGAGGTACGTTAGGTCAAGGTTAGGTCTAGGTTAGGTCAAGTGGACCTATGTCCAAAAAAGTCTAGCGCCCTGTAACTTTTTTGCAAGATATGATATCACAATAAAACATCAGGAGTTATAGATTTATTGTTATTAAATACCAATGGTTAGAGATTTTGTTTAATACAACAAAGCTGCTATCTCGGATTTTTGGAAATATCCGGGCCATTGACCGAAGGCCAAGACCTTTTTCAGTACAAGTCGTCGTTTTTTTCGGAAACTGACGAATTTTTTATACGAATTTGAGTGTGGAGCAATCCAGACATCCAGTTTCCGTCAATGGACAAAGTTTCAATGGCCTCCAACCACTGGCCTGAGGTCAGGTCACGAACAACTGTTATGAGTCAAAATGCACTGCCATCAAAATCGGCGATGAACGACTCAGACTGATTAGAAAATGGTACAACTGGCTCGGACATTTGCGACTAATGCCAAAAAGTTTAAAAAGCGCCAAAAATTGCGTATTTCGGAAATAAACAGACTTTTGGGAATAAAGCTCCGCCAGCTGTATAGATCGATAACTGCTGAATTTTATTCAAAATTTAAGTATATGAAGTCATCCCAAGAGCCACTAGGATCAAGAAACAGCACTTGGAATGGCATATTCCGCGAAAATAAAAGATCGTTAAAATTAGTTCCCGTTAATTTCATACCGCGTTCGTTGATCGCGCCCGCCGTGCAGCGATGCGGTAATCGCCGTGTAAACAAGTCAGAGAAACTAGACGTGTATCGGCATCTGCAGACTTTTACCTGTCCGCTGGAGTATTTGTATAGACTTAATTAGTCACAGCCTTGAGATCTAGGCTGTTTTTGAGTTCCATGCAGGCGGCGAAGAGAAAATATATATAGTGCATAAATGGCTTACATATTATCCAGAACTAAAAATGAGACCAGTTTCGAGCTCTACTCGTCACGAGCTTTCCAACGTTGTGCTTATTTTTATTGTGCGACCAACCGTTCGTGAGTTAGAGGGAGGACGGTCAAGGCCCCCTCCAGTCGGGCGTGCATGGCGCTGATCGACAGCCAGGCGCGGGTTAACAACGTCATTCCAAATTCAAAGCACATACCACAGCACATGCTTAGCCCACCAGTCTCCCACCGCCGTCAGAACCGACGGCAGCGTCATACAGCGTCCGGAGCCTCAGTGCAATATTCTCTGTCATACATGCGGTGCGTCAGTGTAGTATTACTTACCTGAACTGACTTGGGTTGGATGTTTATATCGAGTTGGTCTATCCGCAGCTTGCGACTGAAGGCGCTGGGATGGAAACATTCCGGGCAGAGGCAGCTGTCCCGCAGCCAAACGTAAGGGAACGGTGTGACATCGCCGAAGTTCCAGGTCAGGTCGATGCTGTCATTGTCCCGGTTGTCCAGCACTTGCTCTACGTGGCGTATCGGCCTACGCACCTCCGCTGCACCGCAGGAACACGGATTCAAGGTTGGGCAACAGTGCTGTGCCGACACGAAAAGCTGTCAATACAGTTGGGTATGTATACGAGTGTTCATTTGTACTAGGGCATCTTCAGCTCATTTAAACATAATCTATTGACATATGAATATAACTTGACTGCGTGGAAATAACAAGACTGAAAACTGTGTCGCGGTTACGAAGAAAAACGATTTTGCGCTTCACACAAGCCAGCACGAGTAAAAAGTAAAATGTATCCTTTATGTTACGAGTTCGAGTGCAGTTTAACCCTCGTCGGGCGTAAGGAGTGACACCTATTCGGCCGACAAGTGGGGGGAGGGGGGGAATGGCGGAGCCACCATCGCCCGAACTCTTTCCTAGTTGAGATATAACGATGAGCCCATTTCTTTCTGCTTCTCATGATGCCCGATTTTTGCGTCTCATGACGCTCCTTCATGTCACCTGGTAACCTCTCTTTGTAATGTAATGCAATTTGTAATCGTAATGATTTCTTTCGCAGGTCACTGCGAAAGAGATCATTACGCGGTTTACCGTGAAAAACAAACAAACAATGAAAAAAATGTAGGCACTAAGTTGGGGATTAGAAAGGTGTTCTTGTTTGTCAGTATCTCGTTTTGACAATCATTGGCACACGCTTAAACTTTTTTGGCATGGCTTGCTCAAAGCTCGAAAAGGTTAATGACCTTGTTTGATCTGATCTGTTAGCTCTGTTACAAGATGTAAAAATAATTTGCTAACAGCTGCTGAAATTCTTACGTTCACAGCTTTCTTTGTTATTGTGCTATGTTCAGAAAGCCTGGAGGGGGGTTCTCGAGAACCCCGTGAGGGGACGTGAACAAGATCCATTCGCTGGCAGTCTCGGAATAAGTTCATGGGGAGTGGTGGCAAGAACCATACCTCATCCGGCGAAGGTTAAATGCTGAAATAGTGCTCAGACGAAGTGAAAGAGCGAACGTAGTCATACGTTCGTCATACTGCGTCTCCAAACTGAGCAGTTTAGCGCGCGAAGCAGTTTAGCACGCTAAACTGCTGGAGACGCAGTTTCCTCTTTGGCAGATGTACCCTTTGCGTTCTTTGATGACAAAAACAATCCTACATAAGCAAACGTGAATCATACTTTCCAATTACCCATAATTAGCATGTTCTACGGTCATCATTTCGTCATAATCACGAAAAGCAAATGGACGACTGAACATGTAAACGGATTGTTGTTGGGCGAATCCAGGGCGAATCCCACGCCCGCGTGCTGCTAGTCAAGGCCGTTAAAGAAACCTGGCAATGAGCTTTGGACTCCTTGCAAACACTCGGACAGGGACACCTCTGCCCGCACCAGCAGCCGGGCCTCGCTAGACGTGATCAGCCGGAACGTAAACGTTCGGCTGCGAAAAGCATTTGTATCCTTTCCGCACACGTCGAAAGGCAATGGTGTGCTCACGACGTCTGATTCATGCTATGCCTGACTTAAATACATTGGTATTTGGACACGTACGTCATTTCCAGTTCGAGTTTGATTATGCCGGTAATGAAGTCTGAGGTTGCCAGGCTGGGTCTGACTGGTCGCTAATGAGCTGTGTCGGCACGATCGGCGGGTCCTGAGACGCGGGTCCGAATCCACCCACCTCCGGCACCTGGACAGACGGCCTCAGCACGAGTCACCGATCCCACGGGATCCGAGTCACCGGCTAAAGTGGACCCGAGTCACCGACTCCAATGGATCCGAGTTCCCGGCTCCAGTGTGCCCGAGTCGGCGGACCCAGTTCATCCGCAGACGCCACCCTCTATAGGACTGGCATTGGCTCCTGAAGGCGCTCGTCTATGCGCAATGGGATCATTTCAGATACCTCACTGACCACAACTGAGATAACGGTATCTTAGCCCTGGAAAGCAATCCAAACACTCGTGGATTGTGCCGCGTATGCACTACACAGGGTGGCTCTGGGGATCTAGAAGAGGTAAGGCGCATAGGCTGGCCTCAGACATGGGATGAAAATGGTGAATACCGTGAGAATGTATCCTATCTGAACTTAGTATTCCACTCATAAGACGCCGTATAAAATACGCCCACGATAACAGTAATCACAGCTGCAAAATGTTTTACCGAAGCTAACGTTTCTTATTTTAGGAAAGGGACTGGCTGGCACCATACCCCTGAATGCACAGAAAACAGACCATACTACAGACTGTGCTGTGGACTTTCTGCCGCAACTGTGTCACTGTCCCAAAAAGGTGGTATGTCACTGTCCCAAAAAGTATGGTATGATAGGATAAGTACGAGCATGAAGGCCTTAATTTCTGAATCATTGAACAATTTGTACGTGATGAATCAGCACTAGCATACCTTCGAACCATTCAATTATGATTTCATGATGTCAGCAGTTGCGGTTTTAACATACACACAGGAAACACATATCAGGTTCATCTTACCAGGGTCACGTGACATTTGAAAAAGCCTGGCAGGAAAGTCACGTGTTGGATATTGCAGTGGCCGGCTAGGAATCGCTGTAGAATTCTATGGAGGTCAGATCAGGCACATGTAATAAAACAACCAACTGCCTTTATGTACCTGTTGTGTTAATAACCAGGCATGCGTGAAATGTTTGCTGATATCGTGTGCCTCCCTTTTTCGTTTCTGTTTATTTGCATTTTGTTCTTGGATGAATGTCTGTAGACAAAACGTAGTCCAACGCCCTGATTTCATCCTCAGATTGTTAATGGAGCCAGTGAAGCAATGTTAAAGTGGCCTGTATGCAATGGTCGTCCTGGCATTATGTACAAAATCAAGTACTTGATTGTAACTGTACTTATCTTACCTTGTAGTACACACTTAGGTACTCAGAAAGAGAGAGTTTTTGAACGCACGAGCTATATCAGCAAATTTTCCATTCCAACCATATCCCTTGGCACACGAACTCGTAAGCCCTGGCAAGCAGAACAAGCAGGCTAGTCCAGTCTTTTCAACGCATGAGCGAGGGGGTCAGTTTCCGCAGTCATGTCTTGTGTCACCGCACGTCTTTCCGTGGCGTCATGCGTACATTAGGGCATTCTCTCCTCCGTTCCGTTGGAAAACCCGAGGCCAATATGTCCTGTCTATAGCTTCGACGACTATCAGGACATCGATGCATAAAAAAACCGTAAAAATGTACTGTATCGCTCATAAGCAGTCATAACATACCCAAGTAACACATGAAACATCGTAAAGTTTGTTATGGTAACTTACCTATGAGATCGTCCCACGCGCACAAAGCATCTTCTATTCCTAGTCAATGCTACCGGCCAGTTTGGTGGCCAGTGAGCGTACTGTGGGATATTTAATTTCCCCAGCTTCTCATTACATGTTTTCCCTGTTCTTCACTGCAACTGGCCAAAACGGTGCGCGAGTAAACGAGAGAAAGCATTTTACACCTTACTACAGTCATGACGCAGGAACGACGATATGCGACCAGCCGCGTTTTTGGGCTTAGGCACGTGAGTCTGTTACAACAAGACTTTTAAATTTTCGAATTTGGAAAAAATAGAATTTTGGAAGCATGCGCCTGCTGCAACAGCCGCATGGTTGGCTAAAGTATCAGGGCAAAATATCAAGGTAAATTTCCCAACCATGATATCAGTCCATAACCTAGATTTTTCAGCATTTAATACTGTACCAGAAACTACCTGCGGATGCCATCTCCGTCTCTATTCAGGGGAGCGCGACCTTCAATCTGCAGCAACCAGCCGTAGGGCACGGCTTCTGTAGCCCTGTTGGCACGCTGATGTTCAGATGCAAAATGACGGGGAATTCCTGTGCGAATAATCTTCAAACGTGCCCACATTTGTGAAGCATTTAATTTTGCAGCTGGGACTGCCTGCGGAGGAAATCTTTGCCGTCTTCACGCATTGGTCTTGTGAAGGTGACCATGTACGGAGTAGCCTCCCCGCTCGCTGATGCCGTTTACTAAGGCCGGCGGGCTTGTGTGTGCTTAGATGCTGACACAAAATGACGGACTTAAAATGAAAGAAAGGATGTATGCAACGTGTTATGCGTATGCAAAACTTGCATGTTTAAAGTTTTGGGATCTGACTGCACATCCGTCCCCTTCTCACGCTCATTCATTCCAGGCGATTAAAAGCGTATATGCCAATATGCTGGTTGGGACCTCATTCATTCTGCATGGGCCTTTTAGTTCCCCGGTCGGCCGGCGGCGGCCCTACCGTCGTCTTGGCCACGTTGAAGCACTACGGCCTTTTGTCTCTTGGTCTTTTGCCCTTTTCCTCTGTACACCTTTTCCAACGGAAATTGCAGATATGGGTTTCTGAAATAGGTTTTTATGTATTTTAGTCCTCCATAATGGCGAAACAGTGTTGCCCAAATTCGAGGAGGAATCAACAATGGAGCATGTTAGCTTATAACAATGGATTTGGATTCCTCCCCTTCACCCTTCACCCATGGTCTTGATAGCTGGTGCTGAGGTGGCAGTCGGAGTGCCGTTCACACTGCGGAAAAGAGATCCAGCCTGGGACTGAAAAACTAGAGGGTCATCGGGATGGAGACAAGAGTCCATACCCAATGGATACCAGCCCGCAGTGGAGGTCAACAGACTGATACGTCACAATTTCGATGGTTTTCTGGCATTTTACTGCCCTCGCCGTCCGTGCCGACCTGGGAAGATTACGCGGAGGGCTCCCCTTTCGGCTAAACAGCCATAAGGAACGAAGACGAAATGAATGTGACGTCAATAAAAATGGAATGGGAATAGGAAACTATAGGAAGGACTTTCGAACACGTCAACGCTGACAACGTGTATGAACGGTGGGCAGGTATTTTGCCTCGCCACAGTAACTTAGGGGATCAGTTTGCATCCCCCTTTCTGTCTCGGCCACTAATATACGAATTCCAAAAATTCAGGGGCAAAAGATGATCCTGTGGACCCATGGGGAACGCTGCGAGAGCGACAAGCCGTGCTCGATTTGTAGGAAATTTAACGTCATCCCTGCGGGCATACATGAACAGTAATCCATTTGAAAAATTTCGCTTTCTCGCGATGGCTTTACCTTGGCCTCGTTCGGTTTCAGTACATGGCGCCGCTGATAAGTTAGCCCTTCTCCATGAAGACATCAAATTACGATACGTCAGCGCATCAAACTAGACGATGACCTCACAGGCCGGGGCAACGAACCGAAGCTGAAAATGCTCCCTCTGTTCAGTCAATGACTGGTGGATGACGAAATGTCCATCAGTTTCGGGTTCACGTCAAATCCACCGTTACATCCTAAAAATGTTCTATGGGTCATTTAATCCCTCATTTGACTTTCGACCTTTGTTTTGGCGTTCAGCTGCCATTCAATTGGTATTCACTTCGTACCCGTCTTCGATGTGGTGCCTAGTCTATACCTGCCCTGGAGGCGGTGCCTAGTCCATACCTGCCCTGGACGCGGTGCCTACTATTCATACCTGCTGGCAGCACGCTGAACGCCTGCCGGCCGGGCCGACTCAGCCTAAGAGGCTGGGGCCGAGCGTCCGTCAGCCAGCCGGCCTGGCCGCAGCGTCGGCTCGCTGTGGCAGAGCCGGCCAGCAGGCGCGCCGAGTTGCGCAGACTGATCGACGCCCGGCGAGTCCACCGTCCTGCAGACGCCATGGCAGCCATCCGACCGGCGGCCGACCAGAGCCACCACTGACCCGACCCTCTGCAGAGTCGGCAGCTAACCGGCCGCCGACGGCTGGGAGGGGCACACGGGAGCACGCAGGCGTCTGAGCACGGGCGCGGCCAGGAGTTTCTCAGGCGGGGGTTGGGGGACCAAAACTTGCTTGTTTCCTCTAATGTAAAGAGAAAATCTTGGGAGACTGCACGGTGAGAATTGAAAGCATTTTATTAAGTCTTACGCTCTCTGGTTGCATTCGCTGTTTATCGGCATCAATTCCAGACGCAAATCGGATCAGCGCGCAGACCAGGGTATTCGTTACTTTCCAGTTACTTTAACCAGATACTAATATTAATATTACTAATAATCGCCTCATCCATCTTTTTTATGCATGCTTTTTTTACCCCTATCCACCAATGGGTCGGCAGGAGTGTCCTTCCATGCCCGTGTAGCTAGTTTACATCATGTACCAAGGTTTGTGCACTACTTCAAAAATTAGCCCGGACCCGACTGGGGGGGGGTCGACCACTCTTTGAGGTTTTTCCAAGATTGCGAGAGAACGAATGAACGCAGCGCCACAAAACTGTGTACACCTTTTGCTTGATCATTTTTGCATCTCATGTCAAGCTTTTCACCTTAGGTCTATTCAGATGTCTGACCTAGGTCAGGTCAAGTCTACTTATATTCAAAAAAGTTAAGCCTCTGTAATTTTCTTTTGGGAGAACATGGTATCATAATAACTCTTAGAAGGATTAGAGGTCTTGATAAAAGTGGCAAATCTGCTATCTCAGATTTTGCGGAACTTCCGGATCATTGACTTAACGTCAAGCCCATTTTCAAGACATGTTTTTTCTCGGGAATTGACGATTTTTTTGTAATAGTGTGAATGTGAGGTGATGCAGACATCTAATGGTCGTTACTGGGCAAAGTATCAATGACCTCCAACCATTGACCTGAAGTCGGGTCGTGAATGACTGCTGTGAGCCAAAATGCGCCGCCATCAAAACCGGCGATGAATGACTTGACACGCGTAGAATGTACAGAACTGGCTCTCACAGTTGCAAATAGCACCTAGAACCCTAAAAAGTTTCAAAAAATTGCTCGTTTTAGAAATAACAGGCCATTACGAACAAAGCTTCGCCCGTTGTGTCGATTGATAACTACTGAATTGTTTCAAAATTTAGGCACGGAAATTATCGCAAGTACCACTAGTATCACGAAACACCTCTTGGCAAAGCCTAAGTTGCCAAAATAAATGGACACTAAAATTAGTTCCCGTAGTTTCTATTCTACGTTCGGTACCGGCGCCCGCAGTGCAGTGGCGCGGAAATCTGTGTCTTTAGCCCAACGTCTCCGAGTAAATATTTAGCAAGCTAGAGAAATTACACGTGTATCGTCATCTGCGGACACCTTCCTATTTGTTGGAGCCTTTACTTAGACTTTGTCTATCACAGCCCTTGAATTAGATGAGACCCAGGCCTCCAGGCCGTTTCCCGGTTTCATTTAGTCGACGATGACAAAAAAAAAATGAAAAAATGAGATGAGAAAACAAATTCAGTATATAAGGCATGCATGGTTGTGCAAAAGTAAAAATGAGACCAGTTTCGAGTTCTGCTTGTCACGAGCTTTCAACGGTAGGCTTATTTTATCGTGCGACCAACCGTTTGTGAGTTAGAGGGGATCAATCGCCCCACCCCCAGTCAGGCGTGCATGGCGCCGACTGCTAGTCGGCCGCGGGTTAAGTGCCGGCACCAATGGCGAAACCAGGATTTTATCAGGGTGGGCGGATTTTTCAGGGGTACAAAAACGATATTCGAGGGCGCCAGTCAGAACTGCACCAAAAGAGTGCCAAACTTGACTGAAATAACGCTTGAATCACGCTGTGTTCAGCTGTGTGTGACGGGCGGCGTCAACACGGCTCATGAGGGCGTTTCAACTCGTGTGTGCTTGGAACCGGGATGTCCATATTACATATGGGTATACTATATCATATATGCATTATATTAAGGCAGCTTCCTCGATGTTGCAAGGGTGTCTTTTGAACAGAAGGACGTCCGTGTCCTGTCAAGAAAATGTACGATGCCACATGTGCGCTGTTTAATGACAGAGTGCCTTTGGATCAACGGGCAAAATCGGCCCGTGAAAAATTGGATCAAGCACCAGTCTGAACGTATGGTCTGGCTCTGTCCCTCTGTGTCATCAGTCATCCTAAAAATACCGTCCATGACTACAACACTGGTGCGTCTTCGATGTGACTGACGCGTTATTTTGAAGAACACGGTGTACTGGTTCTTCATCAGGGAACCTCTGTGTCTCAGGGGGGCCTTTTGAATGGCAGGACACCCGTGCTCCATCACAAGGTCGCCCTCTTGGTATCACACCAGCACCTTTCGAACGAAATACCATCCTTTCTCCTTCTTACGAGTGCCTGTCTGGTGTCAAGGGGTGCTTTTTCAACGACCGGGCGTCCATACTGCATCACAGAGGCGCTCCCTTGGTGTCCCAAAGGCGTGTTTTGGACGACAGCGCAGCTGTGCTCTGTCGTGGCTCCTTAGTGTCGCAGGAGGGCCTGTTGGTCTACAGGTTAGGCGCCTGTTTGATGTCACACGGATCTTCCTAACGATATGGAGCCCATACTCCACTACAGGGGCGCATTCCTGGTGTCACAGAGCCGCTCTTTTGCCAACAGGGCACGCTGTTGGCAATGCACCCTGCCACATGCAACATCGCAGGGTAATCTCCTTGGTGCCTCAGTGCCGCTTTTTGACCAGCAGGGCACTTGAACATCACCGCAAGGGCGTCTTCTTGGTGTCACAGGGATGATTTTTAAACGACAAGGCACTCACACACCATTCTAGGACAGTGCATTTTTGCGATTTTTCACTGATGGGCACGTTAATCAGAGGGTAACCGCAAACCCTAAAGAGCACCTCAGAAGCCTGAAAAGGCCACTTTTCGTTTTGTAAGAGAAACAGCGTAAATGCGCCTTCGTTTTAGCCCTTTTTCCAGCAGGAAGCGGTGGTGGTGGGGGAATCCTCCTCTTTTTTTGCTTGCCAATTCTAGGGCTTTTGAAGCAGCTTTAGGAAACCTGGTCACTTTCATGCATATTTTTTCTACAAACTGCGCCAAAATTTCATAATTTTGTTTTGCTCTGAGGCGGAGCCAGAACGTTTTTGGTAGGCACCTCAGGCCATTTTTGACAATGTCCAATGTACAGGCAAAATGGCTGCCAAATATAGAGTTCTTAGGATGAGACTTTAAACTTCATATAAATGAAAGGTGAATGATTTTTTGCCCCGGCTCCCGCTGGCTCCCGTATATTTGCCCCACCACATTTTTTAAATTGATACAGAAGACCAAAACAGAAACTAGAAACATATTACAGTAAACCGCACACGTGTGTGTGCGCGCGTGCGTGCGTGCGTGCGTGCGTGCGTGCTTGCGTGCGTGCGTGCGTGCGTGCGGGTGTGTGTGTGTGTGTGTGTGTAAACGCGCACGCGCACGCGAAAACCCACCGCTGACCGCGGGCGGTGATGCCGCTTGGCACTAACGACCGCCGCGGCCCTGCTGTGTTCCAGATCGGGAGAGTTACTGCTGAGTTATTAATTGCTTTACATTCTCCCATTTCTGTTTGAAGTTGTCCGTCTTATTACCCTCTATTATTACCTACAGAGCCTAGTTCTTTTTCCGCCTCTAGTCGAAACAAATGTATAAAGTATTTGGTTCTTGGTATTCTGTTTTTTAACCTTGCCCTGTACACGTTGAGTTCAGCTATTGTTCTAATATGTGGTTCGCATGTGGAAACGTGTGAGATTTGCCAGATGTGGAAAAACCACAATCCCTGTTTGATGTTCAGTGTTACCTCGAAAATATCTTGCAATTCATTTCTGTAATGTTGTACAATTCACGTCTGTAATGAACTGCTGGGCTTTTTCACAGTCCCCTTACAGAGGAGTAAGTGTTTTAGTGTGTAAGGAACAAAACACGCATAATGAGTTCTCCGACCGGCCAATTACGTGCGAAAAAAACGACTTGTTGATACTCTTCTCGACAATACCCGAAAGCGAAAAGTTTTAAGATCTTGAAAATCAAGAACCTGGTTTTATGCTCATATTTTTGACGCTACTTTTCAAATCGCAAAATCCGGGACATATGTCATTTATGTGGCAGAGTGCGTTCTACGTATGTAGCAAGTTTGAGACTGATATCAGGTCGAGCCACGGAGCTATGACCTACAACGTCCATACTCGTACCCTTTATCACGACGGCCATAAAGAGAAATTTTGCAAATGCATTGAATTCAGACGACTGGAAGCGTCTTCAGACACCATGAAATGAACTAAAAAAAAGACCACTCCATGTGACTCTGAGGTCATTTGAGGTCATTTAATGCGAGAGTTCGTAAGCTGGCCTAACGAAAAGGCCACTATGACAGTTCCCCTTTTCATGTCCCTGGTGACGCCCTTACATCTGGCTACACTTTATACGATACGGTCCAGGGTCCCTAGTACCTAATCCCTGGTACTGCCTGGCTCCAACAGTATACGGGCAATGTAAAGCTATTTGTATTTTTTTTTTAACACATCAGGACCTATGAAAGCAACGAAATGTTTTAAACTTTTATGTCAATCCCGTTTCTGAAGAAAGCATTTCTTCCGGTTTCGCAGCCTTGTGAACGTTTACGAATTTTCCAAGAATTCTAAAAGCCAATGGGAAATGGGAATGGGAATGGGCCAATGGGAAACGTACCATCGATATGCTGTCCATTCATGCAAATTGCATCAAAATCGGTCCATAAACAGTGGAATTGCAACAAGTCAAAAAACTACCCTTCATTTTAACGTTTTTCTGCCTGTATCCATCTGCCAAGATTTTGAAACTTATCTTATAAAAATGTAGTTTACGTCATCATGAATGTACTGTTGTTTGTTGCGATGGAATCGGATGTGTAGTTCTCGGAGTCTCGGGAGGGGGTCAGTCCGTCCCCTCCCTGTTGCGAGTTAGGTACACCGTTTAGCCCTCCAGGAAACGGGTAAAAATCGCTCCTTATAATATTCCTTGCGTTTTGATGCCATTATAAGGTGCACCTACTTTTAATGGTATTGTTCCATGTTGTCTGAAACAGATGGCTTATGAGCCGTGAAATTCATGGCATGACGAGTTCCAGGGAATCGTCACAAACTCTCAGCATTTCGTACCAACCAAACAGCCAGCTCCCATCACCGCTCAGGATATTGCCACCTTTGTCTTTGTAGTCAGTACACCATATGCGGTCGTTGCTTCTCATGTCTCGCCTGTGATCATGGGTTCTTCGATCTCACTGACGCGCTTCCAGTACATTGCCAATATTTAACGTTGACCGTATAGATGGGTGCCGTTGAAATACCGGTACCAAGAAACATCGATCGATGTTGTTGACATTCACACAACATTATTACGGTACGTAGCTATTTCATCATTTCTCTAGAGAAACTAGCTTTCCCTGGCTGCTTGGGATGAGGAGGGAATTGGTCGAAGAGCAAAGGCACCCTATACAATTAAAAGGCCGTTGATCAGCAGTCGTTTGTGAACGATGGATGATTAAATCGTCGTCTTGTCGGGTGCGGCGCGACCAAAGGGCTCGGCAGGCCACATTCTACGCCGCGAGCACCTCCGGTTCGCCGATCCGCACATCAACCGTGCTGGGTTACCTAAGGCCAGTGATTTGAGATCACCCTCATTGGGCTTGATATATCTTGTTCTGCAAAACCATGCTTACTAGAGTGCTTTTGTTGCTGATTTCGAATTCGGCCCAAAAATACCTACAAATGGTACACGTTGAGATAATTAGGTGTCGAGTGTCCAAGAGCAACGGATCGCACGGGTTATGCATTCGTTGTAGCATGTTGTGCCATGCCAGCGTACTGTTATCACGAAGCTGGAGGACGTAACAAAGTTATTAATTACTAACAAGTGTTAAATAAGTTACCTCATTTAGCGGCAAACGACACTGGATGAATGACAATGGCAAATGGTGGCTGGTTCGGTGAAGCCCATTTTTGCAATTCTTACTTTTCCAAGTCACTTTGGATCAGTGACCTAATGTGACTTTACATGATCTTGGGGGACCTGTGTTAAACATCTGACCCGTAAAGTGCTTTTGGGTGCCAAATTTGATTTCAGCGCCAGGATTTCCTTCGAGAGTCCACAAAGCAAGGCATATAACTATTGGAATTTAAGTGATATCATTTACTTTGAGCTCAAGTAATTATTAAACTCTAGTCCTGGACCAAGCGTCACGAAATGTGCATTATCCATCGCAGTATCCTATTCCTAAAGAAATAGCTCCTACATTTCAGTGCTGTGACCAACGGTTTTTACGATACAAGGGAAAGTCTGGCGAGATGCTCCGAAATCTGGTGGTTCCAGCCCCGACAGTTCCGATATCTGGGGAGGTCAGAAAGGGACCCATTCCCACCCGAGTGCGTTATATCTTGCCGGCGACCCGTGCCACTGTTTATTTCCGTACTTGACACCCATTTTCTCAATGTAGTGCGCTCTCTGTAGCGCGTAGCTGCTTTGTCCCTCAACATTTTCCGGGTCTGGGGGAGGAGGTTATGAGAACTCCCACTCCGGTTTTGAGGCTAGCAAAAAAATATGTGGAAATACGAAACTAGGGTTACCTTATCATACATCATGTTTACACCTTGTGTTCATTTTTAGACGCAGATTCACCTCACGTCATTGTAATAGGGCATATCAAACAAGACCAAGTTCCAACAAAATGAAATCGGCGTATTTTTTGTAATATATACCGACTAACATGAAGCTTGATGTATTGACAGAACGAGACAATTTTGCTATCGCATACTTTTTGGAAATTTCCTGTCCATTGATCACCTGAACTTTCGGCCTATTTTTTGTTTGCTATGGAGACTTTGGGACTGGTTCGGCGGTTTTGAGCTTGGATATACATCCTGGTGCTTCTCACGTCATTTGCTCACCTCACGTAATTTCATCCCTTGGCCCCTGACCTGGGGTCAGATTACGTTTCATACCGAATTTTCAGACTCCCAACCGAGTGCAGTTCTTTGTTTCACATTCTTGGAATGTTTGTTGGTGGTCGTATGTGCTTCGGAAGCAGTAATATATACAAGAACTTATTTGCCAAGGGTGACCCAATCCCATTTGGTCCAGGCTGACCTTCGTGAACACACTTTGTATGGTCACAGATGGCAAGAAATATCGTCTCTTTCTATACAGTTTACACTGCACCAATAGGCTTAATTTTTGGTCGCCAAATTAAAAACCCTGTCGTCTTAAAAATAACTTTCCCTCCAAGTCTTACACTTTTCCACCGCAGCGTTGTCCGCCGCCCGATATCTGAAGGGTTCACGTGAAAGATACTTTGGGTCACGGGTTTCATGATGTAAAAAGGATATGACATGATCCGATGTTGTAAAATTCTATGCTGTAGATGACACATTTGATCAGTGGTCATGCGGCAGATGACGCGACAGGAAAGAGAAACGCCCGACGTGTAGGAGTCAATACGTTGACCTAAGTTGACCTCGTTTGACTTGAACACACCTCCCGGAAGGCTAAACAGCGCAGGCAATTTACGGCAGACGGTGGCGGGTTCGCCTCCAAGATCTCGAAAACTTTACATCTGGTTTCATCGCAACAAACGGCAATCGATTCGCCATGACGTAAGCAACATTAAGAAAATATATTTCTAGACTTATTATCACTTCGCTGTCTATGGACCGGTATTGATGCAATTGGCATGAATCTGGCGTTTATATTTGGGAATTTTACATAAGTCCATACGTCCGGATTTTTTTAAAAAAGTCGTAGAGATTCACAGGTTTTCGAAAATGAGATAGCTATTTTTCAAATACTGAATTAACGGAAAAGTTAAAAACACCTTTTTAGCTTTTATTAGCCATGTTGTAATGAAGAAGCACATTGCGTACACAGTGTTTGTAAAATGTTGGCATAGGTGGTGCCAGGGACATGGAAAAAGGGGGACTGCTATGGCCACATGTTATGCACGGTTCATGTCATATACAGTGCATCTAAGTAAATACCAGGTCACATGTAGAGTGCATGTCACAAAACGTCAGGCCAGCTTACGATCTTTGACCCTGAATGACCTCAAATGACCTACAGACTGACATGGAAAAACCCTGAATGTATTTCATACTGTCTGAATACGTTTCCAGTTGTTTAAATTGACTCAATTTCTAAAATTCCAGTTTATGGCTCTTGCGATGTACGGTACGCTGACCGACATTTTAGAATGGTTATTTTAGAACGACATTTTAGTTTACAGCTCCGTGACCCGATCTGATATCAACCTGATATTTGGCACACTAGTAGTGAATACCTGTTTAACCCGCGCCCGACCGTGCGTTGGCGGCGATCTCGCCCGACTGGAGGGGTAGGGGCGTTTGACCGACCCCCTCTAACTTACGAACGGTTGGTCGCACGATAAAAATAAACACACCGTTGGAAAGTTTGTGACGAGTAGAGCACGAAACTGGTATCGTTTTTAGTTTCAGATAATATGTAAGCAATTTACGTCCTATATATGTTTTTTCATAGCCGAATGCATGAGACAGATCAACGGCCTGAATCTCAAGGGCTGTGACTAATGACGCATAGGTAAAGGCACCAACGCACAAGTAAAGGTCCGCAGATGCTGGTACAAGTCTAATTTCGCAGATTTGTTCAATATATACGCCGCAACGTTGAGTTAGACACGGCATTTTTCACGCCGGTTGTCGGCGGGCACCGCATCCGTACGCAGTAAAAAATTAACGGGAACTAATTTTAACGTTTCTTTAGTTTCGCGATATAAGCCTATCCATGTAAATTTTGTTGATCTTAGTGGTTCTTGATGGTTTCTACTGCCATCTTACAGTGATCGCACTTGGGTGCTGCGATACTTTTGAAATCGACTGTGCGCAGACCCTGAATAGACCCCGAGCGGATCCCAAAGTCACGACCCATTAACTCAAATGACATGCGCATCTGGTCTGAAACAAATCCAGGACTGATATAAGATGCACCAACCAGCAAAGGAACTGATGGTGGCTAAAGGGATATCCCACCTACGCCATTGCCTTCCCCCCGGTACTCGTCCCGTCATTGTATCCACTTTGTTTTTCTCGCATGTCCAAGTATTGCCTGAGAATGTATGGTAACAACATGCCTAAATACTTGTCTTTTCTTCAGAAAATTTTGAATTTCGCCGTCCGGGTTATTTCTGGAAAGAAGAAATTCCAGCACATATCGGACCTACGGGAGACCATGGTTGGCTGGATGCACCTGACATGGAACATATCCACGCACTGACACTGCTGCACGAGATCCGTCGCCATGGCGAGCCAGAGTCGCTGGCCTCGTGTTTTTGCAAAAACCGGGATCATCCTGTCCATCTAAAGAGCACCGAGCGGCATGAAATGCTAAACCTACCTGACACCCGTGGCTCCGCCTGCGGCAAAAGACACCGCCTACCGTGCAGCCTCGCTGTCTCAAGGCTGACCTCCAGAATAACGGGACATGCCAGTCTCCGTCTTCCGTCGCTTTTTAAAGAGACGCCTGGCTGGTTGCTCTTGAAGCTGTTTCACACTGGCGAGTAGTGACCACCCAGCTTGTTTTAAAGCCAGTTTTAAAGCCACCATTGCTATTCTGACTTCGCGCGCGTGAACCATGTGTATGTGCGTCTGTTTACTGGACTTGGTCGCTTCGACCCGGGATTCAGATAGCCCCAGTGGCTCCCGTCATATCATAGGGTACAGCAAAGAACATCTCATGAAGTACAATAAACAAATTAATACGAAAGGTGTCTTATTTCTCCTCGGGGAAATGCTCTTACACTGCGGGCGACGCCTGTCCGACAGTTCTAAGTTCAGACGAGCGCTACGTAGCTTGAACCGAAACGTACCACATGGTAAGTGATTCCGCGGTAAACGACGAGAATAAATCTACTATCGACAATACAATCGGAAAAGCACACACAAGATGACAAGGGTAATACCAAATATGGTCTCGCTCGCATGGTGCCAGGGCGGCCCCACGACGCACCAGCCACTCACCGATAGACAGTGTGGCTTAATTCAGTCAGTTAGGTGTCAAGGACGTAGATTGAAATTCATGCTGTCAGCCTTGTTCCTGTCATCGCTCTGAATCGCCGCCGCTGGTTATTAGCCGCCTCTCCACTGACCTTTGCACCCTTCGCGCATCCAGACCTGCCCGTCCGACTTGTATTGCCTGCGGCAGTTAGAAACAGCCTGGAAACGTCCTCTGCTCAGTGCTCATTGGTGGGTCTCAGATAAGGGGAGGAGCAATACAGCTGCCAGAAAGCCTAACAGCAAAGCGATCCAACATCATGAACTCATATTTACATCCTTGACACCCAACTGGCTGAATTTAGCCACCCTGCACCATGGCGTTCCTGTAAAAACAGCATTGAAACATACCATGTTCCCGACATATTATTATGATACAAATGTGTTTGTTCCTGACTGACCGCGGTGGTACAGTTTGTGTTCGTGACTGGCCGTGGTGGTACAGGTGTTGCTGTCCGGTTTTCCGAGCGAACACCATCTGTTCCGCCGGTGAAACAGATGGTGTTACGCGGTTAAAACTGATCTAACCTGGAATCTGCCTCATCCTGGCGCTGCAGCTGGTTACATTGTGCTGAAAGGAATGATTCTATCGTATAAGCCCGGAACAGCTCTTGAGTTAACCCTATTTCCGGCAGGGGGGACTGAACTGGCCCCATCGGGCTTTTTACTTGCCAATTCCAGGGTTTTTGACGCAGCTTCACGAAACTTAGTCACTTTTCATAGCTATTCTTTCTACGTACTGTGACAAAATATCATAATTCTGTTTTGCTCAGGGGCTGAATCAGGCAACCTTTTTGGGGTGCACCTCAGGCCAATTTTGGCCCTGTTGAGGAAAATGGAAAATGACTACCAGAAGCAGCATTTTTAAGATAGACCTTAAAATGTTACACGGAAGCATAGGTAAATAGTTGAACAACGTACAAATACAATTTTGTTTATCTGAGGTCACTCCACAAGTTCAGGTCAAGGTCAAACATAAAAATACTTTTTTTTAGCAAAAATTTTGGTGTTGCTTTTTCAAATGCCAAACCCGGAATATATTTGACGTACAAGGGTGCTCCCTACCTGTGTACCAAATCTCAGCTCGACATCAAGTCGGGTCACGGAGCTATGACCTAAAATGTCAGAGCGCGTACCCTATATTACAACAGCTGTAAAATGGAATTTCAGAAATACAGTGAAATAAAATGACTGGAAATGTTTTCAGATTATATTAAATGCACATGAGATCATTCCAAGAGACTCTAATGTCACTGAAGGTCATTTAAGGTCGAAGGTCGTCAGTTGATCTGAAGAACGTGTGACCCTGACAGGCCCTCCTTTTTCATGTCCCTGGCGTCGCCTGTGCTAACATTATACAAACATGGTAATACGATTTGTACTTCTTCAGCATAGCATGACTAGCAGAAGCCCCCAAAAATATTTTAACTTTTTCGTTAAATCATTTTTGAAAAAACTAGTTTTATTATTTTTGGAAATTATCTAGTCGTTTTTAGAAAAGAACCGAAAATAGTCGTCCTATTTTCAAACCCATGTGAACACCTATGAATTTTCTCAAAATTTCAAATGTATGGACACATGGTAAAAGTCCCATTCATAATCTCTCGATCAATGCCAATTTCACTAAAATCGGTCCATAAGCAACAAAGTTAGAAAAAGTCCAAAAGTATCCCCATTTTGACTTCTTGCCCCCTGCACCCACCCTTTCCAAAATTTCGATTTTTTGAAATAAAAATTTGATTTACGTCACGGCGAATCGATTGCCATTTGTTGCAATGAAATCGGACGAGTAGTTCTCGAGATCTCAGGGGGGGGGGCCGAATCCGCCCCCCCCCGTGCCGATTATCGGCCATACCGTCTAGCCCTCCGGGAATAGGGTTAAGGGACGATATAGTCTCATTGCGGTGAAATTCGGTTTTAATCAGCGCAGCTGAGAATTACATGAATTGAAACGAATTGACATGTGAGACGGATTCACATTTAAAAGCCTGGCGTTAGTCCATACCCCTATCTATCTGGTCTGCATCTACGCGTTTTTTTGGGGGGAGGGGCAGGAATTTGCAAGGTGATGTTTTCGATCTGAGCCGTGTTAAGCAGGGCTTGCTGCACAACCCTTGAACCCACACTTGATCGTGTAATCATAGGCAACAGCCGATTTGCGGGGAAAGTTTCACACGGCTTGAAGGACAAGACGTGATTAAGCGATAATCAGGATAACCGTCCACAAACCAGCTGTCGGCTGACCAGCGGGGCAAGCATCGAACGCCGAATTGACTCATAAACGTCTTGCCTGAGCTGGGAGATCAACATTTGTCTCAACATAGCTGAGGTGCCAATCACGATAGGTCAGTTGACAAATTATTTCGTTTAATGTTAGTCCCACACTTGTTTTAGCGTTTCTCTCCGTCTGTAGTCTGTATGGTATCTGTGCAGTTCATTTCAGCCAGTTTGTTTATCTTAACCCGTGAAATGCTGGGGGATCATTTTGACCCCCCCCCCCGCCAGTGATTTCCTAACTCGAGAACGAATGAAGCCAAGTCAGTGAAATTTAGTCGATCTCCATTAATTAAATGGCGAATCGTTTCGTGTCCAGTTTTTTTTACTCTAGCCCCAAAGGTCAATGAGCTAGGTTAGGCCAGTCAGGTCGACGATCCGTGAAAAGACGAAAAATAACGCAAACTTTAAAGGCAGCTGCCAAAGCTCGAGTTTTTTAGATATACACAAACAATTGACATGAGTATATAGGTATCTCTCTAGGCAAAAATATAAAAAACAGCTTGAGCGACAGATCAGGTCATTAGGTCAGGCCAAGGTCAAAACCAAGAAAACTTTTCAGCTCTGGATTTCAAACATATTTATCCGAAAACAAAAGGCGTAAGTTATATGACTCACCACAATGTCTTATGAGCGTCTTCAAATTTCGAAGCCACCGTTAGGTCAGGCCAGGTCAGGAGAGCAGAAAATATGACCTTCGGTACACAGATCGCGTGATATCAGATATCCCACCCAGCACCCGAAAACATCGCGCGCCGCCGCCGCCGTTTGTGGGCCGCAACAACGCCCGACGACACACGCCTCCGCAGATCAATGCCTCTACGCGATACGGCTGCACGAAGGTCGGTGCGCAGGCGCCGATGCTGGAGGCACCTGCACGCCTGCACCGTCATGCTGCAACAAAACATGATACTCATCGGGACGGACGCAGCCAAGGTTTGCGGACGTCCACGCGCTGCCCCGCCGCCGCCGGTGAGCCGGAGGCCCTGCAAAAACACGCACCCGGCGGCTCCAACAACCAGCGCCAGTAGGCCTTACAACAACTACCGCCCGGAGGCCCTCCAACACGCGCCGGCGGGCCGACAACGGGCGGGTCCGGCTGCCGCGCGGCGCCACCTGGCGGCCTGGGACGGCGGAGCAGTCACTGGCACGCTCGGGACCACCAGGCCGCCAGGCTATATATCCCGCGGCTGCCACGCTCGGTCTGGCTGTCGCAGTCCAGGCGCAGTCCAGGCTTTCTGGGCTCACTCGGCTCCCACTCTCATCCCGGATTCACCTGGTCTGTCGCCACCTGTGTCACCGGAGTAGGGCAGTCATAGACAGACAGTGGAGGCAAAAATTCTCTCCCCTCAGTACCAGGAGGACGGTGAAATGCCCTGGGTACAGCCAGGTTAACGTGCATCTTGGACTAGTCGATTCGACGTGGAGCGTCTCCTGCACGTTTCTAAACTGGGCCTCATGAAGTCGACCCCGTGCCACATGTGCTTTACCACCAGTGTGAGCAATCGTTCGAGATGATACTGGTCGCAGGGCAATACTTCCGGGAGAGCTAACGGACGACGTCAAGGATTTCGTTTGTTCCAAACAAAATGGGAAGATGAAAACACGCTATATTTTTCTTTCAACAATCCATGTCCAAGTTTCTGGTCGGTGATATCTACATTCCTTCGTGCATTTCACAACACAAGCGACTGCTCATATATACATATTACGTTATCGACACAAGGCGAAATGAAGATTAAAGTACTAGTATTGCCATATCATACGCTAGCGACAGAAAACGTGGCTACGAATAAAGGCGCATCCCACTGTACCTCCCTAAACATTCCAAAGCTGAAAACTCCCGCATTTTCTTAGTGTTCGGAATGGACAATATCCAAACACTATTCAAGTGGAACCATTTCACGGCGATCAGAACCCACTTTATGGCCAAATTTATAGCCTACTATCAAAATAAAAATACCAGGAACTTTGGCTCCACGGCTACGATCTTTAACATCCAAAAAGCCTAAGTAGGGCTGAAAAACCAGTCTGCTTTCCACGAAAAAGTGCCGATCAATTTTCTCACCTCACATCCGAGGCACATTTGCGGTATACGAGCTAATGACATCATCACGATTTGGTGCAACGGAAAAGGAAAAACGCATTAAAAATTACCACTCTTCGCTCTGGAAACCCATTAATTATTCTCAAACCCGACGATAAAACCCCCTCGGTTAAATCACACCCCTTCAATGAATTGAACCTACGGCGCGGAACAGGCTGCCGGAGGTCGGCAGGCACACGCGGTCCGGCCCCGTCAGCCGCTGCCGCGCTATTGGCCGTCTGCCGGCCCCCGGCCGGCCGCCGCCGCCGCCGGGGCGGTACACTCCAGGTCCCGGTCGGCCAACAGTTCGGGCCGCTCGCGCAGCACGCGCGCCCGATGCTGGGCGGTGAGCACGGGCGAGATGGCCGGCGCCACCGTGCGCTCCACCTGCTGTCGCCAGAGCCGCTGCCGGTCCCGCTGGCGCTGCAGGTCCAGCAGGTCGCTGCCGATCGCCCGGTCGTAGTCGGGCGCCGCGTGTACGGTGGCCAGCTGCTCTCCCGATCGGAAGCGGACCTGCCGGGCGGAGACAGCCGTCACACAGGCTGCCCTGTTCCACCGCGCTCAGTCAGACGCACCCCCTGTACCACCGCGGTCAGTTAGCAACACCAGTGCCATCATAGTCAGTCACCGCAGCATTTCCGCTCACAGTGGCGCTCGGCAGCCAGAAGCGACGACCTGTGCTGTCAAGCGGCATATATCAAGAGACGGGTACCTCTTCCAGCTGAGAGCGGCCACTGTCACGCGGCAGCTCGGCGTCATGCCGAGCGGCCGCGTGACACGCTGTATCGGCCTTTAGCGCTTACACCACAAACAGCACTCGTATCACTTCAAGGGGGCTCTTGAACTTGTGGGAGGGGTGTTTGGTCAATGCAAAGCACTTCACATTTATAAACGCACATAAAAAGAAAACATTTTATAAATGTCACGCCACACCCGACATTTCATGTCAATAACATTTTATAAATGTCACACAAACGACTCGTGGTCTGAACGCAGATCATTTTGCCACTGCCATTCATTCCTGAATACGGTACTAATGTTTCCTCAGAGCAGGCCTTTGCGCGTGTTCGCCATTACAGTCTGCATACCCGAGATGGATTACGCCGTCCGGCGGACGGCGTGGCCTCCAGGCGGCGCTGCTTCCTGTTGGCCTCGGCCACGCGCTGGCATGAGGCGCACGGCCGGGTCGGCGCGAGCTGGCAGCAGTCGTGCCCCAGCCGGTGGGCAGCCGCACTCGGCCGGTAGTCCAGGCTCATCGGAGATACCTGCCGCCAGCGCAACCGTCACCTGTCAGCTGTCACCGACCGGAGACCAACAACGGCGCCAGTCGGAGCGCCACCACTCGGGAGCGACACCCACCCAACACCCACCAGTGGCAGATAACGCCCACAAATGACCAGAATATAATCGCCAAAGGGCCGAGAAAAAGTTATTTCTGAAGTGAATCACACATCGTCCTTCCAAAAGGTTGCTCACTTCATTTAAACATATTCAAGTCAAGGCAAATACACGACCAACAAAGTGTCTTTCACATTTTTTTCTTCACGCAAGGCAGTATCTTCATTTAGTGCATAAACAAGTCTTTTGGGGCCGGAAATAAAGATACCCAAGATGTGAACATATTCATACATGAATTTAACAACCTTCGTTATAATACTATCCACGAACGCCCTGTTTCGAACACAACCTAATGTGAGCAGTTCCCCTTTGAACATTCTTCAGACCACTCACCGACAGCATGCGCCAGAGCTCGTCATCAAGGTGGCCAGTGGCGTCGTCGACCGAGTCGTCCTCGCTGAACTCGGACTCGGCATCAAACGCCGCGTCCTCTTCGGCGGGGTCCGCCGAAAACCCCGAGTCCGCCGAGCCCCCCAAATCGGCCTGGTCCACGTCAGGCTCGAACGCTGGCCACGCCAAGGTCACGTCAGCCATCTCCGACGACGTTACAGAGAAACATGGTGAAACAATCAACGTCATTTGAGACATCGATATACATTTTCAGCATGTCAAGATTAGCAATGACGCACGTGTCGACCATCTGCTCCCGTTACCTGCTGAGATTAGCCATTACAAGAAATCTACATCATGGTAAGAATGCTACCAACATCAGCCACATACAAATGCGATACAACATAAAACATACCTCTGGCTAATCCACCAACAAGCAGTGAATGGTACAGAAACAGAAGGGCACCATATCTTTAATAAAGGACATCTGCTATTTACATAACCAGGTGGCAGGTGGCAAGTTTTATGCAATCTGAATGTAGTTTCCTAATAATTGTTTTTTTTGTTATTCGTCATGTGCATAATCAAGTGACAATCTGTGCGATATAAACCTAGATTTTTTTTAAGTTTTAGTTACAAAGACACAGGCACTGGCATACAGTGTGTACCTACCCGGAAGAGATTCCCCGGCGCTGGCGATACTTCGACCATCGTTAGGCTCGCACGGCCGACGGTCGCCATCAAAATAGAAGTCATTGGAAAAACAGATAAAATCATCGGCCGATTCGACCGAGCTGCTGGGCAAGTACGCCGCCTCCGTGCCGTCTTCGTCGTCCTCTTCGTCGTCGTCGTCCTCGTCGTCGTCGTCGTCGTCGTGTTCGGGGGACGAGGACTCGGTGCTGCCGGTCGGCCGGCGGACGCGGCTGCAGCTCGGCTCGGCGTCGGTCATCGCGTCGCACTCGTCAGGGCTGGGCGGACCACTGGACGCGTCCGACGACGACGAGCGGGTCTCGGAGTCACGGCCGGCCCGCCGCGACCGTCTCGTGACGACGTCCGGGGACACGGCGAGGTCACCCTTCCGTGACCCTGACTGATCCAGCCGGCTAACTTCCGGCTGCTGTCGGACACTGGGTAAACCACCACACGTGACCGACACGGCAGAGGCGAGCGGCGAAACTGGCGGATCACGGCACGGGGCGGGCGAATCGCCGTTTAGCACGGCGACTGCGCACTGCCGCGAAGTCACAGACGGAGTCGGGACCGAGTTCACCACACCAGGAGAAGCGACAGCGGTGAGGGCGCCACTGTTCACCACACTGTTCGGATGGGTCGGGGCCGCGTCTTCAGCCGGGATCGACATGACCGGCACCTTCTCCGCGGTCCCCACACGCGGCCCGGGCGCTGACAGCGCAGGGCCACCGAGAACAGCCGTGCCATTCACTCTAGCTGACCCAGTGTGCTTACCGCCGTCCACAACTTTGCGTGACCATGGGTTCGTCTTTGCTTTCGCGTCTGTTTCACGGGGCCGATTCGCGGTGCACGCCACACCGGCCGGGACGCTCCCAGCGACGAGCTCGACTCGACTGCGGTTTTCAATGCCCGGTTTCCAGCAGCGTAAGTCTTCAGCGCCACATAACCGACGTCCGTCTGCATTGAAAGGCCTCTTGCTAAACAAGCGCACGTAATCGTTTGAAAAGAAAAAATCGCTAAACGGCAGAAATGATAATGGCCGCGGGTTTTCCACTCCCCAAGCCTGTTGAGGCACGAATTCCTTCGCGTTTGGATTCAGGACGCACAGATTCAATGCTCACGCAATGCGCACATGGTTCTTGCCCGGTCCGACCACTGTGGTCCAACGCTGACGGAGTGACGAACTTAACGTCCGACATTGGCGTTTCGTGGACGTAAAACATCATCATGGGTTTCGTCTCCTTCATCGTGCAGGCACTGACGACGTTTCCTCACACATCACAGCAGTCCTGAAATAAAAGCACTCTGTTAAAAAAGCAAAAACAAAAAGAATGAGTTGACAAGCCACTTAGGTTGCAGGCAGTGTATCACCTTTTGCTGAAGCTTAAAAAACGCAAATTATAAAGTATTCTACCTCCAAACTCAATGCCTATGCATCCACGTCCTACTGCCGATGGATGGAAGCACGCACTTGGCAATGGACGTTTGCGGTGCTGGGTCACATAAGAGGATGACCAGCTTCCCTCTGTTTGTTAACGCTTACCCGAAAACGTTCAGGTAATGTCGTTTAGAGCAATTTTTCATAGGAAACATTATCAAAAAATGCCCACATGAAGTCGCAAGGTGTAAGGTCAGCAACTGGCCACCCATACACTAGTTTGTAACAGCTGGTCAATAACTGGTAAAATGGCATTTGAAGAGGTTTTTCTCTGAAGTTTCAAGATAAGAAATCACACTGTCTGGCCTGGATCCCATATGCAGTTGTGTGTGGTGGGAAATCTTAACTTTAACCTAAACTAACCTTAACCTCCACCTGGCTAAGGGGGTTCATAAGATGTAACTAAACCCTCTTCAGTTTCTTGATGCTAACCAAGAAAGGAAAAGATTCTTGGTCGCAAAAATAAAAAAACCCTGACTTTGCAAAAATAACTTCCCCACAAATAATGGACTCCAACAAAGCGGCCGTGCCTGCCGCCCGGCACCTGAGTGACCTAAATCAAACATGTTTTGGGGCAAGGGTTATATGGAGCAGAAGGGATATTACATGATCCGATGTTATAGTTGATTGGTTATTGGGGCCTAGGGGTGCACCGACTTCAAGGTCATTCAGTGCCAACATCCAATGTTATAGAACTGAACTATATGTACTGTATATGGATGTTCACAACAAATGACCTTGAAGTCGGTGTGCCCCTAGGCCCCAATACCCAATCAACTATAACATCGGATCATGTAATATCCCTTCTGCTCCATATAACCCTTGCCCCAAAACATGTTTGATTTAAGTCACTCAGGTACCGAGTGGCGGGCACGGCCGCTTTGTTGGAGTCCATTATTTGTGGGGAAGTTATTTTTGCAAAGTCTGGGGTTTCTTAATTATGTGACAATTTTGTATGTGCACATCAGCTGCAAAGCAGTGCAATTTGGCAAAAGTTGATGCAATGGTTGGTTCATATGTTGGTGTGTGGTGTACACCACTGTGTGGGTTGGTGCACATCCTGGAAGCATGGTGCACTACTGCACAGAGCTGGAAATTCCATTTTTGTTCTTGGTGTTGGAGTACAGGTTTGTTTTTAAGTACAAAATTTTACAAACAGTAATGCTGGTTTCAGTTGGCATTGTTGGGGTAAGCCACTCATGACATCATATATCTCCTTCTTGCTGAATGGATGAAGTCATTTCCTCACAGAGTTAGAAACATGTTCAACCTGATTCTAATGTAGCTTTTTGACAGAGGCCTATATGTCATAGATATGTCATAGTATATATGTCATAGTATGTGTCATAAAGGTGTATATGGACCATAGATCTATGTACAATGCATACATAAATCACAGATCAAGCTTTTGAAGTGTAAGGTGCTTTTGGAGCACATACCTTCTGGTGTTCTTTAACACAAAAAAACAGCACTGTTTCCAACCTTGCTACTTCAGAGAGCAGTGTGCAAGTGTTAGCAATAAGGGTACAAAAATAACAAAGAAAAGCGATTATCATTTCAGAAGCAGCTAGTTGCCCCACATTTGTCACTCATGACTGGATCGACTATGACTATGATATAGTCAAGCACTACCTGAAGTTACTACTGACAAATATTTTTGTTCTGTTGTTACTACACATATTTCTATCTTCCTCTGGTATTCCTTTTCAATATGGCTGGGGAAGATTCTCTGGGGGCAATGACCATAGTAAACAAGGCAGAAATGAAAACTGGCAGCTGAAATCATTTCAGCTCATGTGATACATATTCATAGACAAAAATGGAATCTATGGAACTGTGCAGAATAAGCATCAAATCCAGCATAAGTACTGCTAACTTTTGCAATAATACAAAATTTCTGAAGTTCCAGATTATCAGAGCCCACCTTCTGCCTTTCCCTTCCAAGCCATGGAATGCTAAATGCACCCGATTGCAACTGATATGCACAGGCAGATTGTACACTTGTATTCAGTATGTTACCACTTCAATTCCTCTCTCCCACTAATCAGTAATGGGGCCATGCTTGCTGATGTAAAACCTGACAAAAAAGGCCTCCAACTGAAACAAAGCTGCATAACCTCTATGCCTGGACTTCATTCATCATGCACATGTTGACCTTTTTGGGCAACTGGTGCCCTTTTATCCAGTCCTCTACCACATTTTGCAAAATGAATATTGCAGGACTGAATCTCATTTTGATGTTGAACTTCACAGGAAAACACACAAAGCAGACTTTATGGCCATCAATCTTAGAAGCCAAATGAGCTGTTGTGCCAGCCACAGTATGGCATTTACATCTAAATTTTGGCAAGGCACCAACTTAACCCACAAGATGGAAGGGGGTTTTGCAGTGACACACAATGGAATGGGGGCACAAAATAGCCCTATCTGATCTCAGAAATGCAAAGAGTCAGAGACATGAAATTTTGTGGACATGATAGGCCTTAATGATTTACCTAGTACACAATTTCTGTAACCCTAGGTCAACATCTTCAAGGTCAAATGGGGTCAAAAGTCACATCTGGACATTTTCTCTGCCCATACAGGCCATTCCTTACAACTTTTTGGACAAAACAGGAAAAAGGTGTTTGAGCATTAGAACATGGAATATGACAAATTCCATTCAGTTGACATCTCCACTGGAGATTTTGTGCCAAGGCCATGTCAGGCCATTGACCTATGGCATCATTTTCCCTTTTTTTGCAGACCAGATTTCAAACAGCAAGGGATAGCTTGAATGTAAATGAGGGCACTGCATGCAGTTTTTGGTGTATTTTCAAAGAAGGCAGCAAACATGAGTACATCTGATCACTTCCAGCATTCATATTTATATAAATATGCATATATGTACATACATATGAATATCAATGTGCCAAATGTGTTTTTAGTAGGGTCTTTGAAACTGGCATATTGCAAAGCAAATCTGGACCAGGTCACAAAATGGTTACCCTTGACCTTCCATGACCTTGACCTGCACTAACCCTGGTATATATAAGCATATCCATGTGTGCATGCTTTTTATTGGGGTCTCTGAATGCATATTTCATACAAATAGGCATGCCACAATGCAAATCTGGACCAGGCCACAAAATATTTGACCTTGGCCTTTGATGACTTTGACCTTCAATTATTCTGATATATGTATGCTTACCACTGTGTGCACACATGCTTCATTAGGGTCTGAATGCATATTTCACACAAATCAGCATGTTGTGAAGCAAATTTGGATCAGGTCACCACTTTGCTGACCTTGGCCATTGATAACCTTGGCTCTTGGTTGGTTATTGGGGCTTAGGGGCGCATCGACCACAGGGTCATTCAGCGCCCAAACCTTGGCTCTTACTGACCCTGGCTTCAGTCTTGGTACATCATCACTTATGCCTGAACAACATCACTTGATAGTGTTTAAATGATTATCTTAGGCAGAACACTAGTCCTTTCACAAAGCTTCCATTTGTCAGTGGCAACTGTTATTTTCATTACATTTCCCTGACTTCAAATGCTTCAAACTTCAAAAATTTCCAGACAATATTTTATTTTTCCTGCACCAATCACCAAGCTATTCAACTGCCATAAATGTCACAAAGTAGCAGCAGCCAGCTCCAATCTGTTCTTGAGATTTTCAAGAAAAGGGCACAAAAACACCCCCTTCCAGTGTACGCCTTAAACCATTATCACAGAAGATGATAAGCCCCATAAGTTTATCTACAAATTTGAACACAAGATAAAGTATCAGCAGTTATACATACCTAAAATCAGCCTGGACACATGATATTACTTTAACTATAAAAACTGTCGCTTAATGCATATGTGCCTATATGCCTAACTTCTACGCCACAAATTAATACGCCAAATAACATATGCCGTTACCCAAACAGCTATCCATCAAACAACGGCAATTCAGTCGTCATAAGGACTGCACTGAAGCCATCAGTCTTACTCAAATGCAGCTTACCGTCGACTTCGACACACGCATTACTCTTCAATCTAACACCACACGACGGAAATCTCACGAGTACTGCCTCATCATCAAATCTCTTATCGATGGGCGCTTCGGGACAGCGTCTTCGGGTTTCGTAATGTCTGCCAACGTTCCTTCATATTGATATTTATATTGCATGCGACATGTTTTGGACTATTTCAGTTTTACTGGAACTTTGCAGAATAATAGAACAATTTCAGAACCATTCGTCGTACTCTGTCATGAACCGTGACATCCAAATGTTCAAAAATGATTCACCGTAAAAGTTCAAGGTCAACTAAGGTCAGGCAAACTCATTGTTAATCAGTCAGTTGCGTTTTGACTCTGGACTTAAAATGCTGTTTCAGGCATCAGCTTTCAGTTTCATATCTTTTGCATGTCATTTTCGGAATCATGAGCCTGCGATGGACAATGTCAACAATGTTAATAAAGATCCAGTGAGTAAACTTGATACGGACCTTCGATGAAGTAGAGCAGTGACAGTGAATCACTTTTTTGGCATCGGAATATCACATTGTGAGATTTAGCACGTTGACTAGGTCTTAAAAAGATCTTTACCTCCAGAGAGTTTTTTTCTGAAATTGAAATAGTCCGCAATGTGTCCTTAACATAAGGATATGCAGTCTCAAGGCATACGTGGCGCGTTTGTCAAAGACGTCTGGTTTGCGTGATGTTCGGTGTGAATCACGTTGATTGCGTGTGTGGTGGGTTCGCTAAGCGGTTTTCTTGCGTTCTCCAGGTTCTGTTATCAGGTCGAAAATGGTCTCTATCGGCTCCCACACATTGGACATGCGTATGAAACAGAACAACATTCCTTTTCCCTGGAGATGCCGGATGTTATATGTGAGGATATGCAGATGAGTGTTACATTTGCATTGCTGCGTTTAGTCAACCTTGACGACTGATCACCGAAAACATTACGAATGAATAACAGGCATGCAGCATGGCTGTTGTGGTAAATCTTGTATGGAAAAGGAGTTACTGAAGAATGTATGATGCCACTGGGATTCAGCAGTATTGGCCCCCTTATTTCATTATATGGTTATGGGTTCTTGTAATTACTCGACCATTGGAAACAGGGCCAGAATGTGTAGCTTGTATTACTGCTAATGCGCAGCAAAATGCCGCCACACAAGACTTGCTCACCAATTAGAGCCACAGTTCCTTTAGGCTTACAATCAAACACCATCAAGCACATTCAAGCTGTGTATGACTCATATCACCAAGCTCACAGCTGCCCAACTTGCTGGAATTTACACCTTTGGTTTTTTGGCATTGTGTTGAAAACCAGCAAAAACTGTTTGCCAATGCAGTTAATAGTACTGGTTTTAACTGGTCAAAACTATTCCCCAGCAAAACTGCCAACCCTGGTGTATTGACAGATACTTTACATGTAAAATCCGGCTTTCTCATGGCACAAAGATCACTTGCTTACACATTCAGATTATCATGTACTGTTTGCAGTGTTGAACATGGCAGACCTATTGTCAAAATGTATTTTTTGAAAGCATGTCAGACTTTTGTTAATGTGCGATTGAGTAAAACATTTTCTGGCATATGCAATGGATCTGTTGCCAGGGCTGACCATGGCAATGGTTATGCCACCTTGGTAACACTTTGCTCCAGGCAGCCTTCCTGAGATGAGATAGTGTGGCTGTACCAGTGTTGGAAAAACTGCTATTTGAAACTGTTATGTCAAGCGCCAAAAAATCATACTCCAAGAAAAATTTTGTACTCCAAAATGGTTATTTGCCCCCCCCCACCAAAAAAGGCATAGGCATGCCTACTCAGACTTTGAAGTTGCTCAGTGTCCCATTCCCCAGTGGATGGTTTACTATCCATACTCAGCTGCGCTGAAGTACGCTCTAAACCAGCGGCCAGCCGCCTTCCACCCCCCTGGTCAACAACTCCACTGAATTACCATGTAGACCAAGAAAACTGGTTTGCCCCCCCCCCTCAAATGGAGCCACTGGATCTGCACCTGCTGGCCACATATGCTCGCAAAGCACCTAGTTAGTCCATGTTTCTCATATAAACACAGGCCATTTTATACTTCCAAAATGGAATTTGTATTCTGACACCTGGAAGAAAAACCAGGTTCTCAACACTTGACACCCAAACAATGTGAATGAGGTTGTTGTTGCTTCTAGTCTGTTCACCCTCAGTTGACCCCAAGCATGTGGTTGGCCTGATCTAGGTCACTGTCCAGGAAGTCATTGAACCTGATCACATTTTCTGTTAGCTATACCCAAATGATCTTGATGAAATTTTTGTTGGACTTCGCCTGTTGACATTGTTTGCTTTCTAATGACATCAGATGACCGGGTCTGGGTTGCCCTTATTTAAGGGATGATAAGTATGGTAACTTACTAAATTCTGCCATTTCTCATGTGGTAAAATGTGTTTTCAGTGTTGAACTGGATTCACCGCAGTTAATCTAGCCGAGGCCAACAGTGCTTTGCAGTATTTCAGTTAATCAAAAAGGCAAAGTCGACCAAACTTGCTTGTGGTCTGTTGAACAGATCAAGAGATAGAGGAACCAAAATATGTCCCTCACCAATGTGTGTCATAAACAGATGGCCATCAGCATGCATATTCAAAGTAATGTTTTGCCCTCGTCCTCCAAGAATGAAACGGTTTGAGGCCAACAACGTCGCTGGTCTTGTTACCATTATTTACTTTTCTAAAAAAATCAAAAATCATTGAAATTTCAACAGAGAAAAGTGTTCAGTTGCCTGAGATATCATGAGGCCACTGATGATGACACAATATAAGTTCCTGATTTGACATAGAATGTGAAGTTCACCATGAATTTGAAATATTTCTTATAATGTGACATACAACTGACAGAATGCTGGCATTGGGTATCGGGGAACATTGTAGGTGTAGTAAATCCTGTTATCTCATCATGAGGCCTAATATTTTGCAGTGGACCGAATGCAAAAGGCTGCAAACAGAGCGTGTGATTATGGCCGCTTGATTTATCATTGCCTTTTCTGCTAACGTTCGCGGTCCTAACGCTTGACACGAACTTACTCACTTGTTTGCTTGTTTGCATATGGATTGGGACACAGCCTCTTGGGTTCAGGTGTCGAAAGTCTTGTGTCAATTTGTGCGTCTTGCTAGGCGTCAGTTCTTCGTTTGTGTCGACACTGACGTCATTTGCTCGTCACGTGGTAACTGTAAATCGCGCGGCACGTACGTCGTGGTAAGTGGTGTTAAACCCCATAGTCGTCACATACTAAGACACATTATATATTTAAAGTTTTGCTAACTTCCAGCATACAAAGTTACTGTGTACAATATCAGAAGTACAAAGAAAACAAAGTACAAAAGTCCGAAAGTACAAAAGTGCAATATTCGTCCCAGACACGTGGTCACAATGGAGCATTCTCTAACCGGTGTATTTATTTGACAGGTACAACGGAATCATTGGGATTATGTCATTCAATCAGCTGCTAGCTCCATTAAGAAGAGTTGCTCATTACTCAGCCTACTGGAATTACAGAACACTTCGATGTTTTAGGCTGGCTTCGCCCGTGTGTGGTTCAGCCTTCCAGAAATGTGTCAGCAGAACTGCTTTCACACGAAGTGTGACGCCGTTTGGAAAAATGGTGTTTGCTGGTCCAGGAAACCTGAACATTTCTCCAATGAATCCTCAAGACTACCCAAATATGGACCAGTGCATATTACACTGTGTGGGCGATGAATCACGTTGGAGTATCCTAGTCGAAGATGGTGTCTGCTCCATTGACGGGGCTCCTCAGGAGACAGTTACGGATGCCTGGAGTGTTCAGGTGCCTATCAAATATGGTAAGAACATTTATAGGAAACGTTTCACCGTGGTCGACCTTTCAAAAATATGCTTGGTTAGTCAGGAAAATTGGTTGGCTGATAACGCTTTCCATTTTTGTATTACGAGAAATATTTGGGAACTTCAAAAAATGTTCCAATTCAAACCTGTACTGAGTAGTCATTTGCCAATATGGCGTAATGTGGGTTGCACCGGCCAATGAAGGCTAGCGTTCATAGGTCGAGACTCGCTGGCTTTGCGGCGCGGTGTCACGCAACAGCTGTCGATAGGACGCGGCCGAATAGGGCGCGGCCACATAGGGCACACTGGAAAATCGTGGGAAATTGCTTTGAACCACACTAAGTGTAGAATTTTGACATATTTATGCTACAGGTGGGCTTCAAAGACTGCTGGTTCCAACTTGGCTAGGTGGGTCATTGACTTTAATTCTCATCCCATAGATTATTTTTAGTAACGTGGTCCACGAGGGCTGATTCGCCCTTCCCGAGCGCCCAGAAACTAACAGTGATCAGCGTTCAACAGTTTGCTTGTGATAGCTCGTACTTCTGCATTAAGGTTGTAAGATACCAGGTGGATCAAAAAGTTCGCAGGCTGACTCATTGGGAGAGAGATTCAGACCAATTTGCGTACATTTATTCAAAGTATTGACGGTGATCGATGAACTGACCATGTGCATCCCCCGATCGCGCACGCTAACAATGCCAGAACGGCAAAGGTCAGCGGATTTGGACTCAGACCAGTCTTTTGCGGCTTGTGTCAGCTCGTCGTCGTCGTCGTACTGCTCTTCATTGAGGGCCTTCTGCGGATTGGTGGAGAGAAAGCAGTCGCTGGAGTCCACGTCTGGCGGGTAGGGCGGATGATTGAGCTCCTTGAAGCTGGCGTCGCAGATGGCCTGCTCAGCTCGTGACTTACTGATGGGCGCATTATGGCGTAACAACAGCACGCCGCGCAACAGCTTGCCTCACCCCTTCTGCTTCACAGTTTCCTGCAGGCGGCCGATTAATTGCGCGTTGTAATTGCCATGGTAGTTGTCATTGACGGTCTGCTTGTGGCCCAAGTGGTCGACCATTAGCATGCAGTTGCAGCCCCAGAATGTGGTCTTCATGGTCCTGCCCGTTGAGGCCTTTGCGCTCGGAAGTTTGAGTATCGGAGAGGTCTTGTACCTCCACTGGCCTGTGTCTGGATCTCCGGGCCATATTGGCGGACCCACGCCTCATCGCCGGTGACGATGTGTGCTAGGATCCTGCAACGGTCCTACGTGCAGCGCGAGCGGCTCGTTGCAACAGTGAACCCGGTCGGTACGCATTCGCGCGTACAGAATTCGGGGCACCCACTGGTTTCTGCATCTGCAGTTGTTGTCAAAGATTGTTGAAACCGAGTCACACGACATGTGCGGGGACGTGGCTGTCTGGCGCTGCGTGTTTTTCCGATTGGCCAACACGAGGATCTCGACTGGCCACGCTTTCTTGCGTTCACGAGATCGACAGTCGGCCACGGCGTGGGTCATCTTCAATGCTCTCTTGAACTTGCTTGAATTTCGCCGCCCCGACTTTGAAGGTGGTCAGCGATGGCTCAGCATCTGAGTGAACTACTTGCGAGCACTGATGGACGTTGGTCGGCGTTTGGACATGTTCCCGGAAGTTGAACGATGGTTCTGAAATCGATTTCTTCAGTTTCTGTGGAAACAGTGGGTATCGTGAGCTTAACCCTATTCCCGGCAAGGGGGGCGGAATCCGCCTCCCCCTCGGGTTTTTTGCTTGCCAATTCCAGGCTTTTTAACGCAGCTTCACGAAACTTGGTCACTTTTCCTATCTATTCCTTCTACGCGCCGTGACAAAATTTCGAAGTTCTGTTTTGTTCAGGGGCGAAGCCAGGCAACGTTTTTGGGAGGCACCTCAGGTCATTTTTGGCCATGTTGAGGGTAAAAGGAAAATGTCTGCAAAAAACAGAGTTTTTAAGATAGAACTTAAAACTTTAAATGAATGTATAGCTTAACAGTTGGGCCATGTGCATATGTAATTTTGTTTATCTGAGGTCACTTTACAAGGTCAGGTCAACGTCAAAAGTCAAAATTTGTTTTTTCGCAATAATTTCGGCGCCGTTTTTTCAAATGCCAAACCCGAAATATATATGACGTAGAAAGGTGCCCTCTACTTGTGTACCAAGTTTCAGCTTGATATCAGGTCGGGTCACGGAGCTATGACCTAAAATGTCAGTGCGCGTACCCTATATCGCAAAAGCCTAAAAATGAATTTTTTGGAATAGAGTGAATTCAATCGATTAAAAACGTTTACAGATAATATTGAATGCACACGACATCATTCCACGTGACCCCAAGGTCACTGGAGGTCATTTAAGGTCAAAGGTCACAAGTTGATCTGAAGAACGTGTGACCATGACAGTTCCCCCTTTTTTATGTCCCCGGCACCGCCTATGCTAACATTATACAAACAATGTAATGCGATTTGTACTTCTTTAGCATAACATGACTAGCAGAAGCCAAAAAAGTGTTTTGGCCCCTTTTGTTCATTCTGTTATTAGAAAACTAATCCCCCTATTTTTGAAACCCTGTGAACGCCCATGAATTTTCTCAAAATTTCAAATTTGCATACCCATGGTATGCAAATGGTATCCCTATCCATAATCTCTCGATTCATGCCAGTTTCATCAAAATCGGTCCATAAACAACGGAGTTATAAGAAGTCAAAAAGTACCCCCCGTTTTGACATTTTTGCCCCTGTTCCCAAATTTCAAATTTTGAAAATTTCTTTTTCTAAAAATGTAGTTCACGTCACGGCAAATCGATTGCCGTTTGTTGCGATGAAATCGGATAAGTAGTTCTCAGATTGGGGGGCCATCCCCCCGCCGGGATCGGCCTCCTTTCTCCGAATAGGGTTAAAGCCAGCACCGAAAAAACGGTAATGCAAACTATGTAAAATTGCGTAAAAAAGAGCTATGTTTGGGGTAGGGTAAGGCAAAGTGACGTTTCAGTTGGGTTTATCCTGGTTGGTCAGATCGGGGACGGCAATCCACAGAGCATTAGTATGCAGTTCTTGTGGTTCTGGTCCTGTGCCCGCATCAGACGGGCTCAGCTCAGCCAGAATGGCCATTGATCCGGTCTCGGATGGGAGTCAGTGGCCAACGTTCGATGAACGTCGTCCTTACGTTGTCAGTTCGAGGTGTATCGGAAAAAATGGCGAAATCACACACATGCCCTTGAAAATAGCCTTATATCGTTCTTGACATGATGTAAGATTACGAAAGATTTCAAAGCATGCTAAATAACAAAGGATTCAGCTAGCTAAGGTATGATGCAGCTATTTCATGTTGTTCGGGAGCTGCAGAGAAATGGCGTGGGAAGAGAACTAATCCGAACGACCCCTCGATGCATCTGTTCTGCGCACTTTTATGAAAATGGTTTCAAGGCGGGTTATTCAGTGGTGTGCGAAATGATGTCCAGGAGTTGACGACCGGTATGATTTTGCCGCTTCTGAGCTTGCTTGCTCTTCAGCGTTACGTTGGTGCAGCAGAATAGCCGTATGCAGTACCTATATGGGATAATGTGAGAAGTGAATCTAGACCACCCCATAGCACCACCATAAGGTCATGTTAGGCCACTTCATAAATCCAGTTTTCATTTTTTGTACAGATTTACGCAGTACATTCAGTTGTGAGAACGAGTTGAAGATTTTTTATTTAAGCACGAGTACCTCCAGACATTTTATTGAGTTTTAGGGTGTGCGTGAAATGTTATGCGTCGTAGTAGCATGCTCAAAACTATCATGTGTTTTACATTTTAGTATCGCAGTCAGTGCATGACCTAGCATAAGCTGTGTCAGCGTTTTCCTAGGATGTGCGCGCATTGGCATCTCGAGTATTTGGTATTTCTAATGTATACCCACACTTATTTGTGGCTTGCGATACACACAATCTCTAGTTTCCACGTGAAAGTCGGCATTCCCCAGTCGGTTAAATAATGACCTTTTGCACGACCTATGACTTGAAATATAATCTGTGGGCTCAAAATGCAACATGCCTTGCTCCATATCGTTAAGGCTAGTCGACTACTGGGCTTAATTACCATTGAGGGCACTCGACACTGTCTGCCAGCGGAATCGTCCCATTGTTTGTAGGGTTATTGGGCGAGGCATCTGACTCTCCCGCCTCTCAGCAAGTGCAAAATGCCAAACTGACCCAGGAACTGCCGGGTTAATGCGTCATCGCACCTCACGTGCTCTCCATTATTTTGGAATGTTTGAAAACGGACTAATGATGCACTGCATTCTTGCTGATTTGTCGTACTATGATGTGATTGTGGTACGTTTTGCAGACATCGACGTCCGCTGCGGAGGCTCAGCGTCCGTGTCGTTCATGGAATCCAGCCGGATCGCAGTGGACGCCCGCGACGCGGTGACGTTGACCGGGATCAGGACCGGTCACGTGACAGTCCAAACAGCTGGCTGCGTCATTGTTAGGGAGGCGCTCCTCGGCAACGTCTCCTTTGATGCCAGGGTATGTGTCAAATTCCGTTTTTGTAAGGGGGGCTCCCTGTACATCGCGAACAGCATACAGTGACGCATGAAATCTGGTGTATGGCATTGCTATCCGATATTGCTGGTATTTCCGTGGTTTAGGTCAGTGACTGGTCGAAAGCATGAGTTCGGTATTTGCAGGCTCATACTCTTGCAAACCATTTTCCGCTCTGCGTCTGCTTTTGCGCCTCATAGTCGTGCTGTACTTTCTTACGAACATGTCATAAATGTTTTGTGTCATTAGTGGCATGTTGAGGGGCTAATACTACAGCACGGACTTACAGTACTGATTGCCCTATAGTACTGATTCCCTTGACATTAATCGTGGCTTTCGTTCTCCGGTCTGGCGATGTTTGAAAGCACTGCGAACTAGGAGGGCGATCGCGTATTTGCGAAAGGCATACCAACACGGCACCAGGTTTCTGCAGTTGGTGTAGTTGGTACATCAGGGTTTTTAGATGACAAGATCTGGAAGCACCTCCATGTTGGTGGTTTTTGTCAACCGGGAAATGATTTCATGTGTCCCGTTCGGTGAATGCAGTAGGATATTTTGTCGAATTCCTCTTGTTCTCATCATACTCCTTCAAATGGAAGAGCTAAGAGTACGGCGTAAGACTGAAAAGTAAAGCTGTTGATCACTTTCGAAATTGCCAGAGGAGAATCAGAAAAGGCCGCCTGATTTAAACCAATGAAGAGGGCGGTACTGCTATGCGCCGCGATGGCGCAGGGTGTTGCGGCGTTTGATCTGTGCACTAGCAAACGAGGTGGAGCTGGCTCAAATTCGGATTGTTGCGGCAGCTTTCCTGCCACTCTTCTGTGAACGGAAGCATTGTCACGATTCAGCTGGTAGCGTAGCCACAGGGGTGTTGAAAATGTGAATAGTAGCACAATGCTATTTTCAAAGGCTCCAGATGTGCCATTTCATGGGGTCAGTTTCGCCATGTTCTCCATTTTTGTAATATGATGGTAAGAGGCTGCATCATTCATTTTCATATTAGTCTTGATAGCACCCTCATCCCCGTACAAAAATCCTGGCTACGCTTCTGCGTCCAGCAGTGTATTTCCTACGAATGTTTGTTCTTACTGTATGCCTAGAGATTTTGGAACGAGATGGATCTTTAGGGCAGCATCTTGCCATTGTAACAGCTGCAGCCGTTGGTCCTTGCATGAAATGCATTTAGTCGAAGAGGCCTGTTCAATGGCTCGATATGGGAGACAGGGTGATGTTGATCCCGAACACTTAAGAGATTTTGACACGATCTATGGTAATGACCGGAGAAATCGATTCGGAATCTTAGTCACATCCTTTCGTACTCACTGGAACACTTTTCCTGCTATTCCTGTCATGCACGAAGGAGCAAGTGCTCCCCACCCGAGTGGTCATTCGTTTCAAGAATACTGGCTCCTGCGTTCAGAAACAAAAAAGCAGAAAATGAGTATTCCAAAGATCTCGATGCAAGAACACCTTTTCGTCTAAATGCATGTCTTGCACGGGGCTGTGACCGAAATTATGGCAAAGACATGACGCTGCTAGAAGAATTTATCGCTTTCCAATGCCTCGAGACGTAGAATAAGAACCAGTGCTACTGGAAGGTACATTGTTTCCTGCTACGGAACCCGGGATTTGAGTCCGCCACACTGCTTTGTAAGTGTACAAACCAAGCGCCGTTACAAATTGTGCCATCGCGAGCACAGTTTGTAACGGCGTTTGTGTTACGAACTGTTGTTTTGTTACAAACGGTGTTTGTTGCAAACACAGTTTTTAACAAAGCTTGTTGCACCTTTCAGAAGGTTAAGTCTGGATGGCCTTTGCGACTCCGCTTTGTTGGCTGCTTCCTGAATTGATGAACAACGTTACGTACCTTACGCCATATTTATTCCAGTTATTTTATTTTAAAAGAAGATGACGGGAATGAAAATCCCAACCAAATTTATATTACATCCACTGAACGGCTCTCACGATGTCATTTCCCGACTAACTGCTTGACTACAACTTTTTTATGGCCCTGACGGAAGCCACCAATCGGGAATTGTTTCCAGGTATCGCGTCATCGAAGAAAGGTCACGCCCAAATTCAGCCTATCACAGAAGCCCCGGTGCCGTGTATACTGTGCGTAACGTCTCCCTTGCATACGCAGGCCGAACAGCAATGTTCCGGTCGATGGACGTGTGTGCTGTTCAGTGACGGCTCAGACTGTGACGGCCGCGCGTGTTCTGTTCAGCGACGGGTCAGACTGTGACGGTCACGTGTGTACTGTACAGTGACGAGTCAGACTGTGACGGCCGCGTGTGTACTGTACAGTGACGGGTCGGGCTGTGACGCCGCTGTCGGCCGCTGCAGGAGGTGGACGCCGCCGCCGCTCGTCTGCAGGGCCAGACGGTGGCCGTCCGGGCGCGGCGCCGCTGCCGGCTCTCGGATGTGTACGCCGACACGCTGCAGCTGCGGGCCGACACGGCCGACCTTCTCACGGGCACACTGCACGCGCGCGTCACGGCCAGCGCCGCCGGCGACGGAGAGCTCGTCATAGGTGCGTAGTCCCAGTGGGAGAGGGCTGGGCCGTTTGTGTGCAGCGGATACTCCACCTCCACAGGCGATGCGCACGCCCGTTGGGAAATGGACGTATGTGCAAAGTGGGCCCTACACTTCAGCAGGCGGTGTGGACAGTCCTCTGTAAGTGGACATGTGTGTACAATGTATCCTCCGCCTCTGCATGCGGTGTGGACTGTCCTCTGCAGGTGAACGTGTATGTACAATGGACGCTTCACCTCTGCAGGCGGTGTGGACGGTTACGTATATGTACAATGGACGCTTCACCTCTGCAGGCGGTGTGGACGGTGACGTTTGTGCACAGTGGACACTTCACCTCTGCAGGCGGCGTGGACGGTGACGTGTGTGTACAGTGGACACTCCACGTCTGCAGGCGGCGTGGACGGCTCGCTGCAGCTGGAGGCGCCGGACGCCGCCGTCAGCTGCCACGTTCACCGGCTGATGGCCGACTCCCGGATCGGCTGCGGCGGCCGGCTGCGGCTGACGCTGGCGCCGTCCGCCGCCTGCCGGCTGGAGGTGCGGGGTCCGGCGCCGGCGCTGGATGAGCGTCTGCCGCCGGCCGAGCGTGGCCCGGACGGCGTGCACCTGTGCCGGGTGGGCGGCGGCGGCGGCCCCCTGCTGCGACTGGAGACGGTCCAGCCTGCCGACGTGCGGCTGCGCGAGTGGGCCGCCGTCGCCGGCTGGTCGTGACGCCCCGGCGCCGCGGCGGCGGCGGCGCTCCGGCTGCTGCAGTGTCGCCGGCTGCTCCTCTGTGCCGGTCGGGCTGCGGCAACGGTGACGTCACCGCACCGTCACTCATGCTAGCACTGCCTGGAGTCTCGGCTCCCAGTCCCGACGTAGACGTCTGTCGGTCGTCGTGTTCGCGGTCCACTGTCCTAGTACTGATGGCTCTTCCTGGCTGTGGTCCTGGTAATGATGTTCCTCCCAGTCCACGCCGATGGTTGTGTCGCAGAGTCGTCCTGAGAACACGCGTGCTGCCACGTCAACACCTCGACAGGAGACGGCGTTATCGGCCGCAGACTATACTGTGCAATACCTGTCGGCTGCTGTTTGTGACAGGTGGTTTATGTAGCAGACGTAGTTTATTTATTGTCGCCCTTAATGACTTTCTGTGGAGAAAGGTTTTTACGCCATAGCGTCAATACAGAACACAGTACAAATAAAATGTAGGACACCTGAAATCCAGCGTAAACAGTGAAGGGTAAAATAAAAAATTAAAATGTGGGAAGGATGCTAAGAGGCGAACAGTGCAACTAAGAGTGCTCTGAGGTAAACAGCTTAAAACTGCAGTCGCTTGCACTGCTAGCAAGTTATGCGCAAAAAACACTTAAAAGACTGCAGTCTCTTACAATGGCGAACGGTAGGTGGTAGGGCATTCACTTCGCTGTCTTCACTTTTCACGTCGTCTTTGACTTTGTCGCACGATTCACTGCACCCACGGTGAGGGAACGCTCTCCTAGTGACCACTAGACCGGCCGGTCGGGCAGAGGACGCCTGAAAGGTATTGCCGTCCCGGGTGGCTCGCTTGAGGCGCGCAGAGATTTCGAATTTTTGCGCAATGGGTTTCTTTAACGTATGTGGGCCATGCGACACGTTCGAGACGTGATGAATTTTGATGACGTCACGCTGCTGGATTGTCTCAGAGGTCAACCAAGTCAGCTGCTTCCTCGACTCAGTTACGCGGTCGTGTTTTCTTTTTCCAGTAATATGGGTACCACAGTTTACCGTATTCTCCAGTCTCCCGCACTGCTGGCCGGTGTGGAGCCCACGCCGGTAAGCAGTGCGGAATGTGTGAGAAGAACCGCAGTTAAGAGGGCCCGAACCAGAGTTACGAGCGTGGATTTGCACGCATGCGTTCCAGTTTGCCACCTAATAGATATCATCGAGCCGAAGCAGCGACGTACCACATTGCGGGTCATCGAGCCGAAGCAGTGACGAACTACATTGCGGGTCGGATGGGGTCGAAATCGGTCTTCTGCCGATTTGGATGCCCAGGATTTTGATGGTGTCAGATCGCCACAGAGCTTCGTCCTCTGACGTGATCACTAGCGAGGCGGTGCGCTTCTTGTTGGTGGCGATCCTCGGAATGATGAAGTCGGTTTTAGATGCGTCGATTTTGGGACCGATGTGTCGGAAACATTCGGAGGACGCCCGCCAGGTCGCTTTCGACGGACACCTTTAGTCTGCCGACGTCAGGGTCTGGGGCTGGGCCAGGTAGCAGCCATCTGCCATCCCCGTACTCGATGGTTTTGCCTTTGCTCGACAGATGGCAGCTCAGGTCACTAGTGAGGAGTTTGAACATCAGTGGTTCAAAGACACGGCCTTGAATACCAAGAGGAACCTTCAAGCAAGTGCTGCCACCCCTGACGGTGTGACAGCGGTTGGCGAAATAGTCGGTGACCAGTGGTCTGATGTACCTCACCGGCCGAGCTTCGCCAGTCGCTCAGCTAACTTCACCAGTTGCTTCGTAATCGTAGAAATTTGCATTTAAATACTGTTTTACATTTGTGCCTTTTTGTGCTTTTTTGAATTTACCTTATTAGAAATTAAAGGCTTTCCACGGGCGATAGTGGCGCCGCCCAGCGTACTTTATGTCTGTTCAGTTAGCATATATGCAATATAAAGAGCGTGCGCTGAACGATGGAAATGAGAGATCTCACAGCATAGTTGATAAGGATGTAATTGCATGGTGTTTGGGACGTGTTTACGGTACGGGCAACGGACATGTCGACTGCTGGATCATTTAGGGCCCATCAGTCGCCATTGGACACACCTCCTGTCTCTGAGCGGTGCCACTTTGTTTTCAATAGAGTGGTTCCCTTAAAGATGGAACTCAGGTGCCACCGTTTTTCTGAAAACTGGAAAAGGTGCTATCAACTAAAGACAAACAGAATGTCTGCAAAAAACGGCACGTGGTCAATCCACGTCACGCGGTCAAATTAGATCATGACCTGACCTTTGCCTTTCTATATCTCTGATTTAGGATCTCTCGAGAACATCAAAAATAGCATTTGTTTCCTCTGTGTGCAGTACTTCGGTCGCTAGAGCTACATGTTTCAAAGAGGTTAAATCGGCCTCGTGCAAAGCAAGCCGTTGACCAGGGACAACTTTCAAGGGTAAACACGAAAAAAATGCGTACCCGGTAAATTTTCTCATGTTTGTAATAAAATGGTTTGAGTAGCATCAGACTTGTTTATTTCGGCCTAAACACCCCCCCCCCCCGCGAAAATCCTGGCTACGTTACTGGTAGAGGGCAGTGGCGTGGCCCAGCGGAGGGCGATGGGGGGCGACGACCCCGTTCTGGAGGTCGATCTGGGGCAATGAGGCCACCAGCGGCGCCTAAATGGTCGGGGCTCGTGAGATGGTCTGGTTGAGCTGACTTCTAGAATAGTCAGTGGTACTGAAACAAACGGGCGGCGAGATAGTCAAGGGGCCTTGGGATGATTAAAATGCCCCGGAATTTTCATGGTCGGTGGGATTTTCGGGAACCTTCATACGGTCAGGGGCCGCGGAACTCATGAACATGAAGCAGTCAGGGGCTGTCATACGGTCAGTGGTCCTGGGACGATCGGATCACTGAGACGTCCGTGGACTTTGTGATGATCAGAGCCCCTAAGAAAGCCATAAACCGTGAGGCAGTCTGGGGCCCTGGGGTGGGCAAGGGCCCAGGATGACTGGGGCCGCGGGACAGTCATGAGCTCAGACAGTCAGCGGTCCTGGAAAGGCCACTGACCCCAGGATGGCCGACGGGTTTTGGACTATTTAGGGCCCGGATGATGGTCAGGAGAGTGGAATAATCAGTGGTCTTGGGAGTCATGTTCCTTGATGCAGTGGGGAGCAATGTTGGAAAAACTGACGTTTTTTTGTGTCGAAAAGCACCAAAAAAGTACTCCAAAACACGTGTTGTATTCCAAAAGTCATTCGTCATGAAAAAGCTGCTTTATCAGCATTTAGAGAAATGGTATCTTTCATGCCATGACGCCCGTTCAGACGTCTCTTCAGTTTCCTGTTTTTTTTTTGGGGGGGGGGGAGGATTGCTTGGGAGGATGCACGGCTTCAGGTCGATTTCTTCAGGCGGTGCCCAGTCACCACTGCTGGCTTCCTCGCTCAGAATGCATTATTCCGCACTACATTCCGCGCTTCAGTAACTGTCTGCAAACTGATAAGATTTAAAGACATTGCAGGAAAGGAACAGTGCTGTTAAGGGATAAGGCAAATGGCTGCGATTGTAAATATAATCTGTCCCAATATGTGTCGGCCGACAACTCATCAACCAAAGAACGATGTTCCCGTTTGTTGCTCTGCACGATATATGTGCTGTACGTCATTTTTTTATTTTTTAAAGCATTTTCGCTGCTCTGCGAAGTAAAAACATATTCGATGAATCATCGCGCATTGTTCCTTTCCACCATGTCAACCGGCGTCCACGTATTCGACTCGCCGTCGTTCGATAATTCTAGCTGTCGTCAGTTGCGGCACCAGTCATGATTTGACTGAGTAACAGAACGCATACGATCAGTTAATGTGTAACTCAGTATATCGGAAAACCCGATCATTATTGGCTACGTCTTCATAACTCCAGGTCCCGGGCCAACCTAGCCACTGTTGTTTTTGTAAGCGGGCGTATCACGACCTTTGAAATTAGAGTTCGTGGACCGTCGGTGGATTGCTCGAATTGGAATACGTGCAACCAGGGCTCCTGAACAATGCTCACGATGAACTAAATTTTCGTAGGAAATATGTGTCATTTATTTTCACGCAATCGACCAATCCCTGCAGCCTCGATATGTCATCAACCAATCGTTATCGGATGGGTCTTCCTTCATACAAACAGGACTTCACAGTTTGATCAGGTCGGTTGTTTCTGGATCTGGCGAGATACCTCAGGAAGGATTCTGGAACAAAGGACTGGCATGCCGCTATCAGGACCGACATGTTAGGAAAAAGTATTTCTATAGGAAAAAGTATGTTGGGCCACCCAAAAGCAGAAACCAATAACAGATAACGTTATTTCGGAGGTTATAAAAGTAATTAACGTTTAGATGTGTCCTTTCCTTGTTATGAGGAACCCATGTGCATGTGAACACGAAATTAGACCCCTATTTTGCGAGAAAAAAATTATACCCCAATAGAAAATTGCATTCCGACACCGAGTTTCCAACACTGGTGGGGGGCCGAAACGGTCAGAGACCCTGGGATGGGCTAGGGTCCTGTTACGGTAAAGGCACGGGGAAAGCTAGGGTTCTGGGATAATCAGGGGCCTAGGGATGGGCCGGGGTAGAGAGTCATGGGTTTTGGAACAGCCCAGGAGCACACGACGGCAAGAAAGGGGCTTTGGGACAGTAAAGGGCTATAGGACAGTCATGAGTCTGAAACGGTCAGGGGCCCTAGGATAGTCACTAAGTTCCCTGATACAGTCAGTGCTCCGGCGTGCTCAGGGGTCTTGAAACAGTCAGGGACCTTCAGATGACTAGGAACCCTGGGACTCAGAGCCCCTGGGATTGTCAGAAACACTGAAGCAGTTATGCGATGTAAATATGGTAGTAAGGTGAATGCACCTCCCCATGGGACGCTGAAGAAAGTGTCGGATTTACTACTGTACGGTAGAAAATCTCACAATATGCGAACCAGGCCTCTCAAAGCAAGAGGGCTTGGAGCCCTCATTCGTCACGCGCCATGCGACACATTTTACTGGTTTTAGTTTAATGAAGCGTGAAGATGGTAGCGCTCCGCTATCGCAGCTCGCTCAAGAAACCAGCTCTCGCCTCAAACCCAACCAGATTGAAATGCCACCTAGATTCGAAGACGAGACTTTTGCTACTAATCGTCTGTCTAACCCGACAGCCAACGGAAACATAACTAGCATGCAATCGACGATATACGTCGCAGTAATAATCCAACCACGCACAGAACGGCGGCGTCTTCCTTGCTGCACAAATACACAGGGAAAGGACAAAGGAGCGACGCTGAAAGCACCTTTGAGCAGCGCACGGGAGCGGTGGGAAGGAAACAAGAGGACATCTCAGGGAATGGCCACGAACGAACGCGCATGGGGACGATGGTTGAGGAAGCGGGAGCGCCCCAGAGGGCAGCCCTATGCAGACACGCACAGGAGCGAATTGGGATGCCGACCTGCCGGTCTGCTACTGCTGTCAAGTCCGGGTCACGTGGCGAAGGGTCACCCGGCCAATAAAAGACGGGAAAGGGCGAGAATAAAAAAAAACAGTAATACTTAGCCATATCAGCGCTAAGAGTGACATTTCAACCTGGTTTGCTCGAACACGTCTCACACCTACCACTCAGTTATCTTTTCGCGTGGGGGCATGTGTGCAAGACCGCGGGAAACAATCAGACAGTTCCATTTTTGTGCTTTTGTAAATTTATGGAAGGTGAGGAAGGAGCTTAGTCCGAATCAAGCTTAGGGGCCCCTGAAAAATAGAGTAGGTAAAATCTGGGAAGCTTTCCTAAATTAAGGTTGGTAGGGGGGGGAGTTCAAATAGGCGGCAACACTACTTTGGGTTGCAAAGTGGGACCCCTGTCGTCCTAATCAACCAAGCTAAAGCGCCGTTCCTCCTAATCAATCAAGTACCAAGGCTTACTGAAACCTGAGGCTGAGAGCAAGGTCGTGGTTCACCCAGTTAGATTTCTTAGATCTAAGAGACCAGTTGATTTGGCGATCACAAAATGTCGTAATGGCGAGCACAAAATGCGCTTCGTACAAAAGCTCAATACTGGCCAAAGAGCAAAAGGAGGCTTCACGCCAGCTGAAGCAAAGCGAATACATTGTGATACGTGGAGTCAAATCATCCATTTTTGTTGTATTGAATAGCGATGACTACACGCCAAAAATCAGTTCTCTCCTACCTGGCAAGACGGAGTTTGCAACGTCGACTAAAGATAGTATTGGCCCCTAAATACAAAAGTAACGCCATCGACTGTGACAGTATCAAAACAGGTGAGAATTATTTCACAAAGATCACTGGCGAGATTTCATCAGACTATGCTTATGGTAAAGTCAAAGTCCGTAAGAATGGTTCCCCCTGTGGCTCATAATATCCCAAATGCCGACCTCGACGTATCATCTTGCCAAGAGATTCGATGGCCCTCTTCTGCCCTCTATGCTTTCTCGGTTTTCATGAAATCGATCGACGAGTTTATTGACATCACCAAAACTCGGCGCCCTGAAGGTTCACCAACGTGCTTATTAAGCCAAAGATATATCATGAAGCATGCCTGTCACCATCCCACGCCCCAGGCTTTTAAGCTGTCAGGACCGATTGTCAAAAAGCTGTTGCTGGCATGCACAACAGAGGCCCCATTCCGCGGGCCTGATAGACGACTCTGCAGGCAAAATGACGGCATAGCGATGGGATCACCGCTTGGCCCCTTGATTGCCAACTGGTATGTCTGTGCGGTCGGAAACTTTGTCATCCAAGATCAGCAGCTCTGACCAAACATTTATTGCCTCTGTGTACATAACATAACATAACGTGTGCATTTTCAGAAATCATAGAATATAACAAGATATGTAGTTGTGGTCGGATCTGTGCGAAAGAATAAAATTCTTTAGGCACCTCTCCAGATTTGTAATGGGTGTGGATGATGTGTTTGAGGATGTCCGTGATAAGGACCATTTGGAGCAACTGAAGAGTGCTAAACAGCGGAATTCAGTGCTCAGCTTCACGATTGAGACAAATAGAAATGCTTGTATCATATTTCTGGACGTTTATGTACGTTGACGTTGACGTACGAAGTACTGGACGCTGATATAACAGCTCACAACGCACAGACACAAAAACACAGAAAAAAACTTCCCCTAAAAACACAGAAACGAATAATGGACTGGTAAAAAATAAACTTTTTTGGGAGGAAAGAAGGGCGTCACTAGTCACATTTTACAGCATTTGAACCCGTTCGTCTAAGGTTTATGACCCACAGGGGGTGGATGTGGAGATCTCCCGAGAAGAGCATAGGTTAGACGGGACACATTCAGGAATCGGAGCCTCGTGCTTTTCATTTCCTTTATCACAGACTTCAGATGTTTTGACTACTTCCATTTATTGGCTTCACTTATGGAATTACTGAGTATCATCACGAGATAGCGAGTCATGTTTTCTGAGCTTTTTGCACCACCGATGTTCGACCAATGACACCGATACTAGACAAAGTGTTAGCTACTTGACCACGGCATTATTCAAAGTACATGAGCCGACTCATTCCAAAGTCGTACAAATAATGTCATCCCCGAAGTACAGAGCTCTTCTTCCTTGTGAACAAATGCAAGCTTGCTGCTATCAGCAATGTACCCTTTTGTACGTACTATTACAACGTGCAACGCACCGGCTTTTATTGGTTCACACAACGATTGCTATCTCCTTCATGGTACGCAGACTTTCAAATTTACTGAGATTAGATTTGGTATCGCTTTGCACCACTTTTCCAACACGCAATTGTCCTCAGCCGTGGAAAACTGGAGTAATCTGGTCCATTTTGCCGGTCGCGATTAGGGAACGTAACACGCAAACTCATTTTCCGTCCTGCCGTTTCGTGGAATTTTCGCTGAGAGGTAAATGAACAATCTATCTTACTTCTGGATGAGGAAGCAGATTGTGGATTCGTTACAGTCTCTCTTCACCTTTCGCTTATTCAGCGCCTGGAATCGACAATACCTTGCCTTCCAATATGTACCAGTTAATATACCAAATTAGTTCAGAAATTATAAATGATAACTGGAAAAGCGCATGTTTGTCCGTACGTCCGGATTTTTAGCCAGGCGCATACACGCACGGCTTCACCGATGACGGCGAAATTTGTCCACACAATATGTTCAACCTTTCTGACGATCCACGGCATAAGTTCATGCCGGTCCCATGTCGTCACAGCACGCGCGAGACGGAGCGCCTATTTTCGAACTTTTATCAACTGGGAAACCAATGGCATCTCGTCGGGCCTTGAAAAAAGCATATAGCAATATGTCGCGCTGCAGTCCATTTAGGATCCTCGGCTGCAGAGGATCGTTAAAGCACGCAAATAGCTCAGGCATTAAATTTAACATTCCATCATTATCGTGAGTGGTAACGTTCAACACGGGCAGCAAGCAGGCGTAAACATCTAAACATCCTAATTTCATTCAATGTGGGTGTAACTATAAAGCACGTGTCCGAAGCTGCGAAAGAAATGCAAAGCAGTGGTCCATCGCAATTCATCTGCGTTGTCGACATTCTCTCTCCAAACCGATTCTATCAACATATTACTCCGTGAAATCGTTGTACGGCGCGACAGTAGGATGGTCCTTATTTTGCGACCTTCCGAATCTCTATGGGGCCGGCCAGCAAATTGCGAGACTAAGCATGGCAAAAAAACACTGCAAAGCCTGAGAGCGAATGAATAATATTTGGACCTGCCACAGAACAGCTGAAGTTGGCTATGTCGGATGTTTCGATACGCTGAATCCCCCATTGGCTCAACATAAGGAAATATGAACCTAGTACAGCGAACAGATTTTTCTGGCCCCATTTGTCGCAACAGAAAACGGGCCACTGTTACCAACGATGTCAGCAAAGCAAACTGGACATGTGAACCATACCTTGCACACTAATTCAGAATCCCTGAATACTAGGGTGATCCTTATGCACACCGATAAATACCAAAATTGGCGATTTGGCAGTGCCGCTCTCTAAATACATTCCAACATTTGGCAAAGTCCTTGTGTAACTTTGCAACTTAACTTTGTAACTTTGTAACTATAACTTAAGAAATCGTAGAGTTACATCTGTCTCACGACAATCGAAGTTCCCGCCTTCGACGTTTTGAGCCCCATGTTGTCCAAAGCGCTCATTGTTGACCCGTTTTGCCACGGAGGAGGATGCCTTTCATGGTGGCAGTGGTGGGCCAAAACCTGGTGCATGAACTGGAGTCGCTCTTCGTTCGCGGTCAGCCGTTTGTTGAATTCTTGAATGAGGGCAATTCCGCGTTCTGCCTTGTCGTTGGTTACGGACAACGCCTGGATCTTGCTCTTTGCCTTGCAGAAGCCTTCGCGTTCGGGTCAGGTATCGGAATCTTCCTCCAACCAGTCATCAAGCAGGAAAAGATGGCGGAAGATTTCTTTCGCATTGGGCGTGAAGAATTGCTCCAATTCCCTTTTCTTGTCGAAGAAGGCGCGGGAATCGATGGCCGGTCTTCGTGGAGATTTTTCTCTCCCGTCCTCTTCCAAGGACCTGACCCTCAGCCACTTGGTGGTGTCCGTCAAGCGGACAACGAAAAGAGCCAGAATAATCAACTCCTCTGAAAAGTATCGAAGGTGCCTTCCCAAGCTGCTTCGTCGTGGCGGTCTGAATTTCTGGGTAGCGGAGAAATGCCGTCATGAGCTGAAAACCGTCGCACGGAGCCCTTTTCTGAAACCGAAGAGGTGGCTCAGGCCTTCGCGTGCTCACTAACGCAGAACACAGCGAACGCCTGAATGCCTTACTGCTCATTCGTAGCAGTGTGGCCAAATTCGCATTTTTTTGTGCAAGAAATGACACCTAACTATGAAAATGCATACATTCCAGTTGTGGAAATATTACATCTGATAATCGTTTTGGTATCAAATTGCATGCGCCTAAATCCTGATGTTGCTTACTTGCCGTGCAGGATGCAATCCTAATGCATCTCTGCCTCCAGGATTTTGACATCTTTTAGAAATTTTTGCATCTGCACACCTAAAAAGAAATAAATTTTGAAAACACTGGCTGTCGTGGCCGCGAAAATATTTGCTTCTTTTGATCTTTTGCTACATCTTGGCACCCAGCGCAAAATGAATTTGACACTGCTTTGCAGTCATCCAAAACTGGCCTCGGAAGAACCACATCTTAGTCACGCCGATAACCTTTGCCGTCCATCTGGCCCGGTGAATGGCTCCAGGAGCCAGGAAGCGGACTCCTCACTGTGGAGCACCCCCAAGGAAGAGAATGAACATCTCCACCAGCTCGCCATAGTCACCCCGGACGTCTCGAACCGTCTACGAGGCGAAGAATGCCAGGACCGCTTCGATCGCTGTCACGATAGGTGCGTCGCTGCTGAAGTCCTTGAACGCCCTCTGGTCCACGAAAGACCAGTGGCCTCGAAAGCGGCGAAGCAGAAGGATTTCGAAGCTCTTGAAAGAGACCATCATGGCTGCCTCAAATGCAGCTTCAGCGATGATCTTGAAGGTGTGATGTCTGCATGCGAGGCTGAGGAGGCTCCTCCCGACCTTCTTTCTCGCCAAAATGCAGACTCCTGTCTTTTTGCCTTTGTTCGATGAGGTCGTGTCGAAGCACATGCCTTTAACACGCCCGAGAATCTGTCCTTCCTCGAAGGCTGCAAACACGGCCTCCGCCTGCGCAGCTCCTGCTCCCTCGTGGAGTTCCGGAACTCCGAGGAGTTTCTCCGATCCCTCTCCGGAGACGATCATAGCACATCGGCCGATGTGTTCCTTTCCAGTAACGTCTTCTTCCAGCGTGCCGTTACAGTGGACAACGACGAGACCTTCACCATCACCACCTCTCTCTTCCTTCAACACTCGCGCTTTTTTCGCTCGATGATGAGCTCAGTGCAGCAGGACAGCACTTCGACTGAGGTTCAAATCCTCCGGACTTAGGCTCAGCAAATTTGCTGCGGCTGAAAGTACGCAAATGGCATTCCGACCCGAGACCTTCACCCTTTCGAAGGCTGCAACAAGACCAGGAGTCATCAAGTTCGTAGCCGCTCTCCTGCGTTTCGGATGAGACATTTGCCGAGTGAAGCTTCGAGTCCGTTGGAGAAGTGTTAAATATTCTTCGAAATCTCCCATATTCCACACAGTGAATTCCTGTGAGGAAAAGAACCCGTCGTTTTCTGTTGCAAGACAAGGAGGACAGAACAATGCTACTTGCGGTTTTTAGGTTCATGTTTCCCTATGCCGGACAAATGGAGAATTCATTGCGTCAAAACACCCAACATGGCCGACTTCAACTGCTCTGGGCAGTTCTAAATGCTATTCAAGTCGTGCTCAAGCTTTGCAATGGTTGTTGTCATGCTTAGCATCACAGCTTGCAGGGGCGGGCCATGGAAATTCGGAAAGTCGCAACATAAGGACCACCCTAGTGTGACAGTCGGTAAAACCTTTAATCGGCGGCCAGATGACAGGGCAGGTCGACGATTCCATCGCTTTGTATGGACTGCGAGGCAGGCCGTGGAATGGTGGTACAGTCACGGACATGGCGCAGCTTGCAGTTGTGTGAAAACCTTTGGCTTCTCGCAGTCCATTCGTTATTGTGCTTCTCACCTGACTTTATGTATACATAACGATGTAGCAAAGGGTGAATGATGTCGGAATCGGCTAAGACTTCGATACGTAAAAATGCATGTGTATGCACGAAGAAAGGAACAGCAATCAGATGACGGGGCTGATCTGTCCACAACTGACACGCAGCAACGGAGTACCCAGACCGGGTGGCGCAGGCGCGCGCAGCAGCACGAGACTGAGGTCCAACGCAGTCAATGACTCTCTGCCAACGCAGAACGAATGGCGGCGGCCAGGACAGCTGAGGACGACGCAGAAAGGTCACAGCGGCGGGCTGCCGATGCGGAACGGCCAACGGCGTCGTCTTTTCGCACAGCAAAGCAAGCGGGAACCCCTTCTCTGTACAGCTAAACCAGAAGTGTATGTGTGTGTGTGTGTGTATGCGTCCGGATTTTTAGCCAGACGCACAGTACAGACGGCAGCACCGATGACGGTGAGATTAGCACACGCAACAGGCTCAACCTTTTTGACGATACACGGCATGGATTCATGCTGGTCCATCACCGTCACAGTGCGCTCGAGGAGGTATCGTTTTCCAATTTTTATCAATGGGGAAACCAATGGCATTTCGCCAGGGCTAACAAAACATACAGTAATAGCCCGGATGGCGATGGATTTAGGATCATCAGCTTCAGAAAACAGCTCAGTTACGCCATTAACCCGTGTGAAGCCATTTAATGAGAATAATTTCAAGGGTAGAACTTACGACGAAACGGTGTCCGAATGATGCATAAGCGCCGAACAAAACGCAAGCTAGAGATGCAGTCTGTCATCCAGCCCAGCAAGAGCGTACCTTTGTATACCTTCGATATGGAGCTTCCCATACCAAAGGAAATAGTGGGTACGAAATTCCACATCAGTATCCTGACTCGTCCACGTGTTTTCTTGCGTTGTAAAATAAGATACTGTAAATACGTTACCAATGTCACATTCTTAGGTTTCGATGAATTTATTTTTCAATGCCCAGATTTTCCTCAATTCTATTCTCCTCAGTTCTACACCCAAGCCACGCAGCCCACACATTTAAAAGAGCATGGTCAGCGGGCTCTTTGCAGGTATCTATGGACATGAAGTGCGAGCGATTTTTACAGGCAAAAAACGTTGGTTGCACCAGTTCTATTTTGCATGCATTTAAACACTACAACGAGAGACGACGCCACCGGCGCCAACCGCGTCGCATCTTCGCGCAGCGATGCAAATATGAACCGCTTGTCCATAACTAAAAGGAATGATACAATGATTTCTTTCATATTTTTTTTCACCATCACAGTGGTGTACAAGCGACCTTAGTGAATGTATTTTGGAAGATGTCCGATTAAATCAGTGGAGCAGCCACATTTCCATTTGGGGGGGGGGGCACAAGGCTTGAAACTCCCCCCTCACCAACTGGCTTACCATAAGAACAGAAAACTCCTCTGATTTCATTCACTTTATTTTCACAAACCTTCTCCGCCAACAAGAAACTGTTTTCCTTGGCGAGTCTTACAAAAACCTCCCTCAAAAGCAAACCTTGGGCTTCTGTCACTTTATTTTTAGTTCTCGGAAACTCTGAATCATTTTCGTTTTCGGGGCGTTAAAAACAAAAAAAAATTTTAGGGAAGCCGAGCCTCTGTCCCCTCTCCTTGGTGCGCCGATGCCTGAACGGTCACCAGACCCCAGTATGAACACCTGGCCCCTGGCGCTAACACCGAACCCCAAAGACCAAAGAAGTTGGGCCAATGGGAAGGGCACCGATTCTTGCCAGGAACACCAAACTCCTAGCGCCTCAAACACAGAGTCCCCAGTGCAAGCGTCGAGCATCCCTAAAACGTCGGCTCCCTACAACCACGGACAGGCCCCAAGCACAACGAACATGGGCCATTGCGTCCACTGGAACCCTGACACAAACGTTGGGTTCCTGGTAGAAGCCCTTACTCCTGGCACGAACACATTTTCCCTGCCACGGCACCATGCCCTGATACGAGCGCCAAGCCCCTGCATCATGGAACGCGGCGACCCTGACGCAAACGGTGGGCCCCTGACTTTATATACACCTGGCCACTAGCACCACAAGCACTGGAGTACTCACAACACCGGGCTCCTGGTATGGACATCAGGGCCTATTACCGTTGGTGCGGGACCCTGGCATAAATACATGGTATCTAACGCAGGGCATCGGGCCTCTGGCACCGACAACGGACCATCACATTGAACATCGGGCCCCAGCACCATGAACACTGGGTCCCCGGTACAAACACCAAGCCCCTAGCACCAAGGTCACTGGGCCCCTGATGCAAACACTAAGCCCCTAACAGTAAGGCCACTGAGCCCCTGATATGAACAGAGGAAAGCTGATCCGCGAGTCATGGGGAACTTGCAGCCAGCTAGTGTGTGTCAAATGAGCCGACTATCCAGGTTGTATTCTTTATCTGCCAAACTTTAGTATGACAGATGCTGACAACCTCTGGTACCGGCCCCTCTAAAACTGGGGAGGAGGAACATGTGCCCCCTGTGCCCCCCTGGCAGCGCCACTGAGATCTGCCTTTTATCTGCCACAGTGGCAGATAAAAGGCATTCACACGCCGTAAAAATGATCGTAGATTCTCAAAAAGGTTGGACCGGCCTTTGGATTCACCGTCACCAGGCCATGATATTATATATATATATATATATATATATATATATATATATATATATATATATATATATATATGGATAGGGATCATGAGACCCCCTCCCAGATCTCGAGAGCTATAGGTCACACATAAAAGAAAAAAAATACCGGTGTAATTTGCAAAACTAAGGAAAGAAAGCTCACAAAGTCAGTTCAATCAGATGAATATGCAGGCCATCAAGGGTCATCTTAGGACAAATTACCTACTGACATTTTTGCGGAAAACCGTACTAATCAAGTCGTTCAATCGGTTCCAAAGATAGTGGACGTAACAAGAAGGCCTCATTTACTGATATGTAAAAGAACAAAATATGAGGTCATATTTGGCCATGTCATGCGAAATTAAGAGTGAAGAGAAAATGTCGGACTTTTGGAAAGGCAGACGTCGTTTAGGCAGACGAAGTGTAAAAGTTGGCGAAGTGTGCAAGAAGGACGTGTGAAAAGGTATCCCAAGTTTCATGTCTCTGCGCCCCTTCGTTTTTTGGCCGTCCTCGAAAAACCGGAGGAGGGGGTGTTGGACCCCCGGCCCGACGGGGGTAGACAACGATGTCTGTACTGGCGTGCGACAGCTGCTTGATCTGGTTCGCGTAGATGCTGCGTTTTGTTCAGTCATGTTGCGTGTGTTGTTCTCCGGAGACATCTGTGCTTTTGACGTCTTTGGACATTGAAGCACACAACATGACTCATCACAACACAACATCTGCACTTTTCCATGCATCTTTGTCTGCACTAATTTCCTCCTTAATTCTCGCACGTATTCAGAGTATTCGTATTTCGCCCAACGCGAACAGTTCGCCCGGAAGGGCTTTCAATGCTCTTACGCTCTATGCTCCTACGGACGACTTTTTTTCTTCGCGTCACAGCGCGCTGTGTTTGTTATTCGCGTTGTCAAGTGGGAATCGCATAACATTATCCTACAGTTGAATAATCTAGGGTAAAGAAAAACAGCAGTCGTGAAACAGTACATTGTCCGTACCAGTAAGACACCGGTGAGATGCCAGTAAGTAAGACGGTCATAAGATATATTAGTACGATGCCTTGTGAGCGTATGGCGAGATTGGCCCACTGTGTTCTCGTCAAATCTGGATAATCTGATTGCATATTTGTGTTGATCGGCGATGCATATTTGTATTCGATGTGCGTATATGCATATCGAATGCACACATCTTGGAACATTGCCGGACGTTTTTTTTTTCTGTTGCTTGCTGAAGACATATACGACGTCAGGTCTCGCTCTAAACTAGTGAGGAAGTAAAACATTTTTATGTTCAAGGCATTCGAAGAAAAATTTGTATAACAGTGGATAGCGAGACGAAACATCAACAAGCAGATGACAATTTGAAGACGCAGTTTTTCTTAATTACTTCATTTTGTGTTGGGTCCTGTTAATGCTATGCCGGTTCTTCCTCTTCGCAAAGGCTGTCGTCATTGATGAAGAGATAGATTCTTCAATCATGAACAAACTCTACAGCACTGGTGACTGTCTACTCATCACCGTCGCTTTTATGACAAGTAATTCTCTTCTGTCGGTACGCGATGTAATGATCCTGGTACTCTGGGTCAAGTTCTGTATTGAGCTTCCTCAGTCCGTGTATCTCGAGCATGTACTGCATCGGAACTTCTTCAACAAGATGTGTTAGGAGTTACCTGGACGACCTTACATTGGAGCCTCCAACAGTATCATTTGTCGGTGCACAATATTTTCTTCTGTTGATGCACAATGCTATGACCCGAGTGTCTGGGTAACATAAACCAACCCAAGTGTTCTGGGCCATGTCCTGTCTTGTGAGTTGCCGGCTTGGTATGTCGAGCATGTTCCGCTTTAACCCTATTCCTGGCAGGGGGCTGAATCCACCCACGCTCAGGTTTTTTGCTTGCCAATTCTAGGGTTTTTAACGTAGCTTCACGAAACTTGGTCACTTTTTCTAGCTGTTCTTTCTACGTACCGTAACAAATTTTTGGAATTCTGTTTGGCTCAGAGGCGGGGCCAGGCAACGTTTTTGGGAGGCACTTCAGGCAAATTTTGGCCCTGTTGAGGGTAAAAGGAAAATGACTGCCAAAAACAGCGTTAAGATAGAACTTAAAACTTTGTATGGATGTATAGCAAAATAGTTGGGCAACGTGCAAATACAATTTTGTTCATCTGAGGTCACTTTGCAAGGTCAGGTCAAGGTCAAAAGTCAAAGTTTGGTTTTAGAGTAATAACTTCGGCGGCGTTTTTTGAAATGCCAAACCCGGAATATATATGACGTAGAATGGTGCCCTCTACTTGTGTATCAAGTTTCAGCTTGATATCAGGTCGGGTCACGAAGCGATGACCATGGCATGGCAGTGCGCTTGTCCTATATCACAACAGCCGTAAAAAGGAATTTTGGAAATAGAGTGAATTCAAATGATTAAAAAACGTTTATAGATGATATTAAATGCACACGAGACCATGTCAAGTGACTCCAAGGTCACTGGAAGTCATTTAAGGTCAAAGCTCGCAAGTTGACCTGAAGAGCATGTGACCATGGCTGTTCCCCCTTTTTCATGTCCCTGGTACCGACTATGATAACATTATGCAAACATTGTAATATGATTTGTAATTGTTTGGCATGACATAACTAACAGAAGCCAAAAAGTGTTTTTGCCTTTTTTCTTCATCCAGTTTCTGGAAAACTAATCCTCCTATTTTTGAAACCCTGTGAACGGCTATGAATTTTCTCAAAATTTCAAATGTGTGTATCAATGATAAAAGTCTCGTCCATAATCTCTCGATTCATGTCAATTTCATCAAAATCGGTCCATAAACAACAGAGTTACAAGAAGTCCAAAAGCACCCCCCCATTTCGATATTTTTGCCCCCCCCTGTATCCGCCCCTTTCAGAATTTTGAAAGTTTCTTCTTCTCTTAAAAATATAGTTCACGTCATAGAAAATCGATTGCCGTTTGTTGCGATAAAATCGAATGTGCAGTTCTCGAGATCTCAGGAAGGGGCCGAATCCGCCTCCCCCTACCGGGAATCGGCCATATACCGTCTAGCCCTCCGGGAATAGGGTTCAAGTTCCTCAGCAAGATGCATGACAAGTCGCCCGGACTGTGCTACATCACAAGCCTGCAGTCGTCTGAACGCGAGCATTTGTAGACGATGCTGGTGCGCTCCAAACTGTCGTATTATAGTGTCGTTTTTCAAGCTGGCTCAAAAAAAGACATGTGCCATGATGGCGTAAATCTGTCAAATCAGAGATTCCCTCGCCACTCGTCTTAGGTCGATCCATAATACACATTATGGGGCTTTCGGGTTCCTTCAATTTAGTGCTCCCTCTCTCGAGTTTATTTATCCCAACATAGAGGCTGGTTGGGTCTTTCCATGACGAAGCATCAAACAACCCATAGCTCTGCAAACGCGCTAGGAGTATAGGAAATGCAATCTTGCAGCGGAACAGGTATTTGACAGCCGACGAAAAGCTTGCGCCAGCCGTATCGAAAGTGCTCCGGAAACCGGCCGGACGAACGGTCAGGCGGATCTCGTCATTCCGGGTCGGTCCGAAGACTGCGTGACAGTGAAAGTGGGTGATCTGGAAACACCGCCTGCGCACTCTGTTGAAAGTTCGCAGTCTGAACAGGTGGCGTGATGGTTAGGCGAACGGTCGTCATTTTGTGGGAAGACATTTGGGGGAACTGGCGTCAAAAGGGTCAGCCTAAAAAGTATGTTTTGATCAAAACTTCTTAGACGTAGACCAGGCCAACGGGAACGTGAAAGGTGACTTGGCGCAAAAAACTTTGCTTCATGCGCGGAATGCTCTTAGGAAACGTGAAGTTTTTTTCGGGAAGAGCAAGGCAACTGCTTCTGAGCTGAGTCGACGCGTAGCAATCTTAGAAAACTCTGTATAAAAGGTTCACGACGTTTTGATAATGCAGCCCAGGGTCTTGCTATCCCAATGGCGGGACATAGTGAGATACGTCTTCCGTGACCTGGAACTTACCGTCTTTTGTAATTATGTCTTCCCACTTTTAATTCCTATACCTGCATGTTTACCGTGCGACGGCCCTTCCAGAAGCATTTCAGACTTTTAATCGTCCAACGGTTTACATGTGACGCAAATGTGGTTTTTATGCCGAAAAAGCACTGGAGGTTGCGGATGAAGAAATCTCCCCAAACGTGGCTGTGGTGACTGTGGTTACCTTGTTTAGCCCTGATGCATACCGATACGAGATGTTCGCGTCCACCCAGACGTAGCGCTGATTGTTGTACATGACTGCAGTCTTTGGTTGTAGACATGACACATGATTTAGCATGATTTACTTGTTCATTGCGTAGAGAAGTTCACCATTTACCTTCTTATACTCATGCATCAGTCATTAGCTGCAGTTGCACCATCTGATGAAGAATTTAAAATCAGGGGACGTACCCAAAATATCTCTGAGGGGCAAGGAGACATCTTGGCGGATGGGGGAGGGGATGAATCGAAATCTGTTCTAGAGGTATGAAACGTTGAGCAGGCCGTTTCCTGCATTTGCTTTCTAGTTCTAGTCTCCAGATTGTCTGTTCTAAGGAGGGCGTTGGTCTCTGGTGCCTCTTGGATGCACCTTCAGTCAGAGGCCATGCAACAAGCACTGCTTATAATGGGCTGACCCCCAGCATCATCCTTGTGAAACATGCTGGTCATTTTTTAGCCAGTTATTCTGAGATTGCGAAACATCGCACTGTTTAGTTGTTTGATCGTAATGATTACACCATTTATTTCGGCGGGAACATTAGGGTAAAATCAGGCAAAAACTCAGGTTTCCTTATAAATCAAGCAAAGGTTGAACCATGAGCCTAGGGTGAAATGTTTTGTCAGGATTTTGGCTCTATTCAGAGACTTTTTTTAACTAGAAGCCGGATACCCCTGGGAAGCTTTTTCGTTCCTCCCCCAGTATGCAAGAAAATGAAATTTGAACTCGAAGTTCGAAGAAAAAGAAACCCACATAAATCCGTGTGGTCTAATCTATAAATCTGAACATTTTTCAGTAAAAAATACCGGTTGGGTCGCGATGAACCAAAAAGGGAATTCGCAGCATTTCTTGGTGACGCTCGGATCAGATATTATCAAGGGAAGGTGTCGTAAGTGAATCGAATAGGAGCTTTGGGTCCAAAAGACATATATATATGCGTTTTCCGTCCCATTCGAACGCATGTACTCACCAATGGCGCATTTAGAAGCGAAAAATGGAGGATAGTTTACAAAACATCCTTTTTGTATTTACACTTATTGTTCTCGTCTGAACGAATAAAAAATCATAAAGAGAACCCAAGGTTATGATGTGTCGTTCACCATCCATCATTAACGTGTATAGCCAGTTCAGCATTATGCAACATTTTTAACAACTTAGGGAACAGAGAAGAAGTTGCCATGCATACCAGGGCAGAATACGTAGTTCAATCAGTAAAGTGGGGAATGTGAAGCTTTAGCTCGAGCTACCCTCAACAAAGTAGGTGAGCAACAGAGTATACTTGCTAGAAGATTCGGCATCAGTCGGTGTTATGTTTGAAAACTGCTGGGCTGGGAAAAACAGGGATTAAAGTACGGGAGAAAAACGAACTAAATTGATTCTCAATCAAAAGGATGCCCAGAACACACTCTGGTGCCGACCACCAGGAGGCATCAAAAGCGCGAACGTTTTAATCATCAAAGTCTTGGCGTTTTAATCTATGACGAGAGTTCTTTGGCCTATTGCGGAAGTGACATGTCATGCAAGTCCTGCTACAAGTAGCCCCCACCACATCGGGCCAGGAGGAGAAGTCCCCATGGAGCTGCAGGATCGCTTCACCAGTCAGTTCCCAGGAAGCTGCTGGTGTGAGTGGCCTCCTCGCCGAGGGGAGTGACGCGACTCGTCGTACGAACGTGCCCTAGCCTGGCCATTGGGAACGGCGCCATGTATCCCAGTACTTGTGGCAGTTGCTCTTGACTTTCATGGCTTAACTCTACCCTGATGGTGGTTACATCTTCTGGCCGGACTCGGCTACTGTCCACAACGCCCAAGACTATGCGCTTGCTGAACGAGGCAAACGTGATTATCTTTCCGCTATATGCTATATGTCTGCGGCGTTTTGTTCAGGTGGACTGGTTGGTCTGAAAAATGTGAAAAGGCTTCAGAAAATGGAATTTCTTACAAACTATATTACGGACCTACGCAGGCCAGTGAATGAAGACGTTCGGCGGTCGGCATCCGCTTGCGTTGCCGCGCAACGTCACTGAAAACAGACAAGGTCGAATGGAACACATGGAGAACTGCGGGAAACCGCTTTTAATCTCCGTAAGGGTGAACATTTTGGATGTAATGTTTTTTTACAGATTAGCTTTGAAGAATGCAAGTTATAACTCGGATATCTTAGCTCAAAGCACGCGTTCACCCTCGGCAGTACGGAGGAAGTTGGTTCAACCCTCCACCCCCGAGATTTTTGGCAAGTTCCCCCAGAGCGACTTCTTCGATCGCCCTGAAATGTTTTTGGTTGAGTTTCACTTGTTCGCAGTGTTTACACACCAATGGTTCATGTCGAAACTAGCGCTCAAGGAAAGATACTTCAAGTAAATCTTTTGGAAACACCATTGCAAAAATTTGGATAGATATGGCAACTTTTATCTGAAAAAAATTAATACAGGTCATCCTGGGTCATATCAAGTCAACTAAGGTCAGGACTTACAACGTCCGTAATGGTGATAAGGGAAAGGTACAAATGTCAAAAACGCAATTTGGTCGTTATAACCATGCTTATGTGTTCTTAAATGACATAGAGGTCAAGGGCAGGTCGGATCAGATCGGGACAAGGACGATAGCTGGCAAAATCCGTCTGTCTCGTTTTGGAAGATCACGATGCCACAGAACAAACGAAGTATTGAAACACGCCTAGATCATTTAAAAAAAACGCCCTGAAGCCACTTAAACAGGAGCTCTTACAATTCATACAGTAATGCAAGGTCAGCCTAGGTCAAATGAATAATCGTTTGTATCTCAGAAACAAATAGAAGTAAACATGTGAAGCTAACTCACATGGTTGTCTTGAAATATTTGATGAGATTCTTCGGCGTCCCCAGTGACAAGCGACCTTCAAAATTATATCAGGTCACGTTAGGTCGCATAAAGGCTACTACATGTCAACGACTTCACGAGCATAAATTAAAATGCGCACCTATCGTGCCTTACCAAAGATGGAAATGGCAAATGCATTTCATACCCACTCTGTCATACATTTCATTTTGTAACCAACTGACCTGACCCCAGGTCACCCACCCCCTCCCCCCACAAACGGTACGTTGCTCCATTTTACCACGCACCGAAAGGCATATGAGACGATCTGTGCCCCTTTTCTTATCCAAGAAGTCTCCTATACCGTTTGGTTGCTGACAGAAAGACCAAAAACAACATCTTAACACGGTTGACCTGAGGTCAAGTCAAACAATGCCCCTCCCAAAAAATGAGAATCTACGTTTTCTAGCGAATGAGTTGGGGATTGGAATGGTGTTTTCCGTTTGTCAGTTTTTTAGCAATTATTTGTACACGCTTAAACTTTTTTGGACATGCCTTGCCTAGGGCTGAAGTAGGACAATGCTTTGACATCACCTGATTTTGACTTTGTGCCACAAATTACAATAATGGTGTGCTAACGGTTAATGCAAATTTCACTTTTCTAACTCTCTTTGTTTTTGTTCCTATGTTAAAATTTAAAGGAGGAGTCCTCGAGTTCCCCCCCTTGTGGGTTAAGGTCAAATGAAAATCATGATTATTGTGGTCACTGGCTTTTTGTGAATTTGTGGACTTCAGAGAGGTCATGGGGTATAAGAAAGCGCTTCCTTGAATGTTTACAGAAGTTTTAGTCCTCGTTCCTTGTCAGAGATCGTTCTGGGCTCCTCAGAAGCGCCCTATAGGTTCCGCTCCATTGGATCCTATGGAGACCATAATCCGCTGACATGGCCGTCTTTGAGATCGGCAGTAAGGTTATCGGATGTTGTTAAGGGACAAACCGGGTATAATTGTTTAGCCAAATGTTTCGATACTCTGGATGTTGAAATAGATGAGGAAGGGGGAGAGGCGTGCCCCTCCCGTCCTGTTCGAAAGTGGCCAAATGGCGAATGCTGGCGAGGGTTAAGGTATCTTGGTCAAATGGGGCTCGAAAGTTGTACCAGGTAACGGCGTCAAAGGATGCGGCAATAAGGATTTCTATAATTGCACGATTTCTTTTGGTTAAAATCATCTTGAGTGAAGTCAGAAAGGTGGGTGCACGTTCCGAGGCGGCTGATTGCATTTGTTTTTACTATTAGTGTCATTATGAGGCGTGTGCCCTTTTATTTGACCAAACACGACCATTCTTAGCACTATAGAACGATATTACTGAGTGCCAGGAATGGCGATGATGGCTGCGTCCTTGTGAATTGAACTTCATTCTAAAATGTCGAAAAATCTCCAATATGTCGACGTCACTGGTAAAAATACTGCTGGTATTTCTGGAAAAAGAGTATTTGACTTGACGCTATGCTCCAATTATTAACATATTCGCGTCAGGAGTTCGTTGGCCTAAATCTCGGCTGATCTTTAGCCTTTTCTCTTTCTCAGCTATTGGGCCATTGGTGACATTGTGACAGTTTGTGTCAGTCCACGTGTTACTGAGCAGTATTTGCGACTGGCACCCTTGGCGATTTTTCGGGCTCACCCTGAGTTTAACGAAGGCTGGCTAAGGTGGCTGCAAAGTTATCCAAGAACGTCGTGGCGCGTGTGCGTCGGTTGCACTCGCAGGGCGATTTGGGAACGCGAAGAAGCCCGCTGAACGATAGGCTCTGGCTTGTGCCTGGTGGCCATGTTGACGTTTTCCCGCGATGGCTTGCGGGTACCCCAACTGCAGTTTCAAAGGACAGAGAAGAACGCTGAAAAGGCATTACTCCAGAAAACATCCAAACCTCCCCGTTATGCTGAGGAACTCAGCCTTTGGTGAATCCAGCAAATGGGCAAGTTGGCGGCAGTCCAGTGGAGATGTGCGTATGTTCTTTGGGTTTGTCTCTGTTTAAATGCTGCGCTGCTTTGTGATATCTGAACCTGGTGAAGTGGAATTGCTCGAAGATGCAGGTTTCCATCCTTCCATCAGGCGACATTGCTGTTGCAGTGGCTGAAATGAGCGGGGAAACGAATAGGATGGCTTACGTGACAAAGAGGACAGGTGTTATCTGTTGTTGTTGGCAAAATATTTCTTCTCTCCTTTTACTCTATTCTCCAGTAAGGATATGGCCAAACAATCTTTCTACAGCATAAGCAGCGGTGGTTACCAAAGTCTGCATTGGTTTCAGCATTCTTTGGACTTTTGCAGGGGCCTTGGGACCGGGAAGGGGGGTCGCGGAGCAGTTACCCCCAACTTTGGGCAACATTTGACATTAACCCTATGGCGTTGCATGGAAAGAAACGAGGTAAAAATCGCGTTGCCCCCCCCCCCCCTCCATCTCCACAGAGGTTCCACCGCTCCTGGATTTTTATGCGAAGCCAGGCGAGAGAGATATGAAAGGAATGGGATGCAGGATGCACCTTTAGCATGCATGATGTGGCGTTTATGAAAAAGGAGTATTTGACTTGACGCTGAGCTCCACTAATTAACATACTCGCATCGGGAGTCGCGTTCATATTGGGCGTCTTCACGTCGTTCGTCTGCAACAGCAGACAGCTGACAGTGCCACCGGGTAGTCGGGATGAGCAAAGTGACAAAGTATGATTAGGCCCACTGTGTTTTTTTTGCACTTCTTTGGAAGAAAGCATGTGTTCTTACTGGACTGTTGACAATGTAGATCAAAAACATTGATTGTCTCTCCTTTGCCTTCATCTACAAGCACCTCGACTCGTGTGATAATTTCCATCACGCAAAATTCCGTTGATGATACGGCACAGGTTTTTCCGACCCCCGTGGATGCTTGTACACCGTTGATTGTCCAGGCACAACCAGAAGATTCGATTAAGAAGCAAAGCCTTGGCGGCACTTGACAGAACTGAAGCCCGTGCAATCGACATCAGACGGAACTGGACACTCGGCTGTGGCCGACCGACTCGGCAATGCAAAAAAACTCCCGTGAGAACCGACGTCTTTTCAGACCGGCTCTGCTGGAAAAAGGGAGCACAAAATGCCTGCACGGACCAGTGCGACCGTTAGTAAGATCACGACATGCCGCCATCAGACGGCCGTCGCGCGGGTTACAATGCCTCAGTGCATATGCGCGACAGCGCAGGCGAGGACATTGGACTGCCATCAAAATACGATACGACGGAACCTGTCGGCTGTTTATACAGGTAAAACGAAGGTGCAGGAATGTAATTTTTCAAAATGGATTGGGGGCGCCCGCTCATGCACTATTTTCGGGTCTCCGAATCATGCTAGGTGTTTACTCCATAGGGTCCCAAGCTAATGACATAGACTCTCCGTACTTTGCCGTGGGTTCCCATGCTCCCATGCTATTGACAAATCTTAAGGGGCGCCTGGTCAATATTTGGGTGCTGGAGCACCCACATAAGAACAGAAAACCACACCTATGCGAGGGCGACACATTGCAAATAGCTCCTGGTGGAAGCTCTTGCGTGAGAACAATGAAATCCTCCTCACAAAAAAGGAAGCAGTTTGCTGAACCTGGAACATTTGAGCAATATCTCATTGTTACTAACAACCTCAAATGCGTTCACACCAACTCAGACTACAATAGCTACAAAAGGAGCATTTAAAGAATAGTCAAGCTGGGATCGGTTACTTGGTTTTATCGTTGTGTCCTTAATCAAGCTGTCGCACAAAGCGTATCATTGCCGTCGCCGTTTCTGGCTCTTGCCATTACAAAACGGCAGACAAACTGGAAAACCGGTTATTGCTCTTCTCCACAACATGTGTTTTCACATCGTTAAATTATTCAGCTGCATTGTAAAATCCTTTGCTTCTCATCACCTAGCCTGAAGTTGTTTTTGCCGTCACCTTTCGTGCTTTCTATTACTCTGCGAAAAATGCGTGCCTGCACGTAATAGGCAAACAATGTTCTGTGTTCCTTTTCCCGAGAGTCGTACTTTCTAGAGTTCCCTGTGCAAACATTTTGCGGCAGAACGCCATTTCCGGTTCTGTGGGTAAATTTGAGTAAATCGAAATTTCCGACAGGGAGGGTGCATCTTTGGTAACGTTATTCTTCAAACGGGAGGACTAAACCATTTACGATGCAGTCTTTTAAAGTTTTCTTAATATCTAATGACATAAAAAAGTTCCCACTCCGGCCAAGCAGCAAATCTTCTAGGTGAATTTGCTCACCTGGAGACTTTGTGATTTCCACGCAATGAAGTTACAATGAAGTCTTACAATGAAATTAACGGAATTAATGAGCAAGTAATCTCTGTTATGGCATGCAAACGCACCTGTAAAAACGAACGAAAGTAAGAATCACTTTACCACGTGGTCATTGTGACAGCGTATGAAACGTGAACAGCATATGTATTTCATAAGTTTAGCAGATGCTAAGAAAAGCCGGATCGAGACTGAATTTCGAAACAACGATAAGCGTTTCAAGTTCCACTGTTTCGGGTAAGAGTCTGTGTTTTTTCCATGCCATTTTTTTCTTGTCGATTTCCATGTCAAAGATTTCGAGGTTTTCTAAGTGACTAAGTGACTGTGGCCATCCAAAGGCTTTCTTATTCCCACTTTTCCTTTTTCCACTTACGGATTATTACCGTATACTTTGGACACTGTCTTATCCTGGCTTAGCCCTGCACGTTACAAAACAGGTTCAAATTGTCCTGAAATCGAAATAAAATGATGCATACTCAATGCTGACTCATCGAGAATTGGCGTACGACAAACATATTCCTAAGCTATAATATATGCACGGAAGTGATGCAGATGAACTTGTATTGATAAGAACATTCATTCGGCTGGCGAAATTGAAAATGAACTGAAATCAGATCAAAGAACCATTGCATGAAAGAGGCTGCTGTTTTTTTTTCGGTCGTAATTTTAATACTTCGTGTTTCCTCAAGCAAACCGTGCGTGAGACATCACCGCTTCACAAATGTGTTGGGTTTAGTGCTTTATAGTTTTTCAAGCAAGACTGTGAATGCCATTTTATGGAAATTATCCAAGAGCCGAAACGATGGTAATGGGTACAGAAAACAATAACTTTTGTCCCCTGACAGCCAGTCAAGGCGGCATACACCTTTTTCACTGGAGTAACAAGATGATAGGGTTGATTCATTTGTTTATTTACTGATTTTGGGTCTTAGGGGCGCACCAACTTCGTGGTCATGTGGTGCCTATATGGCAAGACGAGATGCGATATATAGACTTAATGGCAGCTTACGCAACCTAAACCGTCCCTGTGTAAAGAAATGTCACAAAAGTAATGCCGTGATGTTTTGAACGTCCAGTGTCGTACGCAGCCAATGGAAGTGGTGCGTATTCAGCACGAGCTGGCGTGCTCGACCCAGGTGTAGGAGGCACAGTCCATTGCAACATGGGCTGGCCATTTGGCCAATAATGGGCCGGACCTGATCTACATCTGAGTCCGCTGCGGCTGTCACTGCCTACGACACCCGGCCACGGCTCCGGCCGCCCTCTAGCCACCGAAACAATGGTCCATTTTTCGGATACACATCAGTCTTATTGTCGAGCCGACCTTGAATAATTTCCAATAATTCAGCCTCTGGAGCATTGATATAATCTCCGCGATTTCAGTGTTGCACAAGGTGCCTGCTTTGTTACAGTTTTTTAAAGGAAGACAATGGGCCATGGGAATCGCGCCCACACGAGCACTGGAGCACATTTTGCTTTCGTTTGCTCCACTCGGAATGCACTGAAATCTGACGGCACCCTGTTACGGAGGCATTTTTCGGGCTTGCATCAATGTGAAGCGTGTCCCTACCGAGTCGTGCACGTGAGAATCAGTTGGGCATGTATGCGGCGAAAACATTACAGCTAAACATATTTATCCATGCATTCCTGTGTTTTGGGAACGGTTTCTCCATGCACGGTGTTCTGTTGCGTTTCCCGAAAGCTGCAGCCAGTACTGCGTTCGTACAGCTAACTCATAGCCGTGTGATGTACAAAAGACTGGGCGGAGCCGATTTCCAAACATCACGTGCTGCGGGAATTGCGCAGCAAACCGCCAGCACAGCGTGCTCTCTATGGGCCAGGCATCGGTAGTCAGTTTCCCAGGGATCAGGCATCGGCAGAACCAGCTCCTCAGAGATCAGGCACCGGCAGAATCACCTCCCCAGAGATCAGGCACCGGCAGATCGAGCTCTCAGGCAGCGCCACGGAGCATGGACTCTCCACGGATGAGGCATCAGCAAAGTGAGCTTTCCATGGGTCATGCAACAGTAGAGGGAGCCCTCCAGAGGTCATGCGGCTCCGGTCAGCGTGGGATGTTGATCGGTCAGGCACTGGCAGAGCAAGCCCTCCAGAGATCAGGCACCAGAAGAGTGAGCTATCCGCGGACCAGGCATCAGCTGACGGAGCTCTCCATGGACAGGGCACCAGCAGAGCGCGCTCTTCGTGAGTATGTCCTGGACGTTTGCCGCGTCTTGCATGGGAGACCGGCAACACGGTTAGCACTTCTACCTATTCGAAGGACGGCAGAACGTCGCGGGTGCAATGATGTGGGACAATCCGGAAGGGTTTTGTTCAGCGTCTCCAGATTGTGCTGGATTGTGTTTCAAATCCGTCGCAGTTCACGTTTCTAGATTACCGTTAGAGTTGTCCGACATTCAGCAGTGCTCTCGTCGTGACTGCACAAAGATAAGGGCCCAGATTAGCCGATTCACCAGCGCTCCGCCGTCCGTGGAGTTCAGCTGCAGTCCATTTCTAGTCGCCTAGTTTTGTGAGATACCGTGCCCTTAAGGATCTGCTGTGTTGATTGCTCGTGCTTCTGTTCGTAGGCTTTCCGCTCATTTCATTAACTTATGACACCTTTTCTGCGGCCTACCAATTCGAATATGTCCCACTGGGGAGGCCAGGTCTCCATCCTCTCCCCGGCGGGGAAGCACGGCCCCTGACCCATCAGGCGGAGAAGTCTGGCATCTAGATCAGACATACCAGTACACTGAACGAAGAAACTAAACATACAGGTGCTAAACGAAGCAGAGAACCATACAAACCAGCCAAATCGGCAATCAAAAATAAGTTTGCAGGGGCGCGGCGTCCGTCGGCATCGGCGTTAGTTCGCCGCGGCCTCGACCGATGGGCGGAATGACGTCGCCTAAATTTCGGTGACGTCATATCTCGACGGACTCGACCAAAAGCACAGCCAAGTGCATGCGTTCGGTTGACCAGACCAACAGCTTCGTTTGTTTATTTCCGCTTTGGAGGGCGAGACTCGCAAAGATTCCCGATTGGACTGGTTGGTAAGGTTTTGTGCTTCATTTGCCACAGTTATGTTTAGTACCTTTGTTTAGCATGTGTCTGATCTGCATATTAGACGTCTGCGCCTTATGGCATTGGTCTTGCGATGTCAAAGAGGCCGTTCTCACCCGTCGGAAAAAGGACGGAGAATTTGCCTCCGCAATGAGAAACTTAAGAAATGATCCGGAAGGCTATGTCAGGCAAGCATGAAGCCAAGGGGTAGGACTGGGGGCGAGGAAACGATCGTCCCTCCCCTTGGAGAAAAAGAAGGACCCCTTTCACCCCTATGAGAGCTTACATGATTCTGAAATATGGGTTTTGGGGAACTGCGGGGACGAAATTGAGGGAATTGGGATTTTTTGGAGGGGACATTGGGGAAAAGGATTGGGGGAAAGGAAGAGCCCCTTTCACCCCTTTGAGAGCTTACAGGATTTTCGAATAAGGGATCTGAGGTCATAGCAGGCTGTCCATCTTGCCACAGGAGGCCCATAGGAGACTCCTCGAGGACTAAAGGAGACCTCCTTGATGCTAAAGGAGGCCTCTTGTGCTATAGGAGGCTCTTTGGAGCTATAGGAGGCCCCTGTAACGTCATAGGAGGCCCCATGATGTCGTAGGAGGCCCCCCTTGAAACCATATGACGCCCCTTAATGTTATAGGAGGGAGGCCCCCGCGTGTTACACGAGGCCCCTGCAAATAATAAGGTCTCTTTTTAGGCCATGACAGGCCACCTCATCGCTTTTTGATGGAGGCTCCCCTTGTGCCGGAAAGGCGCCATCTTCTGGGGAACCGTTCGCCCTACTCCGCCACTTCCTGGCTGCATGCCTGACGTCAGGTGTCTTCACATGGCGGTGGAAGCTATTGATACTATCCTGAATCAAAAGCTGACCGCCAGGGGCGCAGCCAGGATTTTCTTAAGGGGAAGCTCAGAGTGAACTTAAATCGCACGAAAACCGCCTGCCGGGAAGAAAATGGGCAATGATTTTCACAAAAATGCGGGTCTTAGGGGGGGGGGGAGCCGTGGCCCCCGGCCCCTCTTGGCTGCGGCCCTGCTGATCTACAGCCCAATCTGTCTTGCTTGCAGTATTTCCGCAACAGAAATGGGAACGGCTGTCAAGGTGCAGCGCCAAACGCAGTCATTATGCTAGTTTTTTTTATGAAGAATATTTCATTGCTGATGTGGTGATAGGCTTTTTGCTTACATTACCATCGTTCCTTTAACCCTATTCCCGGCGGGGAGGTGCTGAATCCGCCGCCTCTTCGGGTTTTTTTCCTTGCAAATTCCACGGTTTTTGACGTAGCTTCACAAAACGTGATTACCTTTCCTAGCTATTCTTTCTGCGTTTTGCAGCAAAATTTCGTATTTCTGTTTTGCTCAGGGGCGGAGCTAGGCAACGTTTTTGAGAGTCACCTCAGGCCATTTTTGGCTCTGTTGAGGGTAAAAGGAAAATGTCTGCCAAAAAGAGTGTTTTTAAAATATAACTTAACACTTTTCGTGGACGTATAGGGAAATAGTTGGACAATGTACAAAGTGTAATTTTGTTCATCTAAGGTCACTTTACAAGGTCAGGTCAAGGTCAAAAGTCAAAATTTGTTTGCATTATTAATAATTTTGACACTATTCTTTCAAATGCCAAACCCAAAATACATATGACGTAGAAGGGTGCCCTCTACTTGTGTACCAAGTTTCGGCTTGACATCACGTCGGGTTACGGAGCTATGACCTAAAATGGTAGTGCGCGGACCCTATATCACAACAGCCGTAAAATGGAATTTTTCGAAAAATAGCGGATTCAAATGATTGAAAACGTTTCCAGATACTACTAAATGCACGAAAGGTCATTCCAAGTGACTCTAAAGTCATTGGAGGTCATTTAAAATCAAAGGTCATGGGATGGTCCGAAGAGCATGTGGCCATGACAGTTCCCCTTTTTCATGTCCCTGGCGCCGCCTATGCCAACATTATACAAACATTGTGATACGATTTCCACTTCTTCAGCATAACATGACTAGCAGAAGCTGAAAAGATGTTTTAACTTGTTTGTTAATTCAGTTTTCGAAAAAAAACTAATCTTCCTATTTTTGAAACCCTCTGAGCTCGTATGGATTTTTTCAAAAGTTGAGATGTATGTATCCATGGTAAAATTCCCATCCATGGTCTCTCGATTCATGACAGTTTCCTGAGCCCTGAGCCCCTGAGCAAAATAAAATTTCGAAATTTTGTCACGGCGCGTAGAAGGAATAGCTAGGAAAAGTGACCAAGTTTCGTGAAGCTGCGTTAAAAAGCCTGGAATTTGCAAGCAAAAAACCCGAGGGGGGGGCGGATTCCGCCCCCCCTGCCGGGAATAGGGTTAATCAGCTCCTTTTCTAAAAAGTATCATCGCTTGACTTGGGTCACGAAAGATACATATTTGAATTGGGATGACCTAGCCTGAGGTCGGAGGAGTTTCATATTGAGCTCTCCGGTCATGCTAATATGCATTACAAGCTGCATTCACCATGCATTGTAAAAGCGCTGACAATACGGCAAAGTAAAATTGAAAGTCGACTCACAAAACATTGTCGTCTTGATGACGCCATTAAGACGTGACCTAAGATCATCTAGATTCCAAATTTTTGTCTGTATGTGCACAACTGATGTAAGAAAATGCGCCGAAAGCTTTAGGACGCTGCGTTACTCGAACGGGAAAGGTGGGAGGTGTTAAACGCCCCCCCCCAAACACACGCTCCCGTTAAACGCCATTGACTGGGAAGGGGACGTTAAACGCCCCCCCCCCCGTCAATGGCGACTACATCGATGGACGCAGTCATTGTCTGCGCCTAAAAGACCCCTTTTGATCTTTAAATGTCTAATGTAAACATAAGACCAGACCACGCAATTATCAATCTTCATCTCAGTCAAAATAATTGTTGGGAGCTCCTCCTTGGCCGTGACCTTGTCGACAGGCTGTCTGCTTTGGAACCTCCGTATTGTTGATACGCACGGCTTCGTCTCCTGATTTCTTGTTGGTTTGTTTGTTTGTTTTCTGGCTTCTTTTTTGACACATCAGTCAGGATTGACTATTAGCGTCATAGTCGGAAATCGACAGGTCTTGTGTCAAGTCGTGTGTCTCGTCAGGCGTTAGTCGGTCGTCTGTGAGCCGGTCGTCTAGTTTCCCGATTTCGACTGCCCGCCCGGGCGACTCGACCGCAGGTCACCGGGCCGGCCGCCCCCGAGGCGCAGAGCTGTGGTATTTCACCATGACGGGCCCGCCGGCCGGACCGTGCGCCGTGTCCGACTCGCAGCCTTGCCAACGACGGGCCCGGCATGGCGACCGAGCGCGCGTGCGGCGCTGACCGCACCGCAACACAACCAAATCAGATTCACGTATAGGTCAAGCACCGCAAATACTGTGCCATTCATTACAGCATAAATCTCCCAACGGCAAGTTGGTAAGCGACTAACGACGAACTAACTTTGACGGTTTCGCAAATGACGCAAACTTAATTGTCCTTCTGAAGTGCAATCAGATCCCGCTAATCACGTAAATTGTTAGGATAATGACAAACAACGCATATGTCTGTGCCCAATACAGCAATTCGTCTGACACCATCTGTGTGTTACGGTCCCATTTACACCACGCCATTTCATACTCTGTGCTTGAGTTCGTGCTGGCCCCATGCCCGATGCTAAGCATCAAAGTGGATGTGAGCATTTGTATCTCATCAAGGTTTCCTTCAGCTCAGCTATCACTGGTCCAAGCTGTTCCTAGGGAGTTCCTCTGATTGTAGGACCAGAGGAAGATGCACGTGCTCCATATCGTCCTACCCTGGCCGCATTGTTGCGTGCAGTACGTCGTTGGTTTGAACGTGCCGTAAGATGACAAATGCATGAGTTTGGCTGACGGGAGAAGCCGGGCAGACACGAAGAAGCAGTCATTGCTACGTTTTCAGTGGATTTTGAACCGACCAGGTTCTGCAGTGCGATTTCTTTTCCAGTCCACTTCCTTGTGCATGCCTGCCTTTTGGGGAGCTCTGACGCATTCGTCGAAGGAATGTCAGGTCCGGAAACACGTCCACCTGGGAACGTTAATGAAGTTGCACCTCGACGGGCAGTCGTTTCCGTGTTGCATCGGCGATGCCTGCACGTCTTTCAGTACTGACGACTCTGGTTCAGCGAACAGTTGCTACACGTCTGCAAACAGAGCTTAATGTTAACAATGATGTCTCGCGAATTTCTGTTCCCAAACACTTTTTGTCCTCTTCATGATCAAAATGTTATTCATGAGGAACGAACGCCGTGGAATGTAAAAAAAAAAACTAACGCATGGAAGACAGATCCGAAATCAGCAAAGGTGTAAATTATGTATTGCTTCCAGTTTCAGATGGCAGAAACCGGACCAGAGCGCCCCACCGGAGAATGTGCCCGCCAAATGCCGACATCTCTGGCTTTAAAAGTCCACGGTGTGCAGTAACGGCATTTCTTATGAACTTACGATCTTATGAACTCTGATTTTGGATACTTGGAACTACGACTTGAGGAACGGATGCTGCGTCAACAAAGTTCTTATCATCACACGTCGGTCATCAGGGCCACGTCGGGAAGGTGAAGATTTTTATATAACCTTTGACCGATTTCAGGCTCTTTGCCTCCAGGTTTACGAGACATTTCAGACCTGACACATTTCAGAACCGAATTGAAAAGACATCTGATGATGAGGCAGCGATCCGCCACGTCACTGATGCTTGTGTTTTTGTGTTCTCGTATATTTTTGTATTTCTATTTGACCGTGTGACTGCGGTGTTTAATCGGCTGTGCATGTGTGCATCTTCTTTGTGTCAAATGTTCTAACTATTCGTGCTTGGCTCCAGACCAGGAATAATTCTGTTTCGTGGACTGGCCTTTTAATCGCAATACATTAGAGTACATTTATGTAAGTGCGGAAACTGGGCTGCAACTCCAAAAATCATGAAACCACATAAAAACAGCCGAACACATAAAAAGAATGCGACTGCGAGCTGTTCTCTGTTCACTTCACGTGAGCTGGGCGTGCGAGAGTCTTGATGTGTCAACCCTGCCGACCCGGCTGGCCAGCCTATTGGGGACCGTCTAAGCGGTCCTCGCACCCTCGGTGCACGGGGCCGATAAATGCTACATTCAACACGCAAAACCGTACTGAGGCTTCGAGCGCGTCACATCACAGACAACCTACACGCCTTGACGAAGTTCGGCGATGGTGGTGAAGGTTCCGGGTAGCCCTGCCTCCCGTTGACGTCCAGCAGCAGCGGCCAGCACTGGCCAAGACGTCATCGCCGGATCATCAGATTCACAACAATCATACAGTCATATAGTCATACAATTATGCAATCAAAAACCATACATATGATGCTTTCCATGTTCTTTTTATCCCTCTCCTCCCCCTCTCCTTTTCTCATTCTTTCTGCCCCCACTCTTCTACCCTCGTGCTCTCTTTCTCCGACCGCTGACCAATACACATTTTTGGTTACGTTATCGAAGGATAATACAAAGTCATATAGCTGATAATTGTTTTAGACATATGGTCTTCGTTGCTGTATTACGCTAAACTGACTCGCAAACCCGGCAAGTTTAGTGTCCAAGAGGATGCCGCCATCCGTGGGCGTGTCCATCCAAAGCGTGTCTGGGGTGGGGCCTCGTGCCCGGAATCCGCCATGGAAGAGAAAAAATTGTGAGGAGAGGGAAAAAGGAACGCGACAGGTGGAGCCAAACTGCTCAAAATTCCTTGTATATATATATATATATATATATATGTATATATGTATATATACATGTATATATATATTGCCCATGGCCTGAGATTTCCCAAAATTATTGAGAAAGACTTAAACAGGATTTCAAACCGTTTGTTTCAAATGTTTGTCATGGGTCCAATGAAAAAAATCTCTGACAAGTGCAGGGCTCTGGACCCCTCCGACGTCCAGGATCTCCAACCATGTTTTTCCCCAGGAAATAAATCCTGAACGCTTCCCTGGCGAGAGACAAGGAACTAGCACCTCGCAGCCCTGGTCACTATTGGAGTCAGTGCGTAAAGATGAACGTGGCGACGTCTCTAACGTTCGCTGGGCCGGGGTTCATGACTCCCCTTTCGGTTTTGTAAAGCTAGGAAAAAAGAACGAAAAGGCGCAGTGATACGAAACTTGGTGCACCTTTTCAAACATTGTTTTTTACGCCGTGCCGTTTTTAACTTCAGTTACCTCAGGTCATTAGCCTGGGACATGTCAAGTAAGACCATGTTCCAAAAAACTGAAACTGGCGTAACATTTTGGAGGGACGTATCAGTTGACATGGAACCTGACATATTGATAGAACAAGACAAACAAAACAATGCTGCTATCTGGATTTTTTTTGGAAATTTTCATGCCACTGAGCTTACGTCAGCTGAACCTTGGGCTTTTTTGCGTTTGTTGTTGAGCTCATGGGACTAGGTGGGCGGTTTTGAAGCTGCTGCACATGCTGGTGCTTTTCATCTCATCAACACACGTTATTGTACCCCTTGCCCCGTGACCTGGGGTGAGGCCACTTTTCGTGCCAATTTTCAGACCCGCAACCGAGAGCAATGCGCTGGTCTTAGTCTTGGAACGTTTGCTATGTGCTAATCATATGTGTTTCGGAAACACTAAAATATGAAAGGAACTTATTTGCCAGGTGCAACTGAATCCCATCTGACCCAGGCTGAGATAATCTCACTTTTTGGGATAATTTGTTTGTTCGTAACGCGGACACATTTCGCATGGCCTCAGATGACAAGAACTATACCCATGCCTTCCCTCTATGCCGTTTTTACTGTTACAATACTCTTATTTTTGGTCAACAAAACAAAAGCCTTAACATCATGAAAATCACTTCCTGCTGAATATAGCCTCCGCACTACGGCCGTGCGCGTGCTGCCCGACCGGTATCTGAGTGACTTTTGTGAAAGAAGGTTTGGAGCATGGTTTCATGACGTAGAAGGGTTATTACATGATCCGATGTTATAAAATTTCGCGCTGTACAGCATTTGATCAATGATAATGCGGCAGATGATACACCAGACATCAGAAACGTCCGACGTATTGGAGTCCATACGACCTAAATATGTTAACTGCTGACTTTTGTTAGCGTGTCAGACATTTGCAGCGTATTCCAGCCAAGACACATACTTAGACATTTAGAAAAAAACGGGCTTCTGCCCTTACAACAAAAAAAACGATTTTTTGTCTTCATTTCCCTCTTCCCCTCAGAAATGGCCAAATTTAGGCCCAAGTGCTGTTTCCCGCCCCACATAGTTGAATAAGGCCCTCTTTTTGCTGTTGAACCCCATTTGGGATACTTAGAAATCTTGCTTATGAACGTTTTCCGCCAAAAATGTCAGCCGAGTAATGATGGCCTAAGATCACCTCCTGTGATCTTAACGTTAACGTCATCAGAAAAACTTAAGTTTCTTTTGGTTCCAACAGAGTTTTTAATTTTTCTGTTGAACTTATAGTTGTCGAAATTTTGGGTTCTCATGAGCTCCCCTCCCTCCCTCTCCGGCCCCGCGAAGACGGATTCAGAGGCCATCCCGGCGAGGACTAATGCCAGGCGAGATAAAGGCTTCATTTTTGGCGAGACAAGATTCAGCCCGCTTACCAAGTGTCTTCGGTTCTTTGTGGAAGCCGGAATCACGTGACCCGCTGAACTTGTTTAGAGCGTGCCAGGCCAGACAATCGTGTTGGCGTTCCCACGGCGTTCCCGGAAATATTGGCATCCGGAAACATATCTGTATGTGCTTAGTACAGAAAACCTAAAAGCGCTGGCGGATCCAGGGGGAGGGAGCCAAAGGGGCCATGTCCCCTTTCGCCGGAAAGTAAGGGGGCAACATGTCTTTCGCCGCCTCCTTTTTTGGAGGGGGCGAAAGAGAGAAGTGTTTTTGGTTTTCGAAACCTTTTTTAATTAAATGGTAGTTTTTGGAAATCGCATTACACAGTGGCCGAGACCCAAGGAGAAATCAACATCTAAGGGTACGTTAGGTTACACGGATGGAGGTTTGGCCTCCCTTGGCACATAGCCTGGATCCGCCCCTGCCTACACGCCTTGGCTTTTTTCCTTGGAGACGAACTTAACTCGCTGAGAGGTTTGCTGGAGACTTTATGACGATTCCGTGAAGTTCCATTACTATCTATATGCACCGACGCAAAGGTGTAATACAGCCCAGATCCATGATTAAGTTGCCGTTTCGCAGCCAGCAGACCCCTTTCCCTTCCCCACCGAACGTCTGGCCTGAATGGACAACTCTCGACGTTTGTAAGCCGGATGTTCTGCAGACTGGATAGAACCGTTTTCGGGCATTCCTCACAAATGCATGAGAGTGTGCACTGTGCAGAGCGAGACCTTGAGTTGGCCGGGATTCGTTGTACTCTGTTGGCCGGTGACAGCTGGTACATGGTGGCCACCCTGCGACAGTTCTCACGCCACCCGTTATTGCGCCTCTATTTCGACTTCAACAATCGGCGAAAGCAAATACCAGGCGATTCTAAGAAAAAAAACAACTATACGCGCTATTGAACCCTCAGCTTACCGGCCACACTCATATTCTTATTTTTACCATTCTTTCTCCACTATACTCTGAGAAGGATAAAAGCTGTTTAGCCCTGAAAGAGTGACGCCATTGGTAGCAAAAATAGCAGGAACTGCATTTGCTTTTACGTTTCGCCAGCCGCCATTGGTTCATTTCTTTTTTCACTAACTTTTTTTTTTTTGACACAAGTGTGGCTGTGGCGTACGCAAGACGCGCGTACTCACTGATCTATGAAAACGAATGTTGTTTTAGAGCTTGCGAACTGATGTATCAAACATAAACGAAACCAAATTTAGTTCGTGTCCAAAGGTAGCCGACTGGTTCCAAATCAGAATATTGCGTGGGTCAGTCTCTGGACTGCACGGTCAAAGAACATTGACTGACGCTGGAATAGCCCAAATCGGTTATTTCGCTACACAAGGGAAACCCAAATGTCCACCAACTGGAAAGTGGACAACTTCCAACTCTGTGACAGGCTGACAACTGCTTTCTATTCTCAGGGTGCTATTCTATTTGATTTAGTATGGTTCGATTCCATACTCAAGGTTCGGAGAAAATTTGGGGTCTAAGAGGGCTCAGAAGTCAATCGTGGTTAACGGGTGATCTGTGACATGAGTTGTCATACATGTCGTTTATGTTTGGTATCTTCATCTCTTGTCCTGTGTGATATTAGAGTATAGTCACTATTAAACGCTATTCATAAAAAGGAATGTGATGCGGGCGCCTGTCGCGCAGCCGTCCCGCGTTGTTCGCGTGACCTCAGGTGCTGCGGCGGCTGGCTGAAGGCCGCAGGTCAGGTCGTCCATGACCTGACTTGGGGCCGGCGTGGGCCGGTCAGAGCAGGCCGGTCAGCGCTCTTCAGCGTTCCTTGGCATTGCCCGGCCAGGGAACGTTCTGTGTGCTAACGCACTGCAATGCCTTACCCGTCATCAAAAAGACGACCCATTCATTCGTCCGGTATTCTTGCAATTGTACACACGATAAAGGTAAGGAGTTCGCTTTGTATTCGAGCACTTGGCGATTAAATATAATAATAAATACCAACAAGTACGAGACGGTGGCTACCTGTAACCCATTTTGTAGCCTTCGATCCAATAGCTATGTACACTCACTTACGCATCTCCAACACTGCACGTCAGGTAACGTAACTCTCAATCGCATCTGTACCTATACATATGTCTACCACGCCCCTTATGCAAGAAGTTCAACACGTAATATCGACAACAAATGCCTGCTTGATGGCGCATAAATTCGAAATTTCTCATTGGTCGTCTTTACAGTTCAGTACTATATACATTTGTAAACAACACGGATGTAGTCGGCCATAGAAGATGGTTCAACTACTTATACCCGTGGGACCCTGTGCACTGCCAACATTCGAAGGCGCACCAATGCAAAAGCACTAGAGACTGCCGTAGTCAAGATTACAGTCTTATACCAGCGGAGGAATGCGACAAATTGAGCGGCTTTTTGTGTAGGCCACTATATGGCGCCTACCAGTGCATTTGCACACGAGTCACAGCGTCAGCGTTCATGAAAGATTTTAGCACAGCCCACATCTGTATCAGTTGCATGCACGAAATGACTTCAAATCAGTGCAAAAGTCCGGGAGCGTTTGGCACTCCCCGAAACCCGTTATGCCGTGCACTCGATTGCCGGGAGCGGAATCACGCAACAGTCGGCGGCGGCGGCGGCTGCATTGTCTTCAGTCCTGCTGGGAACGCCGCAGAGTGGCCGCCGACTGTTTCACCACCGGCGTCTCCGGCCAGCGAGGCCCAGTGGCGGACCACACCTGTCCAGACCAGGGACAGTTGACGGACCACACTTGTCCAGGCCAGGGACCGCTGACGGACCACACCTGCCCGGACCAGGGACCGCTGACGGACCACACCTGTCCAGACCAGGGACCGCTGACGGACCACACTTGTCCAAGACCAGGGACCGCTGACGGACCACACCTGCCCAGACCAGGGACCGCTGACGGACCACACCTGCCCAGACCAGGGACCGCTGACGGACCACACCTGTCCAGGCCAGGGACCGCTGACGGACCACACTTGTCCAGGCCAGGGACCGCTGGCGGACCACACTTGTCCAGGCCAGGGACCGCTGGCGGACCACACCTGTCCAGACCAGGGACCGCTGACGGACCGCACTTGTCCAGGCCAGGGACCGCTGACGGACCACACCTGCCCAGACCAGGGACCGCTGACGGACCACACCTGTCCAGACCAAGTACCGCTGACGGACCACACCTGTCCAGGCCAAGGACCGCTGACGGACCACACCTGTCCGGGCCTGAGGAGGCCGCCCCGGGGCCGCTGCGGCGTTTGCTCGAGCGAACGCGGCCGATTCGTGCCGTCAGCACGCTAAGTGGCCCCGCTCGGGCGCAGCGGCTCACGAACGCCGACTTGAAATCAGCTCTCGCCGCGGCCGCCGCCGCATGCAACACGGCCACACGCCGTCCCGTGCACGGGCCGCCAGCGCCGTGCTCGGTGCACGGAACGTGCGTGACGCGGCGGCAAAAGTGGCGCGCCGCTCACAGGCGGCCGCGCTCGACACGCGCCCGCGCCGCTCAGCAGGATGCGCCGCGACGTGGGAGGCGGCGCGAGCGGGCGGCCGACACACGCGGCCCCCGGCCCACCGGAAACAGGCTGTAGACGGGGCGACGCCGCCTCGCCGGCCCGGCACGTGCCGCAAAAGACGTGCCACACAGCCACTTCCGCGAGCACGGGGCGGCACGTGCAAGGCGATGCTGTTCAGCAGGTGTTCGGAGCGGATCGTGAGGTCGAGGCAGGACAGGGACAGGCGCGTCAGAAACGCGCTGGCTGAAGATCTGCGGCACCATATTGTTCAGGCGGGCCATCGATCGGTACAGAAGGGCTGAGGCGGCAAGGAGTGACTCTTCCATGCAATGGGTCCAACACTGAGATAGCACTGCGGTCTAAGGCAGTGACCTGATGTGGCAGGGCACACTGCAGCAATGGGCTGATGCGTTCGGGGGCACGGTGCACTTAGAGAATGGGCGGGTCCTGGGGCGTGTTTGTCTTCCTGTGAAGCTTCCGGAGCCATGAAGACTTCGCGGTAGGGGCAAGACTGCGCCTTGAAGAGCTGGCACGGCACGTCGGCTGGTTGCGATGGCCGAGCTGGGCAACGAAGCTCAGCAGCCGTTAAGAGCGGCGGGCGCTGCGGTGCGGCCGCTGCCAGCCCGGGTCGGCTCAGGCCAGCGACACGTCCGGCGGCGTCTTCCAGTCGGCGTTCGGACCGAAGGCGTACACCAGTCGGCGGCCCACGACCGGCTCCAGGATGCCTGGCTTGTAGTAGTACCTGAAACAGGTGGATGGCGTCACCTGATTGGGCCCAGGTCGACGGCTCGGAGTATCACCAGAGCTGTGAGTCCAGGCACGCTCTGGACATGCTAACAGAGCACGCCGACAGAACATGCTGACAATAAAACAGAGCGAATTAACCGGATGTTAGATCGTTTGTTTCTGTGAAGAACAGAGTTGGGTTTATGGCCACTCACTGCAGCACCCTGGGCGGTGCCATGTTTCAGCAGACTCGGATTCCGCCCGTCACGTCTGCGGAAGGGCGTCCAGATGTCAACCATGCAGGAAACGTCCTATCTTAGTCTCTTATCTCACTCCCCCGGGACCCGTGGCTGTCATGTGAACTCGGGCGGACAGGGGATGACGTCATTGTTGACCAGAGACGGTGCCATAAAGGAACGCCGTGGCAGCCTCGACCTGTCTCCGGGCCCCCGGAGCACAGGGGCAGAGCCAGGTGCTGCGGTAACGACATCCAGGCCCTGGGGCGACACCGCCCGGGTCCTGACGTTAAGCCACCTCAGGTTCCGCAGTGACGTCACTCAGCCACTGACGTGAGCCCGGCACGGCTGACGTGTCGTCGGTCCGGGTCCCAGCAGCGTCTAGTTCTCACGCGTCCGCAGCCGAACCAGACCGCGGCGCATTCCGACACGCCGGTAGACGCACTACCAGCCGGCTCTGTGCAAAGCTGCGGGAACAGAGCCGCACGGAGGCCTCCGACTTCCGCCGGGAAGCTGTCGGCGAAACGTCCGCTCCTCCGCCTCCGACCCCGCCCAGACCAACGGCGACACCGACGTTACGCGGGAGCGTCCGCGACTCGGGGGCGCTCTCGCACGAGCACGCGGCGCGGGTCGGTGGGGGGCGGCCCGCCGGCCGGCCGGCCGGGCCTGGTGCAGGCTGGCCGTCAGCGCACCGAAAAAGTCCGCCGCCGCCCCGGCCGCCGCCTTTCTCCGAGGCGGACAATGGCCGCCCGGCCGGCCCGGCCGCCGCCAACACTATCTGATCCAGTTGCATAAATCGCGTTTTTTTGCGGCGCGGACAATGCTCCAAACTGGAGCGGCGGCGGTCTGGTATGAGCTGGTATGGCTGGCTCGGTTGCAACATGAACTTTTTGGAAACATCGCAGGGTCTGCTGTGTCAGCGACGAGGAATGCAACCGAAGGGGCCAGGGCGGGCAGTGCGGTGAGGGCGGCGCCTGCGCAAGACTGCTGCCGGTCCCCGCCCAGGAGCGACGCTCTGTCGCCAGACGTTCCCCGTCAGCCGGCACGGTCCCCCGGTACACACACAATCCCCAATACATACAGTCCTCAATACACAGAGTCGCCACAGTTCCCCGATATATATATATATATATATAGATTCCCCAATACATGTACAGTCCCCAGTACATACAGAGTCACCCTACACATACAGAGTACCCTGATACATACCGAGTTCCCAATACATACAGAAACCTCGATAAATACGTAGTCATAATCAATAAATACATACAAAAATCGCCAATACAAAGAACACGGAGTTCCCAATACATACAGAGACAGAATACATCAACAGAGTTTCCCCGGTACATACAGAGAGACAGAGTCCCCGGGACATACAGAATGTCCCAATACATATACAAACACATAGGGTTAGAATGCGTACAGAGTGCCCCAATGCATACAGAGTCCCGCGATACCCACGGCACACGCAGTGGCCCAGTGCACAGATCTCGACAGTAACTGGCAGCAAAGCGAACCCGCCAAGGCCCAAACATGGAAATGAACCAGGGACTAAGGTCGACTGAGGAGCCGTTTCCTCAAAAGACTGTCGTCCATTCCGCTCCTCAAATATAGTAGCATTCGGCTAATTTAAACTCATAACGAATGCCATGCTTGTGGAGCTCCGAGTTTTTTTGCAGCAGAAGCTCAGAGAGGAAAGGGAAAGATAACTCCACGTTTTCTCAGTCCTTCATATCCGCTCAAATATTTAAGCCTCTCACACGCCAGACATGCACAATCCAAGTATTTCAACTCAACATCACAACCCAAACATATAATAATAATACAATTAATAGCTGCCGATAGCGGTGTTGTGAATGACTAAATGCCTTCAGAGGAAATCGGATGTAGATACGGCGGGGAACAACAGACCACTGGCCACGTGAACCTGTGGGATTCACAAGTAGCGGAGGTTCGACATGTGCACCTTTAGGTACTTCCGTCGGGTACTTCACGAAGACTATACCGTCCCGTCATCACAGTCAACACTAGTCAACAAAGGAAAACACAGACAACGCGGGTTCCACAGAGTCCGGGTTTCACAAAGCACACGGAGGCCCTGACAAATGACTGCGCGGGGCCCAAGCCCGTTGTCGGTGATCAGGGTACCACTGAGTGTTGACGAACAGCGGCGGCCGACCCCTCGCGGCCAGCAGCAACCTATCGGACGCGCACGCGCCGGTCGCTCACAACCAAATGAGCCCTGTGTTGTTTCCTCCCAGGAAAACTTCGCCGCTCGCGTGAGTGCCATGGTGTTCCCTCCCTAAAGGGGTGGATTGCGGTAGGTCGCCAATGACCTCACTTTCCTGGTGTGCTTGGCAAATAAACAGAACATGAGGTTTTGCCTCTATGTTTTTACCTCATTGCTCTAGACAGCTTCTCGTAGGTCATGTTGGTCTCGTAGCCCTTCCTGCTGCCCCACAGTCGGGCGACGGCCTCGCTCTGGACGAATTTGAATCGGCCCTGTTCGAAGTCGTCCCACTTGATCATCGACGGGTTGTGTGACTTGTCGTGCAGCAGCGCCAGCAAGAACTGCCACAGCTTGCCGATCTTGGGCTGACCTGGCGAAACGGTTTCAAACGTGTCGAACGTGGACGAAACGAAGACGCATGCGACCACCCGAAACCACAACTGCATGACCGCGAACTGTCAGACTAGTTTTCGAGGAACGGACCTTTCAGTGGTAATGTGCCAAATTGCTTGGCTTTTACGTCCTTTCATCTAACTGGGCATCCGACTGGCATCAAGCTGGGTATCACGTGTCCCCGATTTCATGTTATTGCACATTGCTCGTTCCGGCCTGCAGAAGATTGCGTACTGCAGACACTGTCCAAAGGCTCGCCTTTAACGCATGTAGCCTCAAACCTGATAGTTAGTGGCAAATGTGAGATAATTAAACGCTAAAAGTTTCGACAAACAGGCGCCTTCGAGCTGCGTGGTAACCCGCAGATGGAAGCACGCAAATGTTCTTCACGCGTGCAGCGCGTTAATCGCGTGGAATATCTTGGCGATGATGAAACAGATGAATGAGTGCATTAAATGTGCGTTTCGGCCTCCGTCCTCTGGTAAATGCTGCAGTGGTGACAGGCCTGTGGTTAAGCGATCACGGGCTGCGGGTTCCAGTGAAGGCTGCGGGTCCGCGGCCACCTCCGTCAAGGATTTTTGCAAAGGACCGCGCAGACCACAAAAAAAAACACTGCCGCAGCATGCATCTGTGGTCAACTTCGGCAGCCCGGAGTTCGAGCAGGGCGGCCCATTGTAGTTCCAGTGCAATGATACATCAGATTCCGGTCCCGTAACACTATCGCTGTCATTGTTATCAGCTAACATGGCTGTTAAATCTTTACTCAGTTGTTGAGGGACGGAAGTGTATCTAAGTGGCAAACTGAAAACACCAGAGAGAATTTGGGTTATACGTGGGTAAGTTTTGACTAGTAGTTTCGGCAGTGGAGAAACAGGCGGAACAGTCACAGTTTTCAGGACGGGTGAGCACTGCCAATAATGCCACAGCCTGTTTTGGATCATTGGGCCAAGAAACAAAAGTACAAGACTCAGAGACGGAACTGTCAGGATGTCCCTTGCTGGATCAACCAACGTGTCCATTTGTACTTCCAACATGATGGAAAAACGACGCCTTGTCATTTGAGCGCCTACAGAGCACAAATCACTGACATTAAATGACATGCTTTTCCGTCATTTCATCAATGCACAGTCACGGGCGCAACCTTAAATTCTTCACTGCATGTCTAGCTGCGCTTGAATACACAAACTAATGATCCGACATGAATGCCGAAGTCGCGGGTTCAGGAATGACCGCATTCCGGCCTCGTATTCTGGCCAAAAGTCGAAGGTAAATGAGACTGATGGGGCAACGTTACACAGTGGCCAACTGAAAGTATATCTGCTCTAAGTCGTAGTAAATATAAAGCTTTTCATTGCATGCTTGCTTCATGATAAACGAACCCATGATTATACAGGAGCCGCCTTGAGCAAGAAACTTCCCTTGTATTTTGGGCCACATTTCGGAGGTGTTTCAAACTGGAGGGCCAAGGTTACAGAGCTGCTCCCGCGCACTAAAAATAAAAAGCGTCGCCTCAGGCCGATACCGTTTTCGCGACACAGCTGGCGGCGACTTAGTTCTGTTTGCAAGGCTTCACTCTGGCGTGCATGGCTGCCGGACGAGCTGCGTCGCCCTGGCAGCACAGCCGCAGGCGTGCGAGGCCCGGGACTGGAGCTTCGAGACGTTCGGGCCGGCCACGCGACGCCGCTCGACGCCAGGAGGCGGGCTGCCGCTCAGACGGCCTCGGACTGCCGGAGACCCGATATCACGGTCCGGCGCTGTGTAGCGGGCCGCTACAGCTATTCCACGGCCACATCGGACGCCGCCGCTGCCGGCCGTCTCATTGGCGCCGGCACGGGTCGGCAGCGGCCCACAGCAACACGGAGCTTCTGTCGGGCTGGAGGCGGCCGGCAGCGCAGAGCCGGCCGGGCAGGGGAGCGCGTCAGTCGGGCCGGGCTATCTGCCGCGCCCCGGGACTCCCCCCCCGGCCGAGTCAGTGTTGACTCGCGCCCGGGCTGACTTGTTTGCAGTGCCGAGCCCGTGCAGCCCGGCGACGGACACGACGGACGTGCTCGGCGGGCGACTCGGCGCCGGATGGTCGTCCGCAGACGATGCCACGGTCCGACCGGGGGCGGACAGCACGCCCTGCACACCGTAGGAGGACACTGGCGAACTCGAGCAAGCCGTCCGAGGACACGGCCGAACCCGAGCACGCCGTTCTCCGGACCCTCGGGCGGCCGACTGCCGCCGTCGCCGCGCCCAGGACTGGTGGTTCCCGGCCCCGCCTGAATAACTACTGCAGTGTGTCGAGGAAGCAATCACCGCCAATGGTGACGTCAGGGGACAAGGACAAGATGCCGCTGCACGTGGTGGGAGGCGTTCGCACGGTGGTACAGTCCCAAGATACCACGGTAGGACTTATCAGTTCGGGAAACCTTCTCGGCTACAACAAATAACCAAGCGGACATGAGTCCCGGGAAATGGTAAAGCCCCATCGATGATACGCGGTCAGAGCTAAGATAGCCGCTAATCGTCTGCAGTGGAACAATAGTGCAGATAACCACTCGGAGTCGAGACGACGCTAAGCCATAGTCCAACCCAGGAACATCACGGAGAATGACGGCCACAGGTTTTAGAATTCTCATGAACATTCAGCACACCATACAATGCCAGGTTCTCGCAAGATACAGTGTTCATGCCGATTGTGCTGAATTAGGGATCTTCGTATCAACGTCCTGTCCGTTTTCCAGCACACTTTGTGGAACCGTTCGGGCATCAGAGCTCGGGTTCCTCGAACACTCTCTCAGCTAGCATTTACTCTTTTTCCGTACCCATAACGCTAGAACGCATTCCCATAATGGGGGGCTTATTCAGGCCCCTACTGAGATCCCCATAACTGACCGTCCGATTTCATTGCAATCAACGACAATCGCTTTGTGATGATGTGAACATGTTTCTCTGAAAGGAACTTTGTAAATTTTGAAAGGAGTCGATGGGGTTAAGGGGCTAGAAGGGGCGCATTTCTACTTCTTATAATTCCAATGTTTATTGACTCATTTTGATGCAAATGACAAGAACCGAGAGATAATTGATGGACCTTTTCCTGTTGTTCATACCTTGAGGATTTTCAGAAATTCATAGGCGTTCATAGAGTCTGGAAAATGGGAGGAGCTGTGTTTTAAATGAATTAACATGAAAGTCTACAATATTTTTATCCTGTTTTAGTCATTTTTTACTTCAGGAGTACATATCGTTTTACACTGGTTCGCAAAATATTGGCAGAGGCGACGCCAGGGGCATAAAAAAGAGGGAGATGTCGCGGTCGCATGTTCATCAGATCCACTGATATGACCTTGTGCGAACTTTGATTTTAAATGACCTAGCCTCAGAGTCACATGCAATGGCCCAGGGTTCATTTCATAGTGTCCGGAAACGTTTCCAAACATCTGAATAAATTATATTTCTAAAACTCCCGTTCATGATTGTCGTGATATAGGGTACGCGTGCCGACATTTTAAATCATAGCTCCTTGAACCGACCTAATATCGACCTGAAATTTAAAACGCAAATAGGGAACACTGGACTGAGGAGCTACATGTTGTCGAATGCTTGATGAAAAATTAGCTTAAAAGATTTTCACATGAAACCAAATTTTGACTTCTGAAGTGCCCTCAGATGACCTTACTACTTGTTCCTGTTTGCTTAGTTATTTATCTCTACGCTCACATCAAAGTTTAAGTTCAGTCCTAAAAACCTTATTTTTAACAGCGATTTTTCTTTTCTTAAGTAACGTCAAAAACTGGCCTGGGGTGCCTCCCAAAAACGTGACCTGGCTCTGCCCCTGGACAAAATTAAGTAATGGAAATTTGGCACAATGCGTCGTAAGAACAGATAGGAAAAGTGATTAACCCTATTCCCGGCAGGGAGGGGGCGGAATCCCGCCCCCCCCTCGGGTTTTTTGCTTGCCAATTCCAGGCTTTTTAACGCAGCTTCACGAAACTTGGTCACTTTTCCTAGCTATTCTTTCTACGTGCTGTGACAAAATTTCAAAATTCCATTTTGCTCAGGGGCAGAGCCAGACAACGTTTTTGGGAGGCACCTCATGCCCTTTTTGGCCGTGTTGAGGGTAAAAGGAAAATGTCTGCCAAAAACAGAGTTTTTAAAGCTAGAAACTTAAAACTTTATATGAATGTGTAGCTAAATAGTTGGGCAATGTACAGATGTAATTTTGTTTATCTGAGATCATTTTACAAGGTCAAGTCAAGGTCAAAAGTCAAAATTTATTTTTTTTCGCTATACTTTCGGCGCCATTTTTTCAAATGCCAAACCCGGAATACATATGACGTACAAGGAGTGCCCTCTACTTGTGTACCAAGTTTCAGCTTGATATCAGGTCGGGTCACGGAGCTATGACCTAAAATGTCAGTGCGCCTACCCTATATCGCAATAGCCATAAAATGAAATTTTTGAAATAGAGTGAATTCAAATGATTGAAAACGTTTACAGATAATCTTAAATTATCACTTTAGCACACGAGGTCATTCGAAGTGACCCCAAGGTCACTGGAAGTCATTTAAGGTCAAAGGTCACAAGTTGATCTGAGAAACGTGTGACCGTGACAGTTCCCCCTTTTCATGTCCCTGGCACCGCCTATGCTAACATTATACAAACATTGTAATGCGATTTGTACTTCTTTAGTATAACATGACTATCAGAAGCCAAAAAAGGGTGTTTGCCTCTTTTGTTCATTCAGTTGTTAGAAAACTAATCCTCCTATTTTCGAAACCCTGTGAACGCCCATGAATTTTCCTAAAAATTCAGATTTGCGGACCCATGGTAAAAGCCCTATCCATAATCTCTCGATTCGTGCCAGTTTCATCGAAATCGGTCGATAAACAACGGAGTTATAAGAAGTCCAAAAGTACCCCCTATTTTAACATTTTTGCCCCCCTGTATCCACAAATTTCAAAATTTTGGAAATTTCTTTTTATAAAAATGTAGTTCACGTCACGTCAAATCGATTGCCGTTTGTTGCGATGAAATCGGACAAGTAGTTCTCGAGATCTCAGGGGGGCCGAATCCGCCCCCCCTGCCGGGAATCGACCATACCGTCTAGCCCTCCGGGGAATAGGGTTAAGTTATGCGACGCTGCTTCAATAACCCTGGAAATCGCGAGAGGCTTCGGAAACCCCATTCCCCATATGGGAAGAGGGTTGAAATCCGACAGCGACAATTCATATGTATATGAATGCATTTGGAGACATTCATGAGTTACCCGAAGGCTTTTACCTCCACTGTCTATTTCGAGAATGAATGGTAGGATTTCAGTGATAACTGCATTCTATAGCCGTTAACCTTGGGACTCTAGATTGCTACGAACTGTTCAAGTCAAGACCATGTCATGCAGCAGGCCATGTGTGATGGATAAGTCACCACGATTTTTAACCATACTCTATTTGCGTGGAAAGCCAGTGGCCAAATTGAAACAAATCATGATAATTAGGAATACCAGATGAAAGCATACGCGGCGATTGGCCTCTGGCTACATCTCTGTTTGTCGAGTGCAGCCTTCTACGCCAAATGACGTGCGTGGTGGCACGGGCATCACAGGACGTCAGTGGACGGCTGGATTCTGCGAGTAGTATTTCACCACAGTTTCAAGTATCTCAACAACGTGCGTAGCAAACCATTATGCCAGTTATGCAGACCGACTTATTTCGCCTGCCTTCCAATTGCGTTTAAAGAAACGCGAAAAATATCCGTACGGACATTATTTTTATCAAACTGAATAATCTGAACGTTGCCAACGTTTTGCAAGGCCGGGTTTTATGGTTAACATGAATATGCAATAAGACCCTTTCAATGAGGAACGTTAGATGATCTGGCTTCTGGTATGCATCGTGTGGTGATCGCACATCAAGACGGTTGCAGATTCTTTGATTCTTAGATCAATCCGCGATCGATCGATCTATCATTCCTGCCTCCCCCCCGTCCCTCCCCCAACCACAGCCACTTTGCTGTGAACTTAAAACCCATGGCCTACGGCGCTAGATGGGAAAAATCGCCCCAAATTCTGGGTGTTCTTACGCTCTTCCTTCGTCAGTAACGTTATACATTTGCACTCCGTGATAAAACGGTTCATTACCAATCAACAATGATACTGTCGTGATCACTGCACAGAAATACCAGCGTGACAAGGCTTCAGACCGGAAGCAATCCTGCAGCCGCAGTTGTCTACGAAAAGTAGAGTTCGTGACCTCTTATCTACAAACATGAAACACGCTACATAATTTAAAAAAAATAACAGTGAAAGCGGGACACCGGGATATCCATCCTACCTGACCGTCCGATCACCGAATGAGCAGCGTTATCGACTTTCAGGTCATGCCAGTGCACTGTCATTTTGGACACAAGGACAGATCAATGTACTCCGTGGAGGAGAGCGGTCAGACCGCGCGCTGCAGGACGTGGTTAGGCCATTTCCCTGCCGGGAGACGATAGCGGCGCACGCAGTCCGGCCCGCCGCCAACAGCGGACCGTGGCCGCCGCCTGGCCGCAGCCCGCTGTTTGTCGGCCGACGGCAGTGGCGGCGGCGGCGGCGGCACTCACCCTTCTGGCGGCGGCGACGGCAGCACTCACCCTTCTGGCGGCGGCGGCGGCACTCACCCTTCTGGCGGTGGCGACGGCAGCACTCACCCTTCTGGCGGCGGTGACGGCGGCACTCACCCTTCTGACGGTGGCGACGGCAGCACTCACCCTTCTGGCGGCGGCGGCGGCACTCACCCTTCTGGCGGCGGCGGCAGCACTCACCCTTCTGGCGGCGGCGGCGGCACTCACCCTTCTGGCGGCGGCGGCGGCACTCACCCTTCTGGCGGCGGCGGCGGCACTCACCCTTCTGGCGGCGGCGGCGGCACTCACCCTTCTGGCGGCGGTTTCGGCGCCGGCCGCCGGTCGCTTCTCCGCCGGCGAAAGGCGTCCTCAGGGGCCGCTGGCCCCGAACCTCGGCCAGCGAGTAGCGGGCCGCCGGCGAGCGCAGCTGGCCGCCGAAGAAGGCAGGGCTGGTCTCGCGCGGGTCCCGGCCGCCGGCCGCCGGCAGCGGCGGCGGCCACAGCGGCTGCGGCGGCGTCTGCGGCTCGCCGACCACGGCCTGCGGCGGGCTGGGGTCCCGCGCCTCCGGCCAAGCCAGCGGCGGCTGGCTGAAGTCCGGCTCATTGCACGAGGCCGGGCCCAGCAGGAGTGCGGCCGGATGACGCCTCTGAACAGGCCGGCCACGTCAGCTGGCCGCCGGCGGGCGCCGGCGTCAGCGGCGGCGGCCAGCCGTCGCCGCCGTACGGGTACAGCTCGCCGTAGCCGGCCTGGTGGTAGCTGTAGAGCGGCGGCGTCTGGTACGGCTCGCTGTAGGCCGGAGACCACGTGTCGTGGCGCTCGGTGAGCAGCTCGGACGGCTGCTGCTCCAGCCGCGAGTCGTCCAGGTTGGTGACTGCAAACGGCGCGGCGGTGACGTCAGACGCCGCCTCTGACCGGCCGAACACCGGACGTCAGGGAGACGTGGCGCAGCAGCCCACGAACATACGACTCGTCCAGTGGACTGACCAGCAGGGATATCAGGGGTTTTACCCATGGAAAATGATCACAGCAGGCATCGGTGTAACTGTACGCACTTAGCAAAAACCATGTTTAATAGAAACCGGATTTCTTCGGTGAAAAACTGCAGATAAATCTAACGGACATTGCAAAGCTACAAGTCGTGCCGCTAACCGTACAGAAGACTGCAAGATACATAGCAAACTTTATTTCCTATACTCACTGGAGTGGCTAGCGGTGAACCTGGACGTTGTATCCAATGATGTTGAAGCCTCCACTGGTGTTAAATCTGGAAACAAGTCGGTTAACTTTATAAAGCAGTGCTTGTCACGATAAGTTGTGGACGATCGCAGCGGGGTTGCAGCACATCGACTAGTTGCATTGCTTTTAGTCATATGTGTCAGTAATTATTTTTTCTTGGGGATGTGATCACACCCATATCTCAGCTGCTTATCGACATCTACGCGTGAAATTTTGCTCGCAACAAACGTGTAGCGTTATGACAACGATAAAACATACGAAATAAGTGTGTGATCGACTGGAGACAGTGCTGAGGTCAACATAGAAAAATGACGCTAACCGCTCGCGTCTCAGCGGTTTCACGACATATGTGAATGAAACTCGTATGTCGAAACACAGTAGGTAGCACCCTTACTGTATTTCCATGGCGATAATGTATAAAAGCAATGTGTGATGTATGGAGGTGATTCGTAGGCCAAAACAGATCAGTAGCATATTGCTAAAGAGTTGCTGACACCTGCTGCCACATATTCCACCAAATTTTAAGATAGACAATGCCAGTGATCTTCCCCACTTCTGTTCGGCAAATCACGTACTCAGCAGCCCGTCACTCGTCCCACAAGACGCGGATCCAGGATTCTGAAAATGGGCGTGTGGCGCATGGCCATTACAAGAATTAGTCATGCTCAGCTGGCAATTACCACTTACGCTGGAGTGGAAAAGGGAAAAGTTCATGCGCCCCCCCCCCCCTTTCTCCCGTGGATCCGCCACTGTTAACACATAGCGGGAGCAGGTGGGCGGAGCGCCGAGTCGCCCGGCCGGATTCTACTGCTCGGCTCGACCGTCGGCCGGCCGGCGCAGACCGAGCTGATTTGCCGTGGCGTTCACCACTATGGTCCGGCTGTGGTGATTTTTCGGGCATTTTAAGCGCAATTTCTTCGGGAAAAGATAACGCAAAAGATTTTTTCCCAGACTCGCTTTTTTTTCATATATCTAAGAGAAACCACGGATGTGGTGAAAAACACCCCTCACCCATCCGTGCGCGGATTAAAATGGTTTACACATCAGAAGATACCATTATTGCAGTTCATGAAAGAATTATCATAGTGGCTGAAATCAGCCAATGAACTGTCCACCATTTCGTGGCTGGGCATGTGGCATTATCACATTTACAAAAGATAGACGCCCTAGCCGATCGGTGTCATATCGCTAAAGGGGGTGTGCTGCCAGTGAGACTGCCGCAGATTGGTGGGCCCGGCCCGACGTGGCTGGGCGCGCTTACAGTGGGGCTGAGCGTGGCCGGTAAAGTAGTCAATGTTGACGTCTTGAAGGTCGGCAGGCAGCATCATCAGATCATCTGCAGCGCACAAAAGCACATCGTCAGCTTAGTCCACAGTGTAGCGCAAACACGAGGTGCCGGCTCCAGGGGCGCAGCCAGGATTTTCTTAAGGGGGAACCGGAGGCCATGTGAACTGAAATCACAAGAGAACTGCCTGCGGGGAAGACGAGGTGCAATGATTTTCTCAAAAATGCGGGCCCAAGTCTTGGCTGGGCCTGTGGCTTGGCCGCGCCTGTGGCCGGCTCTGCGGTTGCTGGTCCGCCGCTTACGGGCGCGTCTGGCTGGCATCACAACTAAGATACGGCCTCCTCGACAGTCGAATATGCACTGGTGCCCGACCCACACAACCGTTATCGGCGGACAAATAAACATTTATTGCTTCCCACACACGGGATGGCATGCATGCCATTAAAAACGCCATGGTAAAGGGAATCGAACCATAAAATGACCAGACAAGTCAACGCTACGTTGATCGAGTTTTAAAACAATTCATTCGAGTTATCGTGATAACAATACGCCATACTCTTAACATAAGCATCCATTAGGATAACGCTCATTTTGATAAAGGTGATGGTATTGCTGTCCTCTTCGTCACAGGCTCTACGATGTTTTTCGTATGCATTTTCCCTGATACAGTCACAAAAACATTAGAATATGACAAATAAATTCGCCAGCGTCAAATACCATGAAACAATAGATGATAGCGGCATACAGTTACGATTTTCATATAGGACGGAGAGCCCTTGCGATAAACTTGAAACACCTGCTGTGTTCGGCGACCAAAGTTTAGTCTTTCGGTGGTTTGCAGACATCAGGGAGCTAATTCCTGCATGCTATGGTATCGTTATCCTGTTATCGCGACGTGGAGTGTCAACCGTAGCAAACATGGCAACAAGTGTGTCTCACTGCAACAATAATTGGGCGTTAAGCACTGTGTGCAACTGTTTGTTAAGCATGGAGCATTTTGAATACACTGTCACAAGCAATCAGCCTCTTACACTGTGTTTTGCACTTCTGGGAGCGCCACTGGCTTTGTTGTTTTTTTTCCAAACACGAAAACTTGGATCATACTGTATCAAACTGTTAAATGTATTGACAATGTTTTCTTAGAAATCCATTTTTGAATTTGCGTTACGTATACATTTACGAAGTTTGTAGCGGCCAGGCTTTGGGCCCTGTGATATTTACGGGCTTGTGCGCAATGTTAATGGGAAAACGGGCATAATTTTCCCCTTCTCACTTTTGGAAGAGGCTTCATGCGTACATCGCCAGTTCGCTCCTGGAAATTTTCAAGATTGATTTTTTAAGTGACATAAGAACTGTTCTGTCAGTCTATGAAATACAGGCGATGAAAGGGAGGTAAAACGATATGATACTCGTCTCGTTTCAGTATGGTAGATGCAGTCAAAAACAATAACTTCGGTATTTTGGTCGTTCTCCTGGCTTATTTAGGCTAGTGATAAAAACAGCTCGCGCCTTAACCCGCTCCCCGACTGGGGGGGGGCAGTTGACCGCCCCCCCTGGGGTTTTTCTGGGATTGAAGAGAACGAACAAACACAGAGCCAGGAAACTTTGTGTACCTTTTGCTTGATTATTTTTACACCTTGTGTCAAAGTTTTGACCTCAGGTCAAGTCAGGTGTCTGACCTAGCTCACGTCAAACGGACCTATGTCCAAAAACGTTTAGCGCCCTGCAACTTTTTCGGAAAATAAGATATCACAATAACACTTTGGGGGATTAGTGATGTTGATAGATGCAACAAATCTGCTATCTCAGATTTTTCGGAATTTTCCGGGTCATCGACCTAAAGTCAAGCCCATTTTAAAGACATGTCGTTTTTTTCGGAAATTGGCGGAATTTTTTCAGAACATTTTTACCAATGCGTTACTAGTCACAACCCTTGGTATTTAGCCTCGTTTCTCGGTCTCATGTAGTCGGCTATGAGAAAACATAAATAGAACGTAAATTGCTTACATATTACCTAAAACTAAAAACGAGACCAGTTTCGAGCTCTACTCGTCACAAGCTTTCCACCGGTGTGCCTATTTTTATCGTGCAACCAACCCTTCGTGAATTAGAGGGGGGCGGCCAACCGCCCCCCCCCCCAGCCGGGCGTGATCGTCGCCGACCGACGGTCGTGCGCGGAGTTAAATATCCCGGGAAGCTTTCTTATGAAACATAAACCATTTTCATGCATGAATTGACAAAATTCGGACGGTACCGAAGGGAGGCTGTCCCGGCCCGAAAGAAGGGCTGCCCTCGCCTTATCTCATTGTGGTACGGTTCAAAAGAAAGTTTATTTTCCTGTCATTACATGTGACATCGATAAAATAATAAAGTCAGCAACATGCAGTGTACTGCGCTCCGCAATATGTTGGCCGACACACAGACAAGACGCATATATATGTATATATATATACATGTGAATATACACACGCATATATATATATATATATATATATATATATATATATATATATATATATATATATATACCTGTGCGGGGTCTTCGCCTTGCTTTGAATTACCGGTTTATGTCATTTACGACCTCACCCCGCTTAATCATTTGACGCTATCCTATCTTGAAGCATTGCATAACAATTTGCAGCGTTGCTCAGGTGGACTAGTCTGGTGGCCAGGGACACAAACCGCACGCAGTTGTATCTCTGAAGCCTGCAGTGTCGCTACGGAGCCCCGAATCGCAGGTATTGGCCGTTGAAATCTCGCCGACACTTTACCGCGACTGCCGCGACCTCTAGTTGCTTTCCAGCGAACATCACCCCGTTGCGGACGTTGTTTACATGCCTCTTTGTGTCTATATACATCTATATATCAGATACCCAGTTGCCTGAGGCCAAGGTTTCAGATTTCATGAGAAAAAACAACTTTCAATCCCAACATCCAAACTAAACTTTACTACATGATAATGATACCATTAATGCATAATGAAACATATACTGCGTACGCAAGAAATCATAATGTCTGTTAAACTGCTTAAGTTTTAATAGCGTAAAGAACATTTATTTCCACCATCAACGTTCAATGGAACTCATCTTTGACCTCATGCGCATTTTTGATAAAGGTGTTGTGTGAAACGCCAAACTGCATGGCAATGCCCGCGAATTTCCCGTTAGCTGCATTCATCTTCAGCTCCTGCGTAACGTCAAGAGTGGGTGTAAACCACTGAACATTGGCAGAATAGCCATGCTGTGGCGTATCAAAGGGTTACGCAAGACTGTGCTTTTTAATGCTGACTTGTGTTATGGTTCAGCCGTTTTACCGAAAAGGAGTGCTGAAAGTGCTGAAAGCGCAGGACATCAACGCCATTTTTTAGACCAAACGAACCTTAACGAAATGCATGAACACTCGACCAAGGTGGAGTATTACCTTTAATATGCAAGCGAGTACGTTGCAGGTACCGCGCTCTCGTATTTCTGGCCTCCGCGGAATGTGAGGACGCATTCGTCCTGTTTGTAATTCACCGAAGGCGTCGCCGCACCAGGCCCGACCGTGGCGATGCCTGGCGAGGCGAGGCGAGCCGTGGCTGCGGCGCGCCTCGCGCCTCGCCTCCCGTCACGTCACGGGGGCCGCGCTGGCAAACACGACCGTCTTTGAACAGGGGGCCGAGTAGCTGGGAGGTTCAGTGGTCGACTCTCCACCGCAGCACTCAAACGATCGCCGCCGCGGAGCCGGCCACCCGACCATTCACGGCATCCGGCCAGCTGCCGTCCTGGAGGCACCCGCTGACGGGCCTGCTGGCCGCAGCACGGGAGGCACCCGCTGACGGCGGCAGCGCGGGAGTGACGCCGATTCCGGCTCATTCGTGACCAAGGCTCTTCGCGGAAAACTGCTCAAAGGCGTGGGAACTTTCCTGGTGACGGTAGCCAGTGCGCGGGCAGAAAACGCTTGGATCTCTTTCTTTCTATGGGTTTTAGAAGGCTGGTAGTACAGAAAGCTAGTAGCCAAACCTAGCAGGACTGGCATCGTATCTTTGCAAAATCGCCTATCTATCTAATATCTATCCGTGGTAAGACGATAGAGAGTATGTCACACAAGCGGCATGCAACGGAGCGCAAATCGCAGTTGATTTTCTGATTGAAATTGGTGCGTCGCAACAACACTTAGTATGCAGAGAACATTTTGCAGGCACCGTGCCGTAATCGTAATCTTGCAGCGATTTCTCAGCTTGGCTTGAATTTAACTGAACGGTCTACAAACTTTGTCTGAGGACAGTTTCTCACATCAAAAGACGGTCATATGGGGGGCTGCGTGGGATCCCGCCCCTTCTTCCTTGATTTGGAAAATCTAACGTGAGCATTATGGCGCTGCATGGAAAGACATGACTTAAAATTGGTATTTTCTTTCCAGCTTCGAAATGCCTGCCATGTATGTGTATATCGATACTTGAAAGATGAAAGCCAGGCCAGGTCATCGGTGCAGTGCATTTTATTACAGGGCTTTGTAACAAATGTAGTCATTTTTGTGCATAAATAGTGCATGTGGGACAGGGGTGTTGGAACCGGGGGCGGGGTAGGGGGGGCCCCCCCCGTCATTTAAATTAGCGCTATGCAGCATGGAAAGAAACGAGATAAAAATCGCGTTGTCCCCCCCCCCCCAATGTTCAGAGGGGTTCCACCGCTCCTGATGTGGGATATCCATAATCAGAGCAATAACTTATTGTCTGGGAAAAGGCATGTTGCGTTTCCGATGACAAGATCGGGCAGAAACCATAGAATAGACTGCAAGCACCCACACGGACAATAAAGGAGCTGACTGCGGCCAGAGGTCACAATACGGCTGGACAGGGCCGGGCAGAACCAAGCAGAGAAGACCGGCCCCAGCTGGACAGGGCAGGGCAGGGCAGGGAGGGCCGGGCCCTGTTAGGCAGGGCAGGACAGGGCAGGGCCAGGCACGGCCGGACAGGGCAGAGCCGGAACTGGGTGCAAGCGGCACCGCCCGGCGGCGGCGAACTGGCGTGCACTGGCCAGCCATTGCAGCCGTACACAGAGAGTTGAGCTGCAGCCGGCCCGGCGGAAGGAACCGAACAAGGCGCTGCGGTGGCTGACCCGGTGCGTGACGGCCGCGGTGTGTGATTCAGTCGTTGCCTGGACGGCGTCACCGCCGGCCAGTTCTGAGCACACCCAGGAGCACAGCACCGCACCGAGGCGGTCGCGTGAAGCGCCACAGAGCTGTCTGGAAAAATTGAGGGGGAAAATGTGCTGGAAAGGCCGCTTGTTAATAGTCTGCGGCCGACAAAAAAGGCCAGGGGACGACTGGGCAAACAGAGCTTCACAAAACACGATCACCTCGACCTGTGCGGATTCATACCAGGAAGTTCGCTGCGGGTTCATCGTTTCGAAATGACAACCTGGTTATCGTGAACGACACGAATGTGTTGGTTCGGCATTGCACAAGATCTGTCATTCCCACGCACAATGACGAAGAACTTTTCCAATTTGGTCTAAATATTCGATAATTTTATCAATTTGAACTGAACATTTAGTTTTTAATTTCAGTGTTTCCTAGAGTGATGTGCGGATGAAAACCCAGGCTAAGCAACACTTATTGCATGAGGTCTGACACCCCTACTGGATCGTGCAATTCCAGACAACACCTGATTTTGTGGCGAAAGCCTAACACTTCGTCAAAAGTGCAATATGACGGCATGATAGTCAGCAGCATGTCCCCATACTGGTTTGTTGCCAGCTGATTCACGGGCCCATCGACGAACATCGAAGCGACTCAAACCAGTCTTGCCAAGATGAAAAGAAAGCACTCTTTCCAAATCAGCGACTGGTCACCGTTAAAGTTAAATGTCGAGTGCCGAGTCTGTTTGCGTTGTATGAATATTATTATCGAATAGAAGAAAATGGAAGAAATCGTCTGCATGTATAGATTAATTCTGAACATTCCAATTTCTTCTTCGCAACCGTTTTTCCCTTGAATCCAATTTAATCTCTTGCAAAATAACCTTTCCATACGACATTCAATAACACCCACCTAAACCTACCTTTACATCGCTAATTTGATGCGTGTTGCATCTGCCGTTGGCAGTCTTTGATTATCAGCGGTGCCATTTTGGAGCGCAAACAGTGCCTAAAAATCGCGTCTGCGATTCAGGCTGACATTATGCAGCTTGATCAAAAATGAACTTGTCAACAGTTTTCTGTCAACAGTTAGCTGTATAGCTCGCAGCGAGGCACTGAAAATTTCAGTCCATTGGATCTTGTCATTCGGTAGTTATACAGCAAAACCAAACGGGAAGGGCAAAAAATGTCCCAGGAAACTTGCAGGTTATCGTGTGAGAGGTTCCAGTTTTGGCACCAGTTACGGAATGATTCTCACAAAGCCCAAAACATCAGCTCCATAGCGCACTTATTCTGTTTTGAAACCATGACGCCACTGGGTGTTCTGAAATCTTTGGACCACGGAAATAAAACGGGACTGGGAACCGGGAAAATAGGAATCCAGCCAAAAATAAGGATAAAAATAACCAAGCGCGGGTACAGTCTTGGTTTGCTGCACCTGGTGGCCAATCTAAGCCAACTGTCGGAGGGTGTAAACCGACAGAAAGTTAAAAGCGAGTCACAACAAAATGACCAAAATTTCCTCGCAATTCATTCCCTTTTTCGGAGTCAATTAATATGCTGGTGACACGTTGACTAACGCGGAACATCCTGTCTATCTTCGTTGCAGACACATTTGTCGCAACTGTCACGCACCAGTCAATGGCACAACCAATTACCTGAAGAAAAACAGGGGGCTTCCCACGCCAATGAATCACAAGTCATCGGCAAGTCAAGGCCGCGTCAGAGTAAGTCCTGGTTCCGGTCCAGTTCAGGCGGTCGCCCACGCGTCCTGGCCGCACCAGCCGGTGACGGTGGCTCCAGTTTTTCGGTCCGGACGCCGTCCGTGGGCAGCGCGCCGACAGCTGATCCCTGGCCGCGCCGGGCCGAGCCGCGCCAGGCCGGGCCGGCCGGCCGGCCGCCATTGTCGGCCGATTTTTCGCCGCGGCCGCCATGATGTGTGCGCCGACCATGTCGCGGTCCCAGCGCCGACCGCCGGCGCCCCCGGACGCTGAGCTGGTGCTGTTCGTGATTCGGCCCACTGGTTCATGGAATGTGACAGGCCCAATGCCAGCTTTCGGCGGCGGGTTAGCCACAGATTCGGCTGTATGATAGCAGCCCGGCAAGTTAGGCTGAAGGATGCTGGTCTACGGGTCCACAATGTCGCGCCTTTTGATTCACTGATGTCTACACTTGCTTCATATTTGTCGCGGATTGCGTGCCTGGTGTGCAATTAACTCAAAATGGGGTAGAGGGCAACTTACAAACACGCAGAACATTTGTGACTTACGATGAATCGTTGCAGAATAGGATAAATTTTGCGCACTCATTTGAATTCAGAATAAGGAAACATGCAGTTACGGAACGGCGAACTACAGACCACAATTTCATATTCGAGGCACAGGAGACAAAATCCAGTGGCGTGAACCTTTTCGAGTACGTATGCAGATGGGTGGCGTGATATTTTTCTCATTTACAGCTTTAGTTTGGCCATGAGCAAAAATATGTGTGAGGGACTGGGAAATGGGAGGAGGGATATGACAAAACATGTCTGTGTCAGAATGAAAATTGAGTGTTCAAAACATATCTCGATCGCTACGAGCTTATTTGCAAAATTCAATCATAGTTTATAATGGTGTGTTGGCCACCGGCGCGGCCAAAGAGGGGCCCGGGCCTCCTTAGACCTGCATTTTTTGCGAAAACCATTGCATATCGTCTTCCCAGCAGCGATTTTCGTATGATTTCAGGTGACAGTGAGCTCCAGCCCACCCTGCGCCCCTTAAGAAAATCCTGGTCTCGCCCCTGGTGTTGGTTTTCCCTAAAGCTAGGTCCTGCCCCTGCTTCGGCAAACGTGACCTTCATCATATATACCGTCGGCAGATTTCCTAGAAAGAAACTGTTTTGTTTATGTGCCTGCTACATTACGTCATGTTTCACAGACTTACTTTACACAATTTTCTCATCTTTTCAAATCACATGCAATGTCTGGTGACTATAGGGGACCGTCAGACGGCGGGGGGGGCGGGGGTGGGGCCGCGCCTCCTTGACTTCAGCGAAATTAAAATATTGTGTCTGTAAGCGTTGCTTGGAAAAAAAAACATTTATTAAGGGCGTGGAAGGTCTATAGCCATCGCCGCTACATGCTTGCGTCTCAAAATCCATTATGCGCAAACCAGCCATTGATGTTCCGTTATGAGAGGACTACTTAAGTAAGTTGATTTTTCAAATCTCGTGATCGAATTCCGTAGAGATTTTGGAGACCTCATAACATGCCTTCTTACGTTTTTGGCGTTACCATTTACAAATTTTAAACCAAAGAAGTTTTACGTAGTGAGGCAACATTCCCAGTTCCCAATGAAACCGAGAATTGCATAAAACTTAAACATCTCAGTCGGTGTCAGGTGCTACCAAATTACTTCGGGGCAAATTGACAAAGAGTCGGCCTGATGCATGCAAGGAAAGTGCACAAATATAGCAACGTTCACAAAGATCAGCCTGAAAGTACGTTTCCCAGAAACAAACGTTGACAGCAATTGCTCATGGTCTTAGGGCACAAAAATAAAATCGCCGCTAGAATTACCCGTGACAGTTCCATTTTCGCAATGATATTTTAAAAAGCGTTCAACATGCAGAGGCGGTTTTCTAGTACAGACCATATGAACGCTCTTTACCCTCAGAAAAAGGCCCGGGTAAAAGTCAAAAATACCGGGTCTGATTTCGAAAATCAATCGGATGCATCTGTTTCGACCATGAGTCCGATTTGGCGTCTCTCCGGTCTGACGATTTACAGTCCGAGTCAGAGTCATGTCTCAAAACACAGGTTGATACTGAATCCGGATCAAAGACAAAACGATCTAAGTCCCAGTCCGAGTTCGAGACATTCCTAAAACGTTCATTCCGAGTCTGGATCGAAGTCAGAGTCATGTCTAAACAAGTACAAAGAAAGGGAGCCCCAGTCCTTTCATGTTCTTTCATGCTACAATGTCATGCCGCACGAGTTGCCAGCTAAAAAATTGTAATGTGCATCCGGCCCGTATCAATCAGCCAGTTCAGAGATTCGCGTGATCGATCTACTGGTGCAGATTGAAGAAAGGCTTTTATTGTTTTTCTTTTACAAGTAATTACCACGATATTTGACCTAAGACTAAAGCATACTGTGCTCTTTATATTTCTTATCAGGAAGCATACATGGCATCCTACCAGCATTTTTCATGCGTCGAGGCGTCTCTTTAGCAATGCATGAGCCAAGTGGTAAAAACATAATGTTCGAAAAAGCCTTTTTCTCAGCCCATGAGCAATATAAGATAAGCGCTAATCCCGCATCTCACTGCCGTATATAGTATTTTGTTTAAAAGAATAACGCTTGAACACGATATATTACTGTTTGGAACAGTGGCTATGCATGATTCTGTAATTTGGTTTCACAAGCCTGTTAATATCGCAATACGTTCTTATCCGGTCCATGATGATTTCTTGACGATTGAAGTTATCTTATTTCCTGGTACGTTGCGACTGCGGCGTACATATATTTCCGCCTGGGACTGGAAAATAACATTGTTTCCCAGCCCGTGCGACGGTGGGAATATAAATCCCCATACGTCGGAGCATCTCTCGGAGCAGCTGTGTGGTAAAGGCGCAACGTTCAGAAAGGCCTTTCTCCCAGCCCATGGGCTGGATAAACGCTTATTTCACACGTCCTGTCATATATGGTATTCTGTCATAACAAACAGTTCTTGAGCATTGTATATCGTTATAATGAAGATATATATATATACATATATATATATATATGTATATATATGTGTATATGTATATATTCAGAGGGATTCGTCAATAAACTGAACTGAACTGAACTGAACAGAAACATTGGCCATGCATAATTCAGTACTTTGGTTTCACAAATGTGCTGATAGTGCAAGACGTTCCTAGCTCGAGCATCATTAACCTCGTGTTAGTGTGTACGTGCGCTTTCTTTTTTTACAAAGAACCTTGGTCCTACGGGGTCTCTTCCCTTAGCTAAAGTTGAAAAACGTCGTTGCATGAACATTATTCCCGGCCCCGAGCGTGAATGTATATCCTGAATCCTGCCTTTTCTAGTCTGACATGTCGAATACAATTTCATTGGTGCATCGGGTAGAAGAATTATGATAAATAGTATGTGTTCTGTTACATAGAGCAAAAATGAAGATGAGGAAATTCTTTTTTCTTCTTTGAGTATGACAACTGTTTCAAATCTAAGGTGTACGTACTGAGCTCCATCGTGATCACCAAGGTTGACATAAGCTCAGATATCAATAAGGTTCAAACCATGCTGTCTACTTCTTTGTTCTTTTTTGTAAGCAGAACAGCTCATTTTTTCCCTTAAATACGAAAACTGTTTCAGGTGTTATGATGACTAAGGTGGACCTAGTCATCACCTAGAACAGTGGTATCTGACGGCTTTGTAATTTATCATTGTGTTTCAAGTCATATTGCACACCTTCTTGCTTTTTTTGAACTTACGTGGACCTGAATATTAGTTCAGTTCAGGACGAACTTATTTGCTTAACAACTCTGGTTCTTAGTTGGCTGAGCCTTAGCTTGACTCTAAATTAAACTTGTTATAGTCCCAGCCTGAGTCCCAGTCCCGCGTTTTACAACTCTGTAAGCCTGAGTCTGATTCCAAGTCTAGTGCTGCCACCTCGTGAGTATGGATCCGCATCCAGTCCTGGGAAATTTTGACTAAATTCATATGAGTGCGAGTCCAAAAAACCCGTGAGTGGACTCGAGTCTGAATCTACTCGGACTCAAACCGAGGTCTACTGTAAAGTATCGTTACTTTGTTGAGCCTTTTCGCCATGAAAACAGCCTTAGTGAAAACGATGGTAGGAATCCTGAGGCGGATACATTTAAGTTTTTCCAACGTGTTGCCTTTTTTCGGCGTGGAAGCCATATAAAGTGAGAAAACGTCTCTGCGCCCTATTTACCTCGCTGGCTACAAACACAACTTCTCTGCCAATCTGTCTTATCTGAATGAAATTGGTCATGTCTTCGGCTTGCGTCAGATTGTATAATAATATTTCAATGCTTACGTTGTAGGTTGTTATATTCATGTCTACAGATGATTTTATTAATAAGATAAATTATCGTAAGAGAGGTGCTTAAAAAGACTGCTTGACTTCTCGGAGTGCACGGGGCGTTTTTTGCTGTCATAGTCTTAAATACAGTCAATTACAGTCATGAATGGAGGAGTGAACGCAAACTGGATCGAATCCAGCCCCCTGCCAGTTTTGTACGACAGGAACAATGATCGGGCGCGGGACTTCTTCCTAAGGCTGCCGCACGACAATCTGACACACTTCTGAACATCACTCATAAAACAATCATCGTCATACTAACTTTTCATGGTCAGAAACTTATATACGATACACCAGTGCAGCATGTGATGGATTTACTGTGCGCCACTGTCAAAGTGATATGTCGAAAATACGAAACTTTTGTCTTCCAAAATGTGATGTCTGGTAGATTACTCGACATCAGTCATTTGAACCACCTTGACCACCTGTGGCCATGATTACCTTTCCCCCCTCCCAGGCCCTTTTCCCGAATGTTCTCCCTGGGTACTCCGCCGATGTTAAAGCCTTGAAGCCAGTGCGCTGTTGCATGCCAGTGTCACGCGACTGACGCTAGGTGTGGCCGACGATGACGTTGCGTTGGAAATACCCTGAACCAACGGTACCCGCCACCTCGTCCCCGTATGGCTGTAAAGCAGTGAGTGCCCTGACGTGCATAGTCACGACAACATGGCGCGCTCTGCCACCCCCCCCCCCCTTCCCCCTCGTTCCCATCTACTTGCCTTTAACTGGACGTCCATAGCAAACACCCCATTTTATGAGTATATCACTATTCCACTTCTCTCTCTCTCTATATATATATATGCATGTATGTATGTATGCATGTGTGTGTGTACGTGCGTATGCGAGGAAATGAAATGATTCGCTATTGTCGACCAGCGTGCTCTCTTTTGTTCGAAGTGCTATGCTTATGACGTAGAGTGATCTGCTGCTTATTCGCATGGCCATCGTTTTCTCAGAATCAGCGGTGGGACCCAAAAGTAGCATAGCCAAGTTTTTGTCATGAGAGGAAGTTAAGTATGAAAGGGAAATGACCAAATCTGTTGCCCTCTTCATATTCTTTTGAATCTTGAAAGACTTTGCCCCTTGAGCAAATTCTTCGTGACAACAGCCAATTTTTGGAAAATCTTTGACTATAACAGAACATTGGTAACGTCATCAAAAACAGACAAAATAATGTCTGTCCTTGTTCCACAAATTCAACTTCAAGAGAATGGCCAATCAACATCAACAATCGGCAACACTGTGCTGCAGCTCAACAAAACACAACGTTATCAAAGATCGTGGAAAGGTAGGCACATCATCTTCCAACAAAACCAGGGATAACTGACTTCATTTTCGACGTATATAGAGGTGACACGCCTGAGAGGATCAGGTGACGTATGCAGTGTTCTATGGTTGTTTGCGTTTTACGGAGCATACCGGGCTCGGAAGCCTCTGAGCCTTCGTTCCGCTCCCACTTCTGACCGCACTTCCACCATCTCTGACATCTGGATCTATCCCGATGTACCGTTCTAAAATCTTTTGCCTGGAAATGGCCACTTGTCCTAGCCCACGAAACAAATCCTAGGACGAGGATCCTGGGCAGACGTCACTTGGTTTTAGCGTTGGGGACAACGCCACCGGCAGCATTTGTTGCACTTTTAGTGAAATGGCAAAGCAATCTCAGGCCATTCGTTTGATGGAAACGTAATATCAGAATGGAAATAAGGCTTATCCGCCCAGGAATCTTGTTCCACAGTACAACATTTCCATGACTGTTTTTCATCGAAAGGTCCTGAAAATGACAGGAACGATATGACAGTTTTTCACTTGAATCAGATTTCAGAAAACCTTGACAGAGCCAGTCAACGGGTGTTTGAAATTAGAAGACAGACGACGTTAATGGAAAAAATGTCGCATACTGCGTCATGGCAGTACTTTGTAATTGCTTTTTGAACCCGTCGGGAGATAACGAGAAAGAAAAAAACACGATAGATTTATTCTGGCAATGAAAAAGAAACGTTATTTTGAAAATTGTCTTTTGGTCCATGAAATTCCACAGCCAAACGAAACGAAAACATTCAAAGGAAAACGAGCACTGTAAGTCAAGGACAAAATAGACACGTTAGTAAAATTTTGAAAGCTTCATTAAATACCACACATGATGTAGATATCGGGATCAGGGGTAACCCAAACAAACCTAAAAGCGCTTCGGTAAATCTCTGGGTCACTTCAGAGACGCGGTCTTGCCTTCACTGTCTACGGATCCGGCAATCTCTTGACGCGCCAACATAAACGCGCCTACGAAAACACATGCGTGCACGTCGCAACACCAATCGCGGCACGCGCGTCCGACTGCAGCCAGCCGCCGACTTCTTTGTCGGGCTCCGAGTTCCGAAATAAATAATTAGCGTGCATTGGACATGCAAGCCGAATCGGCCGGGAACAGAGGTGGTTACGCTGCCGGGGCCGGCTCGGCTGATTACAGGCGTCGGCCTGCACCCAGCACGCCCGGCACGCGGCGACGGCCGCCGCCGCCTCCGCACCCACCTGCGTGCTCCGGGCGACGTAGCACCGTCAACGTCATGTGGTGCACCACTGGAGCGGCACGGCGCCTTGGCCAGTAGCGCGCGCTCGGCAGTCGCGGGGCGTGTGGCGCGCCGGCGCGCCGCTGCCGGCTGGTGGCGGCCCCCGCCGGGGCGGAGCCTGGCCGGCTCGGCCGCACAATCAGAGCGCGCCGGCCGCCGCGCCGCGCCGTCCGCCGCGCGGCGGCCGGCGCGTGGTCAGGGCCTGCGCGCTGCGGCCACAGGCTCGTTAGCGTCGGATAAACACCGCCACTGGTAACTGATAGCCCTGGCGCCACTCTGTGCTCGGTAAGCCGACTCACGGCGCGTGCGAAATCCGAGACGGAGAGACGAGACCAACGGCGGAAGGCACCCGGACACGCCGGCCATTTTGAGAGCCGGTCCCAGCCTCAGCTTATCAGTGAAATCAGATCAACAGCGTCAACACGTGAGAGGGCCAGCAGCACGGATTTCCCGACAGGAAAAGGGGGGGGATGGAGTCGTGGATTCAGATGGGGATACTTAGGACCATGGCTGATGATTCGGGGGCGGGGGGTTCACACACATCCAACATTCAGGGATTTTACCATTCGGCCTATGGCAATTACCGGACAGAAACGGTCTGAAATCCTTTGTGCCCCCCCCCCCCCCAATAATTTTCGGAAATTTCAGGCTATGCTTAGGACGGACTGTGCTTCCGAAAAGGTAGTTCATAACCTCATTCTGGGACCTCATTTTGGAGCGAATCTCGCCGAAGGGGCATTTTCAGCCCCTACTGAGATCTCAGATGCCATGTCAGATTTCGATGCAAAACAGTTCAGATGAGTCTTTGGTTTGTTATCTACAAATCGGAGTGTTTACAAGTCCCCAGATTTGTCAAAGGCGATGCGACGGGCCATAGATGAAGGTACGTCTCAGAAGAGTGGGTGCCAGAGCCAATTTGACGCCAATTCGTCCTATGCATCACCATAGTGTGGGTCCCATGGCACCTATGGACCCCGTTCCTACGCGTATGCCATGGACACAAAGGGGTTTTGCAGCATATTTCTTGACCCATGGACGCAGCCAGGGTTTTCTTCAGGAGGGCAGGGACAGAACTCAGTGAGCAATGAAATCGTACGAAAACCGCCTGCTGGAAAGAGACTGTGTGCAATGGTTTTCACTAGGAAGACTCCAACTGATCACCGGCAAGCATTGCCGTAAATGGAGCATGGTAGGACATCTCGCTCGCTGCGTCCGTGCTATTAAATAAGAAAAAAAATGCGGAACTAGGGGGCGGGTCTTGGCTGCGCCGGTATACTGATCGCTTTTGGATCCGGTGTTGTTGAAAGATCGTTCGAGGTGCATACACGTAAGACCCAGGAAGTGCTAATAGGCGCGACTTATTTGGCGCTCGTTGGGTGCGGCAATGCCGGCGCAGCACCGGCGGATCCCTGGGAAGCCATCTCGGCCATGTCCCCCAGCCGCGATTAGGGGGATAAATGGTCATTTGCCCCCCCCAAAAAACGACATGGGTATGTCTACTTCACCAGAGTTTGAAGTTGCTGGAACTCCGAATCTAATCTATGGCCAGCGTCTTACACTCCCCTCGATGACATACCGTCCATACTCAGCCATTGAAGGACACTCCGGACCCATGGAAAACGTCTTCCATCCCTCCCACCTCCCGGTCAATGACTCCGCTGACCTATCATCTAGACTCGGAAAACTCTGGATTGCCCCCCTCCCCCAACGGAGCCGAAGGATCCGCCCCTATGGAGCGGGGTGGGGTCCCACGACAGCCTAGTCTCCCGCCAAGTGTGGGTTTTCAACGGATTTAGCCCACTTTATTTTGACCACTGGGATTATATAAATCTATCTATGTATCTATCCATCTATCTATCTGTCTATCTATCTATCTATCTATCTATCTATCTATCTGTCTATCTATCCATCTCTCTATTTATCTATCTATCTCTCTCTCTTTCTCTCTCTCTCTCTCTCTCTCTCTCTCTATCTATATATATATATATATATATATATATATATATATATATTATATCTGTTTATATATATATATATATAAATATATTTAATTTTTATCAATATTTATCTAAGGAGAAATTGCTTTTATCCCCATGAATATAGGCATTTATATAGAAAGAAGATAGAAAGGAAGATGCATCGCTTTAGGCTTTTTTCTTTACTTCCTGCGAACCTCTTATCTATTGCGACCGTTCTTTTCGTTATTGTTACTCATTTCCCTTAAAAACCGGTGGAAAATATTGGGAGGGGGTTCAAACCAACATTGGGGATGACCAACTCAACGCGGGGTGGGCCAGGGCCCTCTCAAAAGAATACAGGTCAACGCTCCTGCCGCGATGTGGTACGCGGTGCGATGGCGGCGAGCTGATGATGGTGCGCTGGCATTGTCGTTGGCTAGTCTGCCGCACTGTGCAGATGGTACGCGCCACGCGTTTGTTCCGCAAGTAATGGCGTTTATGCTGTCGTGAACGGACAGCTCGGATGCTCGTTTCTATACAGATCATGCACTCAGAAAGTACACGATACGTATGTTCCTGTGCTTCCGCTCTGTTGTATGAAATCCACGATTATTCGTTCTATTGTTATTCCAATTTTTTCGATATACCATTGTGAGTAAAAATTTGTTTTCTTTCAAAAATTGGCAAGGCTCAGAGGAGCATTCGTAGGGCTCAAATCAAGACAGGTAAGGCCCCTAGCGCCACCAGCCCTATAGAAAACAACGCCTCTGAACATTGTGCCCGTTTTATCAAAAGTTTGTCGCTATTTCTTTTCGTAATGTTCCAGATCATTGCATGTTTCATTATATGTTATTCCTGCTATAAAAACTCTTATCCATTGCGACCGTTCATTTCGTTATCACTGCTAATTTTTCTTGTTAAAAAAAAAAAACCGGCAGAAAATATTGGAGGGCCTAAAATCAGCTTTGGAAGGGTCAATGTCCGTTTGGAGGAATGGCCCCTTCCAAAAAACGTACAAAACGACACTCCCAGCTTGACACATATACGCCATGAAACGTCGGATGTGCTCCAGGCCTACCGCCATTTGTGTGTCATTGGCCGTTTCCTGGTAACTGGCTTCCGAACACACCCATGTCAGGATTTTTGGATCGATTAACATTTGCCGACCTGTGTCAATGAATGCTGAACTCTTCTTGGTCGTTGTTGGCCTGTATATCGTGTCGTGTCACCGGTGGCTCTTAGAAGGGCCGGGGAATAAGCAGACGTTTCGGTCATAGATCCTCCTCAGAGCTTCTCAGTGAAGAAGCCCTGAGGCGCCGAAGAAGCGCTGAAGAGGGCTCATGACCACTATGTAGATAAAGCGGTTGTACTCGCAATGTATAGGCATATCACTAAAAAATGGGAATATTCTTTGTACTAAATAAACTGTCATTAAACGAATACACAAAGATAAATAAGCATCTCTGGCAACAACAGAACGGAACAGCATAAACAACAATTGTTTGCATTTGGTGCATTTAGTTTCAAAAGTGGCGATACTGGAACCCGTGACACAAACAGATTGCCGGAGGACGATTGGCCGTTTTGCGCTATAAATACTGGAGCACTGCGACATGATCCATCGATCTACATTTAGAAAAGATGGAGGATACAAAAAAAACACTACCTAGGTACCGCGTGCTGGGGAGATGTGACCGAGCCACACCCTTGAAGAGAAAGGCTGGAAAGTGGTCGCAAGGCTGTGCTTATGCTCCCTAAAATGGTACAAGCGCTCCGGCGGGCAGTTAAGGAGGAAATTGGCGTCTCAGAGGACTTTCTCGATTCCGAGTTTCAAATATGCTAACGACATGTACACAAAATCATCCGCAAAAAGATATCCTTGAAGTTTTATCACCGACAAACGGCTCTTGCAGCAACAGAGTAACAGAAAGAACAACGGAAAGTCCAGATGCTTTTGGCTTCGCCGGACCATCCTGAAGGCCCTTCAGAAGATCACGTAAAAACCTTGGTATGTGAAACATTTAAAATTTAAACCAGATCTATGTGGAGGCAAATAATGGATTTCACGCTGAAGACAAAGAAAACCTTCCTGACGTGTTCAAATTCTACTCCAGAGGGGAATTCCTCAAGGTCATGTTCTGGCACGCAATCTCGAGCAAAGCTGTTAGTGAGCCGTTTCTCGTCGAGAAGGACGGTATGAATGATGCGTTGTCGCTAAAGTAGTGCATTCCTCGTCTAAGAAGGTTCATAAACATCACCAAAAAGAAAAGATGCGTTTTGCCTCGATCTCCAGGGCCAACCAATGCACAGTTTAACAGCGACATACTGGATGAGCTAGAAACGTTGAACTTTCTTAACGTAAGGAAGCGGAAAACCCAACTGCAGCACCACAATTCAAGGCCGGTCGACCATTACTGGGCCTTACTCAACCGTCATGCATACGAAGGTGGTTGAGGCGCAACGAACACCGGCAAGCTTAAGGGCAAAATCCGACAACAAGTGAAGAGAGTAAGCGTGGATCAGTGCGAAAGCCTGATGACAAGACTCAAAACAGAAGTTCGAAAAGTAGGTAATGGAGGACACCAAGCTCTTCGGCAGCTGTAGTACAGCACATAGAACTATGCGCCGCAATCAAAACAGCCCAGCTTCTCCTGGGAATCGAATGATGTGCCGCATGCCATGATTCAGCTGTTGATAAATAATATGCAGCCCTTCAAAGAAATCCACATTTTTAGTGCTATACCCTTAGTTTGCAGGTGAACCCGATCTGCAGAAAACCATGCAGACGATGGCATGTTTCAAAATGCTGTTTAATTAGCCTTAACTTGAAATGGGCAGTACAAAAACATTTGGTCAGCTCTGTTTCCCAACAAACTAAGTCAGGAATAATCGAAGAGGCAAAAATCAAGATCTGGCTAAACCAAGTTAACTGAGCGACACATCTGCTTCCTGGTGTCATCCACTGATAAGTCTACGCCGTTTAACTGGGAACTTTCTCGCGTAAAACGACAGTACATAACCCGGTAGCATTGGCATCCATTTCCAGCTCCAGCTATTTAACGCTTGATAAACCAGCAGCATGGACTGGCCTGAAAAGCAGAGACGTAAATGAACTGGTCGGTACAAGACCATGGATTTCTTTGACATCGGGAAAGCTGAAAGGTCGGAGTGGCTGCATGCATCCGAGGAGAGATGCAATACACACTCAGACACCCCGAGACCGCGAGACGTCTTGTACAAAGTTGCAGTTATAAATGTCAAACAAAACCGAATCGTGAAGCTTTTGAAAAAGCTCACTGAAGGAACGCAAGGCGAAAAACAACTCTGGAATCTCATGGAAGAAGTAGACTATCACATGAGCATGGCCCAGACTGGGGGAAAGGAGTATCTTGAAACCTTAATATCTTTTCTTACGTCAGCTATACACATGCTATCAAAAGCTTGAAAACGAGGCATCTTTGGGTCACGTCTAAATGACATCAAGGCAATCTTGTTTTGCGATTCGACGCTCAATATTATTTCTTGCCTGTCGCACTGTTTCATCCAATACTGTTTCATTGTCAATGTTTTTATACTGCATGGTGACTGGTTTACAATGCATTTCAGTATCGCCTGACAGTTCAATGTGGAGCACCCGCGACCTCATGCTAGGTCACCGTAAGTCAAACATGGAGTTTCCACTTTCGGGATCCAGTGAAAATGCGTTGTTGAAAAGGAACTGAACAGAATGGTTTTTGGATACGGTTAGATAGACAAGCGAATCTTCTTGTGGCTTTTGCGCGTACAACGTACACAGTAGGTTGTTGCAACAATGTAACAATGTTTTCAGTTTAACCTTTGATGGTTTTACACAGATTCTAGTTTGGCGGAGAAACGGGCAGCGTCCGTTTGACACTCCGGATGACCGATGTGAAGATATTTGCCTTTGTAACACTCACGTACCACGTGCAGCACGGGCAGAATTCCGCAAAAAATGTGCAACCTGGGCCATGTAGACCTGTAACGTCATTCCAAGATGCCAGACGGAGGCCACTAGCGTGTTCGCGATAGTCCGAGTTTGAAACATCAAAATGCTGCAAAGCTGCATGTACATGCTAACCGGGCTATTTGAAGGCTTTAATTGCGCAAAAATTTCCTTGAATGGAACTCGTCAAAACATCCGCGTCAAATGACACAGGAAAAAATGCAAGTCAGCGCCCGTCAGCACAAACGCCAAATCTGGCCTCGCGTTTGAATTTGACTTTCGATGGGCTCTGTATGTGTGACAGTGTGACATTGTGACAACTGTGATATTGCTGACTGAAAAGGCAGACGAGATAGGGATCGTTGGACTCATGTCAGACATCTAACCAAACGGTGAACCACGCGTCGACCACCCACACAAATGCGAATGCCCATAATCGCGCGGCAGGTGCCTCTCAAAGGTCGGGATAACGCGTATTGCGACATCGCGCTGTCGTCTTGAGGCAAGGGTTGCCTGCACCAGTAGCGGACCGCTCAGGTCGAGGTCCTGGACTCGGAGCTCGAATAATGCAGCACGTCGCCGTCCACAACCGCCACCAGCGCTCCGCGCCACGTCTTCCAGTGCCGCGTCCCGACTGCCACCGGCGCGGCATCTGTCAGCGGCGGAAGCTTTCGGCCGCCGCCGATGCTAAGTCGAACACTCTGCTGCAGACCTGGGCACGCTCATCCTCCGCGATGAAAGCTCGCCTGACGACGGCCGTTCCCCTTTGATGATCGCCAGTGCGTTATACAACGAGGTCCTTCTTCTGTAGTGAAACAGTAATGTTCTAATATCAAGACCGGTAAGAGTTTTCCTGCACGCGGAAAGTCCCAAAACCTTATTAAGTAGATCCTTATTCTTAGTTTCATTTGATTCACTAGAGGACTTACAAGCTAAGCCTGGGTTTCCATTCGCTACTTCCCCAATAATGAGCCATACTGAGTTTTATTTATATTCTGAACAAAGGGTTATCTGTCCGGTGAATCTACGACCGTGTCACTCTAGTGCGCGATAGCAAACTGCACTGCGGGCCGGATGCATTGTTAACGCTGCTGACAATGGACTGTCTGTTAAAAAATGATTCCGTAGGGGCAGACAAAATACTGTCGCTCACGCGATCCCTTGCCGAGAGTCCGCTACTTTTGCAAGTCACTTCTCTGCACTGTTTCCAGCAACCTGCTCTAATTCGCGACAAAAAATACACAAAATCCAAACTGATTAGGCGGCTGCAGCTTTACAGTACATTTGATGCAATCTATGGTGAAATATCTGAGTCGTAGTATGGACACCTGCACGGATTAAAAAGCTGCACTTTTGCTTTGTATGGTTCCACAGCCAACTTTCACACAGCAGATACATGACTAAAGGTGGGCTATCTTGGAAAAGTCCTACGGTTTGTCACGCAACAAAAGGCGTTTGCGTGCGCATGAGCGCTCCAACTTAACATCTCACAACACGGTGTACATCACAGGGAACACGCTTGTTGCTCCAATGTAGACAGGTAGAAAAACATGCTTTTTTGCCTCCTTTGAAAGATGTGAGGTGAATACTTATTCGCTTCGTTAGAGCGAGAGTCAGAGACCTCTCTTACTTCGTTAAGAGAGGTCTCTGACCCCCTCTGCATTCCGCAGTTTGCAACGCTAGCGATTCCGAGTCAATCTGCCTTTGGTCTTCATAGCCAGGTCCTCAAAAAGACAGCAGGGCATTTTTGTTTTACTTCGCTGTGCATAAGAAATTCCATCTCCAGCTGCATGGGTTACCCCTTATATGATTGAATTTTATGTTTTGGACGACACCAAAGTCCGACTGTGGACATGACGGTCAAAAAAAAAGAAAAGAAAAGAAAATGAAACGATTTTCAGTTTCTATTTTTGCTACATTACCTGACGTTGGCCATGTTAATACACGTTATTTGTTTTGGCAATATTATGTTACATCATAAACGACGGATTTACAATTTTACCCATCTCCAGGTGACGAGTTTTCCATGCTTTCTTGGATGAACGTTGTTTAATTCTATCTGAGGTGATACCTGTTCTGAACCGCTCTGGCCCTAGGTTGACACCACGATCTGCTGGGACGGAAATCACATCGAAGACAAAAAAAGAAAAAAAATACGGAACGGACCCGAGGTTCTGAGTCGATTATGCGTCAGGTAGCTTATTTTTCATTGAAGTTATCTTCGACTGCAGCCTCCAACTCATTCTCAACCTAGTTTCGTCTCGCGAAAGTTTCGGGTTAGGACATTCAGGGCTTTACGGAAAAGACCGACTGCGATCGAACCAAGGGAAAATGCGGTGATGATTTAGTTGGATACTGGCTAGAAAAGAACGGGCTACATATCGGTGCCATTTCTAGTGCGAAAAGCCTAAAAATAGCCTCTGCACGATTTTGCAGTAGAATCATCAAGGGCTTCGAGAATGTGTACATGATCTTCTCTAGGCGGCGTTTCTCCCAAACTGTGCACTGCAATCTCTTGGCTCTCGGTACAAACAAAACGCGTTACAATGAGGTACACCGTGGTGCTCGCTGCAGGTTGCTGCCGTCTTCGGATCGCAAACACCAAGACCATCCCTTGAAAATGTCCAGAAGCATCCTGTTCATTTTTCCATCACATGGCACGTGCTGAACGAACTGAAACATGTTGAGCGCCATGCGATTGCCCGTTCAGTTTTCGTTCTTTTTGCGTGTCGAGCCGATCCCATGTATGACTGCCGAGAAAATTCGTCGATCAGACCCATGGCTGCTGAGAAAACTTACCTGAACCAAGACGATGTTTGACGCTGCTCTTGATACTGGTTTCACATGCTATTCATAAGGACCACAAATCCCCCTTCAAGAGCGTTTCACGTGCAACCGCAGCACGATCAAAACCAGCCATCACGCCGGTCGCCCGCAAGGCCATTCGAACGATGAGCGGCACGGGCCGATTCGTTGACCCGTTTTCGCACAAGAGCGGATCAAATATTCGAAAACATATAGACAGACAAAAAGGCAGCCATTTCTGACATTTATTAACCCCTCTGCACTGCCTAATTTTCAGTGATACGGAATTCCATTCAATCCACCTTTGGGTTCTCATAGCTAAATCTTCAAAACGAAAGTTGTGCGTTCTTTTTTTGCTTGGCAGTCCTGTGCGTGATAGGCTACATGTGTTGCTGCATGAGTTACACCGCAAGTGACTGCGTTTCATCACATTAAAGCTGGCTCTGGATGCGGTGCTGAAGGCAAAAACATTACAAACACCTTTCTGCTTAGTGGTTCATAAATGTCCTATCGCTTCAGTTAGCTGATTTGCCTGTAAATTTAGCCAGCAAGCAGCTGTAGCCGGCAAGTTATCTGTTTTTCACACAACCACGCAATAGAACATGTAAGAACTGCGAAAAAATGGACGACAGACGAACCACTTTAAAATGTGATAATGTTTTAACCCGCGCACGACGGTCGGTCGGCGACGATCACGCCCGACTGGGGGGGGGGGCCGTTGACCGCCCCTCTAACTCACCAACGGTTGGTAGCACGATAAAAATAAGCGCACCGTTGGGAAGCTTGTGACGAGTAGAGCTCGAAACTGGTCTCATTTTCAGTTTTAGGTAATATGTAAGCGGTTTACGTCCTATATATGTTTTCCCATAGCCGACTGCATGAGACCGAGAAATGACCTGAACCTCAAGGGCTGTGACCAACTACGCATAGGTAAAGACACCAATGCAGAAATGAAGGTCCGCAGATGCCGATACACGTCTAATTTCTCACATTTTTTCAACATATACACCGAAACGCATTTCTAGCGCCAGCTGTAGGCACGCGCCGCTGCCGCACGCAGTAAGAAATTAACGGGAACTAATTTTAGCGTTCCTTTATTTTCGCGACACAAGCCTATCAATGTAAATTTTATTGATCTTAGTGGTTCTTGTGATGGGTTCTCATGCTTAAATTTTAGAAAAATTCATTAGTTACCAATCTACACAATTGGCGGAGCTTTATTCGTGAGAGCCTTTTTATTTCCAAAATATGTATTTTTTTCAAAATTTTGAGGTTCTTAGTATTACTTAAGTCTGTGCGAGCCAGTTCCGCCATTTTTTACCCGTTCTGAGTAATTTATCGCTGATTTTGACGATGGTACATTTTGGCTCACAACAGTTATTCGTGACCTGACCTCAGGTCAATGGCTGGAAATAATTAATACTTTGCCCAATGACGGTAACTAAATGTCTGCTTCACTCACACTAAAAATGTTATGAAAACTTCCGCCAATTTCCGAAAAAACGACGACATGTCTTCAAATTAGGCTTGATCTCAGAAAAATAAAAAAAATCTGAGAGAGCAAGTATTACTGTGATATCTTGTTTTCCGAAAAAGTCACAGGGCGCTTAACTTTTTTGGACATAGGTCCGTTTGACCTGACCTAGGTCAGACGCCTGACTTGACCTGAGGTCAAAAGTTTGATACAGGGTGTAAAAATTATCAGGCAAAAGGTACATAACGTTTCGTGGTGTTGTGTTTGTTCGTTCTCTCGCAATCCTGGAAAAACTCAGGTGGGACGGCGAACCGTCCCCGCTTCAGTCGGCGGCAGGTTAAGCAGACATTGGGCATAAAAGAACGGATTTTATATAGGTGTGATTTCCATTACAGAAGGCCAACGGATTCCTTGATATTGAAGTGGGATCGATAAGGGGTTCGAGAAGAAGGGTCTTCGGCACTTAACCCTATTCCCGGAGGGCTGGACGGTATGGTCGGTTCCCGACAGGGAGGCTTCTGCTAGTCATGTTATGCTAAAGAAGTACAAATCGCATTAAAATGTTTGTATAACGTTAGCAAAGGCGGTGCCAGGGACATGAAAAAGGGGGAACTGTCCTAGTCGAACGTTCTTCAGATCAACTTGTTACCTTTCACCTTAAATGGCCTCCAGTGACCTTGGAGTCACTTGGAATGATCTCGTGTGCGTTTAATATTATCTGTAAACGTTTTCAATCGCTTGAATTTACTCTATTTCAAAAATGTCATTTTATGGCTATTGCGATGTAGGGCACGCGCACTGACATTTTAGGTCATAGCTCCGTGACCCGAGCTGATATCAAGCTGAAACTTGATACACAAGTAGAGGGCACCTTTTACGTCACATGTATTCCGGATTTAGCATTTGGAAAAAATAGCGCAAAAATTATTGCAAAAACAAATTTTTGACTTTTGACGTTGACCTGACCGTGTAAAGTGACCTCAGACGAACAAAATTATATCTGGAAATTGCCCAACTATTTAGCTATTCATCCATATAAAGGTTTAATTTCTATCTTAAAAACTCTGTTTTTGGCAGACATTTTCCTTTTACCCTCAACATGGCCAAAATGGCCGGAGGTACCTCCCAAAAACGTTGCCTGGCTCCGCTCTTGTGCAAAATAGAATTCTGAATTTTGTCACGGCAAGAAGAAAGAATAGCTAGGAAAAGTGACTAAGTTTCGTGAAGCTGCGTAAAAAAGCCTGGAATTGGCAAGCAAAAACCCGAGGGGTGGCGAATTCAGCCCGCCCTGCCGGGAATAGGGTTAAATCAGAGCCATGCCAAAAAATGGTCTGTGCCAAGCTGAGATGGTCTGAGCGCTGGTCTGGTCTGCGTCTCCACTATATCACTATTACAGTTTCTTCTCTTCAGTTGATGAAGGTGTTTGATGAGAGTAAGCGTTGTCTCATCTCTGTTTGATTGTGGTGTGGCAGGTTCCACATTGGTGACAGCAGCGCTGCTGGTTTCGTTGACCTGCTGAGGATGCAGTGATCTAACGTTACCTGTAGCGGTGGAATGAACGTTCTCCCGCTTGAAAATGCTTTAGGCCAGATCCTTTCGGGAACTGTTCCTGTAAAAGGTCTCAGGTTTGTGATGCCTGTTTCGGAATTCGTTCCTAAATCTTACCCTTATGAGCCATCCCACCGCCAGTGTAAGAGCGTAATCAGTGTAAGAGCGTTTTCAAAGTTCGTGGGGACCAGAGTTATTTTTAGGCAGCTTCAGCATCATGAGCCTACGTTAAAATTATTATCTAAAGATGATAGGGTCGTTGTCAAATTGGTAGGGCTGCTGCCGCACCTGCGCCCCATTAGCTATTTCAGCCATATTCACAGCAGGCGGTTGACGCGTAGAACGACTTGAGCTGACATGAGTTATTCCGACATATCAGGTTCTTGTCCTCGCGAGCGCCCAGACATGTAGCCGACTGTATCATATTTCATCTGCTCTCACAAAAAACCGTAGTTGTTCATTTTTGGCGAAAGTGATGATGAGATCTATTTTCGTTAGGAAGAGCAAAAAACAAGCAACGATACATTATGGTATTATGACGCAGTTCAGCTAGTTGAGCTGTCTCCCGTGGAACCTCTTTTCTTCGCAGAGCTAAGTTTTTCTTGGTTTGCACGTGTTATGGGTGAGTGTGCCTAATAATGAACGTCGTGAACTTGTTTTCAATAAGATATATGCTCTTTAAGGTTATTCAACGCTAAAAAAATCAGCAGGGGTTAATGGCATTATATGCCCTAGAGCTGTCATTGTTCTTTGTAGTACATTGTGGGGTAATTCTGCATACAGATTTTGAATTCATTCAACATTCCGGCATTGAAAAACTATACATTCGTACTTTTTACCATATTTCCGTCAAGTCAGTGAGCACAAAAGTTCGCAGTGGCCGGTGCATGAAAGCATATTTAGAATGGTAGCATGAAGAATTCACGATGCAGTGCAGTGAAATGGACTACAGGTGCTCATCACGTCACCGGCCCCCCGTGTCTCCCGTGCCTCTAGTCACCGCGTCACCGCCGCTCCGGGTCACCGCATCACCTCGCTTCTTGGCCATCGCGTCGCCGCGCCTCTGGATCACCGCGCCACCGTCACTCTGGGTCTCCACGTCACTGTGCCTCTTCGTCACTGCGGATCCGAGCCCCTTGGTCCCTGTCTCACCGCGGTTCTTGGTCACCGCGTCACTGCAATGCTCGCGCAGAGAGCGAACTCTGCGGAACCTCTTCTGTAGTCGGTAGGATTGAATGGCACGCGTAAAGTGCAGATTGGTAATGTCAAAGTATTTCCCTAGATAACAGCCGGCTAACTGCAGCGAAACATATGAGTGGTGTATTGCATTCTGATAGTTTGCAAAAAGGTTTCAACAGGCTGTTTAGAGGGTCACGAGCCCGGCAACCAATGGCCCGGCTTTGCTTTGCTATAGCATAGCCGACGCGCCGTCACCACCGGCGCGATTGATGCTGAACAGCTGCTGGCCTGCTAGACAGCCTGTGGAAGACCATATATCCCCGAACGTGTTTGAGAGATTGTCTTAATGTTGCGTACATGTAGCCATCACAGTTGCTTCATCACATGTCTTGCGGAGTTTTCAGACGTTTTGGAAAGTTCGCAAATATGCCGAAAAATATGTTTGAAAATGTTTTTGAATATTATTTTGCCTATAACATCACGCGCCCCAAACTTACGCCAAATTTGGCCTCAACATAGGTTACTAAAAATATTGTCGTTAATTTGACATGTGAAAATTTCCAAAACTTTATTTCGCGACTTTTAACATTTTTATCGGAATACGTCAGTTGTAGTCGATTTTTTTTGCCCTCGGCACGAACAATTTTTTTTGGCTTAGAGGTTCTGCATTTCAGAACCTTTTCACCAATTTCAAAAATTCTGGTTGTCTCCAATCACCCGTTTAATTAGCGGGAATGCCACAAATTGTGCGGTTCAGTAGGTTTTTTCTTGGGATATCGGCGAAAAAACATGGAGGAGGAAGGGAAATTTGCCCCATTCTGGAGCGCGAGTTGATATGGGCTGTTTTTGTAGTCCATGCTTTTAATAACACAATGTTGGATTCCGCAGTCATGTACCTGCATTATAATGCATTTGAGCATAACTAGTTGTGGTATGCGTGGCACGAAGCTGACATAGTGAGAACTTGATTTGGGACAGTACGTAGCCATCCCACAACAATGCCATATAAATCGTCGAAGTATTGGATACTGTAAATATGCAGCATGAATATGCGCTGGAAAAGGCGTGTAATAAACCAGCACAAGAAATGAAACAGGCACGCAGAAATCTGTTAACAGGTCCCGGCGCTACAGATACTCAAGATTAATTCCAGCAGGACGTCGTGTGTCTGCTTTGTCTTTAGTGTTTGATTTGACATCGACGCCACTGTTATGCTATGCACTTGCCGGTCATTTACACCGCACGGTGGCTGTCATTGGTTGGGCTCGTTTTGTTCAGCGTTGGGACTCAAATTTCGTTGAGATGGTTCAACGGCAAAGGGACCAAAGATCTCATTGCGCTCGCTTTTTACTAACACTGTCTGCGTAGAAAGAAAATTGGAAATACTGACGTTGCTCAGGAGGACAAGTGGGCATATTTTATTGTAACATGGCCTCAGCAATAGCAAAGTCACTAGCGCAAAATTTGGTAATTAATTTCCTCCACTTCTAGCAGTTCGCGAGCAGCCCCTAGACCCAAACAAGCATGCAAAGAAGCATTTAGAAATCGAAATTGCCGCCATATATATATATATATGCGTTAGTGTCATTTTTATTGCCTAAAGACAAACGCCTGTTCAAAACCCCATGCCGTTAAAGAATCATGGAGTTTATAAGTTAACGGGTTCGATTATGAAAATGCCGTCAATTCCACGTAGTATGGCGCCTCAAAGCGGATCGGACGTGACGGTTTCCCTGGCACAAACGGCAGGAGTACATGCAGCTCCGTTGTGTTAGTGTTTCAGGCAAATTTCAGGTAATGACGATCTTGAGATCGCCAGCACTGAGCACTGCACCCAATGTCAAAAAACAAACGGCATTTTTAATCATGTCACCTCTTAAGCTTGGCACCCGTCGCGCGCAACGGGACATGCTGGACGTCACGCGATGGAACGTTTTCCTCTTCCTGCCAATGAGTGCGTGTTGAGGCAATCCGACATGGGTCTGCCGAGGAAACGCGCTTGAGCCCAGACGAAGGTCTGCGGTACTCGGCTCTTTCGTTTTACGTGCTATCGTGGTGGGCGTGTTAGGTCCCTGTGCGGACCTGGCATACTCAGGCCGCGGACCACAGCGCAACGAAACCAGCCCGGACGCTGCTCGCGCTCCACGTATCGAACGGTGGGCTGCACGTGCCGATCTGTCGTTCATTCTGGGCCCTGGACATAAGCGAAGTTTTGACGGACGGCAAACAAACGCGTTTACGTTCAACTTTCTGGTAAGGCGATTCATTGGACTTACCGATCCATAACATAATTGGAAACCAAGCTGCCAATATGGCATACCCAGGACTTTTTCTGGAGGCCAATGACTGCTTCGCAATCGCAGCGCACCGCATAATGGAACTGTTGACCGGAGATAGCTCAATTCCTTAATCCGCGCACGACCGCCGATCGGTTTCGAACATGCGCGACTGGGGGGGCAGTTGGCCTCCCCCTTCTAACTCATGAACGGTTGGTCGCACGATAAAAATAAGCACACCGTTGGAAAGCTTGTGACGAGTAGAGCTCGAAACTTGCCTCAGTTTTTAGTTTTAAATAATATGTAAGCATTTTACGCCCTATATATTTTCTCATAGCCGACTGCATGAGACCCAGAAATGGCCTGAATCTCAAGGGCTGCGACTTATAACGCATAGGTAAAAGCACCAGCGCACAAGTAAAGGTCCGCGGATGCCGACACACGTCTAATTTCCCAGATTTGTTCAATACATATGCCGAAACGTTGAGTTAAAGACACGGCAATTCTTGCGCCAGCTGTAGGCATGCGCCGCTGCCGTACGCAGTACCAAATTGACGGGAGCTAATTTTAGCGTTCCTTTATTTTTGCGGCAAAAGACGACCTGTGTAAATTTTATTGATGTTAGTGGTTCTTGTGACGGTTTTTTATGCTTGAAATTTGGGGAAAATTCATTAGCTACCAATCCTACACAATTGGCAGAGTTTTATTCACGAGAGCCTGTTTATTTCCCAAAATATGCTACTTTTTCAAACTTTTTGAGGTTCCTGGTATTATTTACGTGTGTGCAAGCTAGTTCTACCATTTTCTGCCCATTCTGAGTAATTTATCGCTGATTTTGACGGTGGTACATTTTGGCCCATTAGAGTTATTCGTGACCTGACCTCAGGCCAATGCCTGGAAGTCATTGATACTTTGTCCAATGACGGTGATTAGATGTCTGCTTGATTCCACACCAAAAATGTTACGAAATATTCCGTCAATTTCCGAAAAACGGCGACATGTCTGAAAAATGGGGTTGACCTTAGGTCAATGACCCGGAAAATTCCGAGAAATCTGAGATAGAAGATTTGTTGCATCTATCACGATCAGTAATCCCTGAAAGTATTATTGAGATATCTTGTTTTTGCGAAAAAATTAGAGGGCGCTAAATTTTTTTTGGACATAGGTCTGTTTGACCTGACCTAGGTCAGGCAACTAATCTGACCTGAGGTCCAAATTTTAACACGAGATGTAAAATTGATGAAGCAAAAGGTACACAAAGTTTCGTGACTCTGTGTGTGTTCGTTCTCTCGTAATCTCCGAAAAACCTCAGTGGGGGGCAGTCAACTGCCCCCCCCCAGTCGGGGACGGGTTAAACTGTGTATATTTGCATTTGCACTGTGGTAGCGCGCGAACTCTTTCCTTCACACAATTATTCTAGGAGTACTGCTTTCGCTGTTTGACCCGTTTTTAACGGTGTTCTTGAACCGCCCAGTAACGGCTGAGAACAATATCATCGCTGTGCGTGACGTTTCAACATGGGGTTCTTTGGAAACAAAACATTGAACTAGATCGACAAAGATCCTGTTGTATCGCGTAATGCATAACAGGAAAGTAATTAAACAAGCAGCAATGAAGTAGGCCTCGCTGGTATTTATGCGCCAAAAAATCCACCTTGCGGGTGTTTTATGTCTCACTATCAGGGGTGTCGGTTTGCATTCTTTTGCTGGGGTCATGCTGTCGCAAAATGTGGATCTTGACTACTCCAAAAGTGGTTTTGACCCCTCCCCTCAATATTTTCTGGCAGTTTGAAGAAGGGAAACATAGTTTGTTATTTGATAAAAGAGAACAAAAAATGATGCAAAAATTATCGTCGGTCAAAACATATCGAGCTTATTATAAAGTCCCTCGAGAAGACCAGATTTGGCGGAAGTCAGGTTGTCAGGCTGTCGGCTCGGCACGCTCTTCCAATCATTTATACAAAAAGACAGCCCTGCTTGCTGTCTTTTTCTACTTGACAACATTGTCTGCAAAGATGGTGCTTAGAATTCCATAGAGATGACATCCGCATACAAAAAATGAAAAGTTTCTTCAAAGTCTCATTATCGAAGCTGTCGAAACTCTAATCAATTGGATCGGACCAATGATGAACTAAAAACGCTTCAATGATGTCATTTACATTACCATCAACTTGTTTGAAAAATAACACCAGGCCTGGAAGCGTCGGCGGAAACAAGTGTCGCCCTCTTCTTTACGTGCTCTTGTGGCGCAAATATCATCAAGTAGGTACACCTTGTTTAGCGGGGTGTTTGTTATTTCCGTGACGTAGAAAGCGTGTCGAGTACATATTTCAACAGTTTAGATGAATTGCTAAGTGCGATATGTTTAGGGGACTTCTGCCGAACTCTGCTTTTTTCGTTACAGCGGGCATCTCGTTCGCGGCGTGTGCGGCGCACGCTCATTGGTTATGACCCTCGTGCATCATTCATTGTGCCCATTCACCAGGGCCTATTTTAAGATATTAACTGGGAGGGAAAATGACCCCCATTGATCAGTTATTTCCTGCCCAGTGATGACACTTAATCCTCAAATTTTCTGATATTTGGTATTGTCTGTGATATGTTGTCTTTCACTCACTGAGAGAAAATGAGTGAAAGATCTCATATTACTCCAAGCATGCCTTGTGGCTGTGCTTGCTCATGATCATCAGTACCTTGTGGCTGAAAGGCTTCTGGCTTGATTCCAGGTAATGGCATTTTCTGTCTGTCCCCCACAACAGCTTGTATGAAAGGTTGCAATGCAAAATTGCCTTGGCAGTTGAGTATGTTAAATAACCCAGTAAACAACCAGTCAACTAATTAATTGCTTACCCTGAAGGCTGTATGAGGGAAGCTTGTAATATATCATATATTTACCTCTTCACAGACCACTTTTGCCATATAGAATGTGCAGAAGAGCACAAACTCTCTGATGAAAGGAATGTTGACACTACTGGTATGGTTTCTGAAGGAAACAGAGTTGTATTTAATTGTAAGCAGATGGGATCAGAACTGGTAGTGCCCTCATGTTAACACTTCCTTTGCTCCAAGGATGCCCTATGTGCTGCATAATGCTTGGTAATGTTATCAGTAAATGGTACTATGGGCTGTAGGCTAGAGACAGGATGTTTATAGGCATAATGTTGAGCTGGAGGTATGGCATAGGATACTTAAGGCTGCAGGTCAACAAAGGGTGTGGGCAGGCCTGGCTCTGTTTAACAGGTTAGGTCTCATGCCCAAATAGGTTAGGTTCAATTCAGTTGATTTAGGTTTGGTAGCTTGTTAAGCTTGTTCATTATTCATTAAGTTAGTAGTAAGGCCCAAATACCTTAATCGTGGAAATTGCCCTTTTTGAATTGTTTACAGTGGAATCCAAGCAGAAACCAATCTGACAAGTGGTGCAGTGGTCAGCGACAAATGGAGCAACAATATTATTCCATATTTTCTTACTTTCTTTATCTTGGACTGATATTGCAAGGAGGCAAATACTAAGAACCATGCAGGGTCCTTAGTATTTGCCTCTATGGGTGCTGAATGGCCTTGTAGTTGGTGCACCCCTAAGCCCCAATAACCAACCAACCAAGTATTGGCCTTAAAACCATATGTTGTATGATTTTATGCCATTTATGCTATTTTTCCTGGAAAATGAGAGCTTGATGAAAATTGTGTTGCATGTTTGGGAAGCTTCACTGACTTGAAAAGTTTTGTGGCAAATACTTTCAGTGCAATATTGAACTGCATTGGGTTGTGTGCAAAGAGGATATAGAAATCTCATGAATTGTTAAAAAAGGCTATTTAGTTTTACTTGAAGGGACATGGCAGCCTTGTTATGCCTTGGTTACTGGGGCTTGGCTACTGGCTTAGAGCTCTTAGTTGCTTTTGTTCCCAATATGTTCAGGTACTATTTCACATGATGAATTTTTTGTGTTGGCTATAAAATTATAAGAGCATTATCAAGCCTTTTTATTTTAGGCTTGATCCTCCCTTACTGAAACCCTGACAGTGCTATGCAACTGATTATGAGCTGATGTGCTCTAGAATTTAATCGACATTCTGAGTAGCAAAAGGTGAGCAGGAATTGTGGTCAGTGTGGCCCAATAGTGAGACCTCGAAATGCTGGAGGGTGCATATCAGAAGGCTTGTGTAATATCATTATTCAGTGAGCAACTTTATACCTGTGTGTGTGGCAAGGTCGGTCTGCACTGTGTACCCAGAATAGAGTTGTGAAGCTCTTATTGTCAGGTGCATGGCGAAAAATGAAGCGTGCACCTTTTGTGCCCACCCACTTCTGTACATGCTCACTGGTGCCTCTTGGATGGTGTGGTAAAAACTGTCATTTTTTGGTGTCAAGGAACACCAAAAAATTAAACTCCAACAAAAATATTGTACTCCAAAATGGACATTTGCCCCCCCCAAAAAAAGAAGACATGGGTAATCCTACTCGACCAGTTTAAAGTTGCCCAGCATCCCCTGCATTTGGTGGTTTACCATCTGTACTCAGCTGCTGAAGCATGCTCTGAACCCATGGCCAGCCACCTTCCATCCTCCCCCTTCATTGACTGCACTTACCTACCACGCAGACCCACGAAGCTGGTTTGCACCCCACCCCAAATGGCACCACTGGATCCGCCCCTGCTGGCCGCTTGTACTTGCAAGGCACATAGTCTGTGTTACTCATATAAATGCATGATGTTTTATACTCTAAAAGAGAATTTGTACTGTGACATAAGAAAGAAAAACCAGATTTCCAACACTGCTCTTGGATCAAATATATTTTCCTCTGGTGGAGCATGTTTTGCATTCCCATCACACACTCACCAAATCCATTGACCACAACAAAATATGTGGGTTTTTAACAGGGTTGGCCAAATGCCTGTGAAAACTTGCATTTACTGGCAACTCAGTGCCAGACAAACAACTCCTATGCATAATCAAGGGTTTGGGGAGTGGGAACTGGGGCAGAACATTGGCACTGTGGGTGTTGACTGGAAAGAATGGACCTTCTTTTTTGCCTCATTCCTGGGCACTGGCAATCATTGCAGCTGGGCCTATAATCAGTTGCAAAGCATAGCCAGGATTTTGGTAAGGGGGTCAAACACAAAATGAAAAGTCTTGATACTATAATAATTTTGTAGCAAACAAGGAATTTATTGGGTGAAATAGATGTATCACATGAAAATATATGAAATGGAGAAACTAAGGCCATTTTTAAAGGTCTGTTGCCATTTTTTACCAAGTTGTCTTTAAGATTCTGCATTGGTTTCCTATGTTCATTGCCAGCTTCCTCTTGTTGTGCAGTTGTCTTTTAGATTTCACAGTGGTTTTCCATGTTCATTACTGACTTCCTTGTGCTCTTTTACACAAGTTGTTCTTTGGCTGCAGGCTGTGTCATTCATTCATTAGTTGTCCATCAGCCATTTGTTGAAACACAAGATTTAACTGCCTAACATACTTCACAAAAGAAAGAAAGGGAGCAGTCATGACAGCTATCAACACCTATCAGCACCAACCAACAACGACCAATGATGAACCAGCCAGAACTGAAAGACGAAGGAAACAGATTGAACAAACTTAGCAAATTGAAGTTTTTGAACCACTGCAACCATCCATCATCTCATAATTTACTGTCAGTAATGTCACATACTCCTCCCCTTCCTGTGCTTCATTATTGTAGACCTGTTGAACTCAGTGCCTAGTGGCTGTAGCCTTCCATATGGTTCATCCTACTTCCTAATGGACTGCATGCGAAATGACCTTGGCAGTCGAGAGCATCATTCAATATTCAGTAACCAACCAACCAACATCCTAATTGACCACAGGTTCACCTGCTATCTGCCAAATAAGCCATACATCTTTTCCTGTTGTTCCCCCCCCCCATAATTTGTGACCTCTTCCCCAGTGCTATCACCTCCATTGCGACAAGCACGTTAATAACCTGGATGTCGAAGGATGTACTTATATGTTAATACAATCCCCCCTCATCCCCCCAACTGAGGAGGATTTTCATGCCCCTCTGCATAATTGTTGTGGTATTTTAAACTATCCCTATTACCTATAAGTTATTTGATAGTCATACCCACTGATTATGTCACTAGATGGCAGTGGGTGAATTGTTTGTAAATGTACCTTCTCATTGTTTTCTGTTCATAAGAACATAGGTGCCCTATTAATAATGCTTAAATCTAGATTCCAGGTGTTAGTATAATGTCCATAATGTTATTTATGCTGTCATATCAGTTCATGCTTATCCTGCTCTCAAGTGAGTAATGAAATTGACATCCGAATTGAAACTGTCACTCAGTGTCACAGAAAAAAATGTAGAGGATTTTATTTATACTACCAAAGATACCTGTCCAGCATGTGGTAGATCTGTATTTAAATTCTGGCAGTGAATTGCATTTTGATCACTCGGTCCCACGTAATACGATCATTGAGGTAACAAGTAATTTATGATCCTCTTTCTTTTCAGGATGTTGATGCCCAAGAAGGATCGCATGCTCATTTATGAATACCTCTTCAAGGAGGGTGTCATGGTTGCCATGAAGAACCCACATAAGCCAAAGCACCCCAATGTGGCAGTGCCGAACCTATACGTGATGAAAGCTTTGCAGGTATTCATTGCCATGATGTGACTTGTCACCCGTTTGAGCATGAGATTGATTTGGTCTCCAGCAGGCTTGGTTGTAAGTGCACGCCAGAAAATTTTTATTTGAAGCACTTTGATAACTTGTCTGCTACACCATTTATCACAAGTAATGTGGTATAATATCATATTTCTTGCATTGTTCTTGCGGATGTATGTATTTTCCTTGTCGTGTCGTCAGTGGTTGCCGTTTGAATTCGGCAGTTAATTATGATCGATGATTTTGTGTAATGCAGAGCCTGAAGTCCCGTGGGTACGTCACTGAACAGTTTGCCTGGCGCCACTACTACTGGACACTGACGAACGAAGGTATCACGTACCTGCGTGACTTCCTGCATCTCCCCTCTGAGGTGAGATTGGTTGAGCAGCTTCCGGTGATGTATACTGAGAGGCTGACACAGGATTTGTTAAATGTCCCGGTTGCACAGGTTCGCAGAAATGCTGTCGCGGACTTTAACCCGAAACATGATGTTTGAAAAGTAGTGGACTGAAGAGCCATGAAGTCACCCCCGGTCTGAAATGGTGGCGCCCTGTGCTGCCGACTGCGGCTCTGAGCCGATCGTGACCCGGTCGGCCGCTGTTTGGCAGATCGTGCCGGCCACCCTGAAGCGGCCCACCCGCGCCGAGACGGCGCGGCCGCGCGCCGCCGCGCCGCGGCCGGACGCCGGCAAAATGGAGGGCGACAGGGCGGCGTACCGACGCGCCTGGCGAGCCTGGTCCCGACAAGAAGGGCGAGGCGGGCGCCGGCGCCGGACAGATGGAGTTCCGCGGCGGGTTCGGTCGGGGCCGGGGTTCGATGCAGCAGTGAGCGGGGACGACGTGAGATCAGGAAGGAAACAATACATCCAGCTGTTCAGGCACATGCGTTTTGCTCGGGAACCGTGAGAGTGCTGCCTGCGTCGGCTTTGAATTTGGCTCGGAAATTCAGAGAGACTGTCTAAATACCAGAACCAGAACGGCAATGGTCAAGTGGCGGATGCCTCGAGTGGCGCTTGGCTCCGGTTCCAGTCGAGTATATGGAGTGGTTCACATGAAAATGGCTCATTGTTCAACGCATTCGTGTGAGACAGCACGGACCAAATAATCACTTCCCACTTAAATGGGGCAGATCACAACTGATCGAGTACGCGATTAGTGATGAACGGAAGAATGTATGAGAGCATCGCGGTAGCGATTGGCAACCGTTGAGCCTGGGACGGTTCTAAGGACAACGAGGCCCATAAGCGTTTCTCACGCTACGCAAATGCTTCTCATATTGGGAGCCACGTTTTGGATTATCCATAATTGTTCTGATTCTGTGGTGCACTTAATGACATCTTATCCAGACTAAATGCCCGATGACAGCTGCTTAGCGCTGTCGGATAATTCCAAGTTGCGTTGCAAATGGCTGACGCTAAGTTCCAAACCTGGACCGCCTGCTGAGATCTTTGAAGTGGAGTACTGTAAACGCAACTCCAGCTTATTACTTGGGACCTGATTTCACGATCTGCTCCCGTACTGTCAACTTTGTTTATCTCGCAAATCAGCCCACTGAACTTTGTCTGAACGAAATTGATCATTTAGCTTTCTACAAACTGTAACCCGAGCACACACTGCGCTTCCCCGCCTCCGGACGCTGCCGCGCCAGGCAGCGCGGACAGAAGCCTGCTCAGCAAAGCCTCGTTGCATACAAAGGAATGTCGATCTCTTTATGACTGGGCACGGACTTCACGTTTGGGAGCCGAACATGTGAGCTTAAGGCGGGTTCTGTCCGAGAATGTATTTTAATCCGTGTTTAAAGCAAAAAGTACAGACATCGTTGATTTTGTTCTTTTCCTTGAAATCCTGTCTGGTAATGCTGTAGCGTTTTTTTTTTAACGTTTGGCGTTTGAGGGGCGTGACGTAGCGCTTATCGCTCGTGTGCCCTCAAAGCCAAAACTGCAGTGCCAAATGTACGAATCGGTAAATCCGGCAAATGCGTACGCTGTCGATGACACGTGACATCGCATGTCTGTTCGGCATTGGCGTGCCAAACCAGTCGCATGCCACGCCAACAGGCAACAGTTGAAGGGAATGGCATGGGAGGAACTTTATGGTAAACTGCGTCGGTCACGCAGTTTACTGTTCTCGGCGGTCTCGTATGTTTACTGCCCAGCCTGACCCCGACAGGGCACCGCCAATAAGGTCAGCCGAGGGGCTGAGTCGACTGCCTACTGCAATTACGACTTGGATGCTCAAAGGTGAGCTTATACGGTTCTTGTTTAACTGAATGCGTTCTCCCTCGAACCGTTCCGGTGTTCGTCATATATTTCGAAAGGCCATCTTGCGGAGGACGTGAGGGCGACGGGACATGGACGCAGGGAGCTCGTGGGTTTGTCTCGCCGATTGTGTGTAAGGGCGTTCACGACCGGTCTTGAACAGTGGACGGCCACGAGGGCTCAGGCGTCACGAGGGTTTGGGCGTCACACCGGAAGAACTTGGCAAACGTAACGCAGCGTAAAGCAAAACAGAGATTTATTCCGAAAACTAGGAGAGCTTTCTTTACACAAAACAAATATGCCAGAATGTTCAAGAGACGTAAAATTCCGTTACAGCAGGCTGAAGGCGACGGAGAGATACGTCGGTTTAATGATCTGTCATGGAATGCCGATGTCTTGTTTCTCTTGCGTAGATATTCTTAAAAACTTCTACATCTATTTCGGTCGTATGACAATGAACTGCGAACGGAACTCCACAGAATCGGAGCCACATAACAATGCCCCAGGACGGGGATGAATCCTCGACGGCAAGTCCACCGCTGCCTCGAAACGATGAGATCAAAAGAAGACTTGCTCGCCGGTAACCAATGGAACATTACGTACAAACGCCCGTCCAGGCTCGCGGGCGGCCGCCGTCGCCCGCAAATGGACGGGCAGCACCGCCGTCGAACGGGCGTCTGTGAAGCCGAGTGGGAGGGCCCCGCGGCCGGCGTCGGCGCGCGGAGTGAACACAGTCTGCAAAAGCAGTGGTATGCACAGCGGAGTAGCCCTGGCCTACGCGGCAGTGGCCGCGGCACCGAGGTATAGCAGCGTTGTACTGAGACTATGGAATCGGAGACGGCTCTGGCCCGGGGGCGGGGCGGTGAGGCCGGTCAGTCGGCCAAGTCGATGGCGCGAGCCACGTGGCCCAGCCCGAGCCGCAGTCGGCGACGGCGGCGGCCGCGCACGCGCCGCCAGCCGGCCACCGGCAGCTCGCCGACGCCGTCCAGCCGCACCAGCTGGTAGCGCAGCTCGCCGCTGGAGGCGCTGTCCTCGCTGCACGGACTGCCGCCGCCGACCGAGACGGGCGGGTCGTCGGCCGCCGGGCCGCCGTTCATGCGCAGCGTCACCTTCAGGTGGCAGGGCCGGCCGCGGCCGGACGCCGCCGGGCGGCCGGCGGCCGGCACGCGGCCGAGCAGCGCGGTCGTCGGCCGCCGGCTCCGGGCCCAGCAGGCGCAGCCGCTGTTCGGCGATGATGCGCGCGTCGTAGCGCGTCATGCCGCGCTGCCGGAGCGCGTCAACCGTGCGCTGCAGCTGGTCGGAGTCGGCCGGAGCCGCCGCCCGGCGCCGGCTCGACTGCCGCAGCCGGTAGCCCTCCGGCTGGCTGGCGGCACCCGTCTTCGCGAACGCTCCCATCTGGCGCCTGCAACACGAGCACGTGGCTCGTGAACTCTCGCACAATGAGGATTAAACACATCCAACCCGGCTACAACGCTAAAAAGCATTTACAATCACAGCGGGCGACCTGATTCCAAAACCGCGCCAGTAAAACACCACCACCTGCGTGACGGTGTACTGGGAAATCCTCAGGACACAGTGAAGTTCCTGGTATTCATACCCAGCAACGGCAAGACCGCGGCCAGCAGTGGTGAGACACCTTTTTAATGGGAATACCGGAAAATCTTGGTTCAACATACACCCAGGGCGCCTGCATCCCAAGCTGACCTCTCGCACGTCTCGCACTCGCAGTAACAGTTGTTATCGCCGAAGAAATCGCCGCCGTAGTTGCAGGTGATCTCGTCGCCCGGCTGGATCTCACGCAAGGGTCCGGACAGTGGCCGTGTGGCGTCCCGTGGCTACAAACTGCACCACACAAGGCCAACGGCGTCAGCTGGCACCGGCACAACCACACCGACCGTCAGTTTGCAGCCACCGCTGCAACCAACTGCCAACAATAACGCAATTGCTGGCAGCTGGTTGCAGGAAACACATTTACACGAATAGACTAATTTATATCGTAATCTATGGCATCCTCTTTTCCTGCCATTCGTTTCTGCGTGCAGGAGCAGGTGTCCTTGAACCGAGCGATCACTCGCGACAAGAACACTTGTTCGTGCATGCAGAATAGGAACAGCAAGAAAAGTGTTCCCCATGAGCATGATTTAAACAGCATGGCTGGAGATTTCCCCATATATTCCGGGGGGCGACTAGGACTTCACATGGATTTTTTCCAGTCCCTTTCATAGACCAACGAAAAAATCTCCGGAAACTTGTTGGGGGCTACAACATCCGTCCCTTTCTCCCCATCACGATAACCAGCCTTGTGCGCAGGCCTCTCCGGCTGAATGAATTCCACGCAAGGGACAATGGTTGTACCTGCAATCATTAGACAAAGAATAAGAACAAGTACTGCTGGGAAATACACTCCTGGATCGTGACAACTGTTCGGTTCACAGAAGAGTGGCACAAAAGCTCCCGCGACAATTTAGATTTGAACCCGCTCCACCCTGTTTACAACTACACCAGGGGTGTCGATTTGTATTCTTTTGAGAGGGCCCTGGCCCACCCAATGTTGATTTTCCCCTCCCCCCGCGCAATTCTGGTCTGCCTCCTCCCCAATATTTCTGCCGGTTTTAAAGGAAAATGAAGAACAGAGGCGAAAAGAACAGCCGCAATAGATAAATGACTGGCAGAAAGTAAGGAATAAGGTCCACAGCGATGTGGCATCTATCCATCTTCTGTCTATACACACATCTATAAACATGGGGTGAATGCAATTTTTCGGTTGATAAATAGTAACAAAAAAAACTTAATTTTCGTTGGTCAAAATAAACTGGCTCAATCCGTTGAGAAACCCACATCTGGGTGCAGGTTAGGTCGCCGGGCCCTCGGCTCGTCCCCCCCCCAACCATTTCCAGAAACCGACGCCCCTGAACTGCACATACTAAGCGTCGCAACAAAATGCGTCATCGCGGTACGAGGCAATATCGCCGTATTACACGTGAAAATTTAGCGAGCTTCTGCGATTCTACTCTGGCCGCTTCCTGCTGTGATCAGAACTTTTACTACTCAGTCTTAAGCCACATTCAAAGTTCTTTGATCTGAAAGACGTATGATAAGGACTAGAAGTCCAGCAATATCGTCTAATGCATTCACCAAATGGGACTCAAGAAACCATTTACCGGTTGACAGCAACCATCAAACCGGCAGCTTTTCCCGACGTTTCGTCATCTAAAAAACGCCACGACCAAATCAACCAATCAGAGCAACCTGGTGTCATACTGGTACGCCTTTCATAAACACGCGCCCCGGTCAAACCAGATAACTCAAAACCAGGACAGCTTGCAAGGCAACTAGTGTACTCGAATGCCTGTACTATCACCGATAGCTTAGTACAGCATACGGACAGCTCGTTTCGTTTTCGTAGATGCCGATAGTAACGGAAGCAAAACACAACCTTCCCTTTTTATACGGGGTATGATAGAGCCCCGCTATTGGCAGCTTCACCATTCACGAGTTCGCGTATTGCCTATATTGAGCTCGGCAAAGGCCGAGCTCAATTATAGGCATCTGATATATCATCATCTTCGCCGTCAATCCGTGAGTACTGTACACCGTACGCAGTAACACCTGTGTAACTGTGTTTATGCATTTGTACACTTTTTCAGGAAGTATTACTGCACAACTGCATAATATAACTGTTCAAAATGCATTTACTGGTCTTGCAAAGGGGCCATAGGCAATGGGAATGCCTCAAACAGAAATTTTGAACCCCGGCAACCAGCGGGGTTCACTGCACATCCACAAGAGAAGACCAAAGCTACGTCACGCTGCTCAAGTGAGTGCAGGGCAGCTGATCTGCTGAATGCTCCTCGTAAGCGGTTGTTACCGTGCAGTTGGCATTGCAGTCGTGGTTGATGTAGGCCGCCGGGCCCAGCCAAAGCTGGCCGCACTTCTTCCTGGTGCTGTACATCACCGAGAAGTCGTTCTTGCCTGGCTGCAGGAAGTGGTTCTCTTCCTCCTCCGACAGCTCGGCGATACAGCCCACCAGGAACTGGATCTCCTCATTGCGCTCCCTGCAATGTGATGACTTCAGGACACCGGGCACATACGACACTCAGTCGGAACACCGGGCACATACGACACTCAGTCGGAACACCGAGCACATACGACACTCAGTCGGAACACCGGGAACACCAGGCACATACGACACTCAGTCGGGACACCGGGCACATACGACACTCAGTCGGAACACCGGGAACACCGGGCACATACTAACACTCAGCCGGGACACCGGGCACATACGACACTCAGTCGGAACACCGGGCACATACTGACACTCAGCCGGGACACCGGGCACATACGACACTCAGTCGGAACACCGGGCACATACGACACTCAGTCGGAACACCGAGCACATACGACACTCAGTCGGGACACCGGGAACACCGGGCACATACGACACTCAGTCGGGACACCGGGCACATACGACACTCAGTCGGAACACCGGGAACACCGGGCACATACTGACACTCAGCCGGGACACCGGGCACATACGACACTCAGTCGGAACACCGGGCACATACTGACACTCAGCCGGGACACCGGGCACATACGACACTCAATCAGGACACCGGGCACATAGCCGGGACATCGGGCATATACTGACACTCAGCCGGAACACCGGGCATATACCGACACTCAGTCGCGACACCGGGCACATACGACACTAAGTCGGCCTCGACGGTCAGCACATGTCCCAATGACAGCGCGCTCACACGCCGCATCAATGACGTCCGAAAACGAAACGTGGTTCTTGGTTCAGTTCGTCACGTCTCCGATGGTAGAATGGTTCTCGCAAATAATGGAAACGGTAATATGTGCCATATGACGTGACGCAAATGTCAAGCAGCGTCCGTTACAAGAAACGTTTCCAAAACACAGAACTGCAACATTTATGGCATCATAGTGTGGATGATAACATATTACCTGTAACAACAAGAGTCCAATTACAATACAACAGAACATGACCATACTTTCAAAACTACAAAAGGACGCCAAGGCAAGTCGGCGTGTCGAGTGCAAGAAGCCAAATGCCAGTAGCGCTGCAAATAATGCCCCACAGTACGCTCCGATATACAGGGCGGGACAAAAAGTCTCTAACAAACAAACAAACCGACAAACAGGCTCTAGTCGGCCAGTTTGGTTTGGTAACAGGCCAAACCGTCTGCGGGGGATAATGGTCCAGCGAGCACAGCTATTTTGTTTAACCCGCGCACGACCGTCGGTCCGTCCCGAACACCGTCGACTGGGGGGGGCAGTTGACTGCCCCCCCCTCTAACTCACGAACGGTTGGTCGCACGATAAAAATAAGCATACCGTTGGAAAGCCCGTCACGAGTAGAGCTCGAAACTGGTCTCATTTTTAGTTTTAGATAATATGTAAGCCAATTTACGCCCTATATATGTTTTCTCATAGCCGACTGCATGAGACCGAGAAATGGCCTGAATCTCAAGGGCTGTGACTAATAACGCATAGGTAAAGGCACCAGCGCACAAGTAAATGTCCGCGGATGCCGATACACGTCTAATTTCCTCAGATTTGTTCAATATATACGCCGAAACGTTGAGTTAAAGACACCGTAATTCTCCTGTGAGGCGTCACTGTGCGCCGCTGCCGTATGCGGTACCAAATTGACGGGAACTAATTTTAGCGTTCCTTTATTTTCGCAAAAAAAGACAATCTATGTAAATTTTATTGATCTTTGTGGTTCTTGTGATGGTTTCTCATGCTTAAATTTTGGAAAAATTGATTAGTTGCCAATCTGCAAAGTTGGCGGAGCTTTATTCGCGAGAGCCTGTTTATTTGCAAAATATGCTACTTTTTCAAACTTTTTGAGGTTCCTGGTATTACTTACATCTGTGCAAGCTAGTTCTGCCATTTTCTACCCATTCTGAGTAATTTATCGTCGATTTTGACGGTGGTACATTTTGGCCCGCTTCGGTTATTCGTGACCTGACCTCAGGTCAATGACTGGAAGTCATTGATACTTTGCCCAATGACGGTAACTAGATGTCTGCTTCACTCCACACTAAAAATGTGATGAAATATTCCGTCAATTTCAGGAAAAACGGCGATATGTCTTAAAAACGGGCTTGACCTTAGGTCAATGACCCGGAAAATTCCGAAAAATCCGAGATAGCAGATTTGTTGCATCTATCACGATCACTAATCCCTGAAAGTATTATTGAGATATCTTGTTTTGCGAAAAAGTTAGAGGGAGCTAAACTTTTTTGGACTTAGGTCTGTTTGACCTGGTCTAGGTCAGGCACCTGACCTGACCTGAGGTCAAAATTTTGACACGAGACGTAAAATTGATGGAGCAAAAGGTACACAAAGTTTTGTGACTCTGTGTTTGTTGGTTCTCTCGCAATCCCAGAAAAACCTCAGGGGGGGGCAGTCAACTGCCCCCCCCCAGTCGGGGACGGGTTAAATATGGTAACGTCGGTTGTACTGTACATCTCTTTGTCATGGCGACAATGAAATGCGTCTTTGGGGACCAAAATATAAGATACCTTGACCCGACCGGTTCAGTCGGGAAAATACGGCTTTTTTGCCCAGCCTTGGCCCTCCGCTTGCTCTGCTTGCCCAGCCTGCCCTTTGCTCACCAAGCCCTAGTGGCGCACACCCGAGCTCCGGCGTTGTCCTCCAGCGAGTAGCGAGTGCAGCCCAGGATCGCCACACCAGACTGCACACTCAGGACGGCCAGAAACTTCATCACCTGAAGGGCAGCGCGTCATCCGGTCACAAGGGCTCTCAAACAGCCGGCGGCGGTCACCACGGTGTCCCCCGAAACAGGTCGACTCAAAAGGCATTTCGTAGAGCCCCGTTCCAGCTGCCCAGAACACGGCCGTGTACTCTGTTCCCGCCGCGACTGTAGCACATGAGGGCCAGCAGACCACAAAGCTGCGCCGGGGTCGAACACGCGGCATCAAATTATCGCCCATCTGCGACACCAGTCTTCCTGGGAACATCAGATAACACCGCAACCATCCGCTACGGCAGCCGGAGGCAGCAACGAGGCGCGGGCGCTTTCTCAGATTTTACAAAGGTCGGCCAGGAAATGACCAGAGCCGTTACGATAACTGCGCGCCCATTTTCTAAACCATGCATCCGCACCCGCAGCTGAAAATGGCTGAGCACTAGGGCGATGGGCACGCACGTGGTCTCTGAGGTCATCCAGATTCACACGATTCCTGTAGAACACGAGCAGCTGTTGCATGGCATCAGACTGGGAGAGGCGTCTACAGGCGTCCTGGTAGTTTTGATCTTTGATAAACGACAGTATAATATTTCTCAGCTCGTCTTTGTTCGATCGTGGCGGCCGGTATCTGAAAATGATATAAAATCAGCAGCGTTACATCAGAAAGAAAACTAACAACCAAGGTACACAAGTATGCAACAATATTCCCACGCAACATCAGAAAGAATAACAGCACAAATGCTGCATCAGTTCATTGTGGCGTGGACATGTCAAAAATGCTATAGAAAAGTTTAAGAAAGCATATATAAAAACCCGAAACACATCATTTTTACTGGGTCTTAAATCCCATTGCTGTATGTTTCATCTTTTGCTCGCCTGATGTACGCCAGCCTGTGCTATGCAGAGCTTGCTGCACAGATTCTGGACTACCTAAAACGGGGCTCTCTTATACACTTCAATAGTAAAAAAAGAAACATTACAATACAGCACAAACAGTCTGGATTCCAGATTAGCCATGAAAAGATGCTTATTTTTCCCTATGGAAAAGGGTGATCTTTATCAACATAAAAAATCATTCTCCATGTTTACAGCGTCAATCCTATGGCTATCCGTTTGTAGTTGTATTTGGACAGCCACGTCACTGCCTCTGTATTAAAATGCACTTGGCAGCTATTCACGATTTCTTCTCTAGTTGTGTTTGAACAGCCATACCACTGTCTCTCTGTATTAAAATGCACCCAGCAACCGTTCACATCATACATCTAGACTTTCCTCACCAAATTCGAGAAATGTCATAGTATGGTTTTGCAATAAATGGATGAAGCCAGTATGAACAAAAGCATCATGATGTCAGACTTAACAGTCATAACAAGGGAGAGAACTCTACAGAGCACGGGTTGCGTCCAGGAAATCACAATGAACGCGTCTCTCAGCGACATTCTAAAAAAAAAGAAATGAAACATATAAGAACACTTGCGACATCTTCCCCTCGGTCTACCCACTCTGAAAACCATACCTTATACACATTTTGTGGGTGATGAAACCCAGATAAGGATCGATTGTTAAAGCTGTGGCAATATCATCGCAGTCCGACAGCTCTTGAGGTGACAGCGTTTTTCCACCGCCTCCAGCAGGCCGTCTGACTAACCGCCGAATCACCATTGCTCATGCACCTGAAACACAGGTCCATCAGTACAAGGAATATGTGCAAAGTATATACGCGCGTTTAGGTCTAGCACAGCAGAAAATCATACGCTAGCTGTAGCCATCGCCGGCCCGGCCCCCGGGCCTCTTTCGGTGATTCGCGGGGACCGTGATGATTCGCACATCTTGTCGCGTATTTTCCTTCAGATAAGACAATTCAGCATTTCTGGTCTGGTTTCTCATTGCTAACGGAAAAATAGTTCGAGAGTTTTCTTCGTATAGGGTACCCAGCACCTTTCTGAGCAACGGGATGGAAGTAAAAATGCACAGATTGTTGGCAGGAAGGCCTTCCTTCCGCGATCTCCTATCTCATGTACATGCAGGCACTGTATGGAGCCGTGAATCGCCTTCGAATGCACCTGTGGCGTGTCGCCTGTTGGATGTGCTTCTGAATAATACCTTAAAGCTACCTAACTTTTAGCCAATTTTGTCGGTTAACTGTTTTTATCATTGCTTTCCTCTTCTTAACATGGTCATCTTGCCATCTGACTCTGACATTGTATACATGGATAGAAAATGCGGTGGGGCGGGTGTGGCCTCTTTTGGCAATGGGTGTTTGGCCATACCCGAAATTGGGTATGACATGAGGCCATTAACACCCCAAATTTTACTTTTGTCGCGACATTATGAACTGCAAAATTAAAAATAAATCACGGGAGACATTAACAGATTATGGAGCAATGCCATCAGACCACATCAGTCCAGTGCCTTTCAGGGCGTTCCTGTCCCAAAAAGTCCTGAGTCGGGATGAAGCAGGCTGAGACCAGCGCAGGCGTGGTAAGAAAATGTCCGCTTCTCTGCCTCTGTACGCGGGCGAGGGAGACGGAAATGGTCATCTCGCCGGGTATGACGAGCTCAGGCTTCACCGTTTCTGATGAAAAGCGCAGCGAAGTCGCGGGCTCGCCCACGGACAGCATCTGATGGACTAGTGTCAATGTTCTCAGCGTCATTATGTCGCCGCGAGGGCAAACAAGGCGCTGCGGCAGATCAGATACGTGGTTTACTTTTCCTCCGTCCAAAAATGAATTTTGCTGCAAAGTTTATATTTACCTTTTTCGTAGCCGAGACATATTCTTTTTTGAGTCCCTGCTTTACACGGAAAGGCAGTACCCAATGTGGGAGAGTACCAGGGCTGGGATGACAGTGCGCAGCGGCGGGCACGGAAGGAGATTCACCGGTATACAAGGCCCAACAGCAAGCCCGTACAGCGATTAATGATGGCCGGGACATGTGGGTGCCGATAGAGAGAATGGTCGAAACTCAAGCCGAGATTTTTCATATGGTAAATGGACACAGCAGTGCGTCTCTGAAGCTCACAGTAAAGACGAGCACTGACGTGTCGTCTGCGTACTGAATGATGACAGCAGTTTCGGTGAAAAGGCTGACATCATTCGCAAATATATTGTAAAAAAGAGGGCCCAGAGATGAGGCATGACACAAACCCATGATGTTAAGTGGCTTTCCAGAAATGCCCTTCATTTCAGAAGATTTGAGTGAAGTCGACACCGGGTGTGACCGCAGAGGTACGCAGAAAACCAAGAAGGATCAACGCCCTACTGAACAGGTTTCAGACGTACATATGAGAGATCAATAACATCAATGTATTTGCTGAGGTCCAGAAGGCAAAGCAGAGAAGTTCTGCCGCCGTCGGTGGCTGATAAGGTGCGATCAGTGGCAGAAATGAGGGCAGTTTCAGTAGAGTGGCAGGGTCGAAATCCGTGCTGGGTACTTGAGAAAAGGTGGATGGCTGAAAAGTATCGATACAGCTGAATTTGGACGACTTTCTCGACAATTCTGGCCACAGCAGGTATGATTTAGATCGGTCGGAACAAACAGGACCCAGACTTGGGAATGGGAGTGACAACAGAGTGTTTTCAAACATCAGGAAATTCTGCAGAAGTCAAAGATGGCTTAACAATATGGAGAATGCTGCCACTGATTGCATCGATTGAGGTCTTTTGAACACACCCACGCCGAGTCCGTCATGTCCGGCAGACGAACTCCGCATAACAAAAACCACCTTCCGGAGCTGTGGATGATTGCACTTGGCCACTGACAGGCTACACACTGTCATTCTGATAGGCAGTGCGTTGTTCAAATATAAGCTGGTCAGTCATTACACATGCCTACAACCAATTACTGTTTACAGGTTAGTCCCTGTGCACAGCCGGGCAAAGAGCAAGGTCGCCCTGCGACAAGAGTAGTCCAAAGCGCTACCCGGACATTGCGGAGATGCTCCAGCTGATGGTGGCTTTCAGGAAAGAGGCTTCCATCTCTGGCCCACGGCCGAAGTTCTCCGACTGCCAACGACGCATGCATTTCTATGTAAATCCTGATGCCCGACCATCGGCGGAGGACATCAGCTCGTTCAGGGAGTAACATGAAGCCCATCGGCGTTCTCATTGAGGCAGTCGCCGTCGCCATCGAGTCGCCGAGGAGTCTGCGCATCCGCGACGGCAGGTGCCGCCGCCGAGCTCGCCGAGGAGTTTGCACGTCCGGAGTGGCTAGCGCCGCCGCAACGCGCCGAGCAGTTGGTGCTGCCCGCGTCACCGCGGTACTGGCCGAGGAGTGCGCAACCGGCCTCGCCGGCGCCGTCACGGAACGCGCAGAGGGGTCGGCGCGACGGGAGCGGTCGGCGCCGCAAATGAATACGTGCATCCAGCGCGGCCGGCGCCGACGGCGAGCTGGCCGAGGAGTCTGCGCATCCGGTGCAACTTGCGCCGCCGCAGGGCGCAGAGCAGTTAATGTTGCCCGCGCCGCTGCCGAACTGGCCGAGGTGTCTGCGCTTCCGGCGTCACCGGCGCCGCTGCGGAGGCGCAGAGGGGTCGGCGCGACCGGAGCGGCCGGCGCCGCAAATGAGTCTGTACATCCAGCGCCGCCAGCACCGGCGGCAACCTGGCCCAGGAGTCCACACATCGGGAGCTGCCAGTGCCGCCGAGGAGTCTGCGCATCCGGAGCGGCCGGCGCCACAACAGCGCGCCGAACAGTTGGCGCTGGGGGGGAGGCTGTGGGTGGCTCAAAGCTCCTAGAGCACGCTCCGGAAGCCGTCGCACCCAGCATAGTTAGGCTCTGAGAATCGTCGGCGGATGGCCCACAAAAGGCAGGATGGTAGTAATCGTCGAATACCCCGGCCGAGTTACGTCCACCTGAAATAGGGTATTGTTTTTTGCGCGTTATTTAATATTTTTCCGCCTCGGGTGCTCCTGGCATTGTCTGTTTTACAATGTTCCCTTAGCTAAATGATGAAAACTGTCACAAGTGAATCAGATTTGGAAATGTTTGATTATGTAAGGGAACTGCACTCTGATGTGCTCTATGAAAATGACTGATAGTCATTTTACTGAATTTTGTTTGATTCTACAGACTGGTGTAGAAAATGCATACATGGCCACCTTGCTGGCTGCTGTAAGCAAAAATATGTTAATAAATAAAGGAATGAACTGTCTCAGAGGCAGGAATAACCAATCTCACACAAGCGTGGAACTGCCAAACCGAAGCCGACTTGGCAGTCACATACTTTGTCTTAAACCTGGCTCTGTCATGTGCAGTTTACATTACAAAATCAAGTGCAGGTAACGCCTAGAGACAAGGGCGTAATTCGATATTCGGTTGGGGGTGGGAGCTTGAGCCCCCTCCCAACTTTGGAAAGAAAGCGGGCAAGTCCGGGAAGAATTGTCTTTTGTGGGTGGGATTCAGGGATGTTCATTGATATTCTTTTGAGAGGGCCATGGCTCACCCAATGTTACTCTGGGTCCTTCCAATGTCGGTGTGGGCCCACCCAATATTTTATACTGGCTTGAAAGGGAAAATAAGCGAAAATAATGAAAAGAATGGCTGCGAAAGATAAGAGATAGGGATAGGAAGCAAAAAATGAAGTCATATATGTGTGTGTGTGTATATATATATATATATATATATATATATATATATCCAAATACTTGATGACAAATGTAATTTTTTACTTAATAAATAGCAGAAAAACTTAAAAATCCTCATTGGCCAAAATAAAGGATAAAGTGGGCTACATCCATTGAAAAGCCTACATTTGGGGGAGGTTAGGTGGTCAGGCCCTTGGCTTGGCCCACCCGATCATTTACAGAAATCAACACCCCTGGTAGGCTTATCCATTTTCCTTGCTCAGCCCCCCCCCCCCCGCCGTCTCCCCAACATATTTTGCAAAACTATGCCCCGCCCAGAACAAAGAAATGAGAAGGAATCAGAATTCAAACAAGTACCATTCATTCGTCAGGCTCAAAAATTTAGCTTAGCATATCTACAGTACATCATTTTATGGAGCAGAAAAATACATGAATGGATCAAAATACTGGTATGGGGTCCCATACCAATAACATCCTTTGGTATGGAAAGTTACCCTTGGTTGAGACTGTCGGTAACTATGCGTAACCCAAGATGACTACGTGAATTGTTTGTTTGCTTGTTTGTGAGTTAGGACACACAACCTCTTGGGTTCAGGTGTCCAAAGTCTTGGGTCAAGCCTTGTGTCTCGTCGGGCGTCAGTCAGTCGTCTGATGACTACGTGAATTGTTTGTTTGTTTGTGAGTTAGGACACACAGCCTCTTGGGCTCTGGTGACTACGTAGTCTGATGACTACGTGAACATATGAACACTGTCATCTTGTTTTGTCTCGGGTGCGCTATTTTTTGTATCACGTACTGATCGTTTCCAGCCCGCTCATTGGTTGCTTTTCATGCTCTTGTTACCGCCCCTTAGTACTGTATTTACATCCGCACAGCTATCGATATCGCGGATTTGGAAAAAATCAAAATCATATGAGTGAATTATCATTGTTCAAAGCCCCAGATGCACTTTTCATTGCTGTCATAAATGATAGCTAGGGTCGAGTATCCGCTGGAATGTCTTTTTGGAAAACTGAAAAGATTAGACACACTCCCTTTAAATTCTGCATCACTAACTTTGAAACTTTTTCATGTACATTCTGTGAAAATCTGAGGTCAATACCTTAAAAGGACCACAATATATCACTTCTTTTTAAAAGGCATGCCATGGAGGGATTTTGATGCAGTGAGGGTTGTCACTGTGCAGTAAACAATGCAAAAATTTTAGTTACTCAAACTTATTCAATATTACTGGCATCCATGGTTTCAGCGATATCTGCACTTGGATCCTAACTCTGGCCAAGATCATCTTAGGTCAAAACAACAAACTGATGTCAGTACCACTTTCAGATCTTCCAGTGCCTTTGGATGGGTCACTAAGTATTCAGAAGTGCTGACTTACATACTAACTGTAATTTCAACATTAACTCCCTGCCAGAAGGCATTCTGGACTCTCAAAAATGTGCTTTACATTATGTCACATAAAATCATAGGCAAACCAAAATCGAATGAGATGTTCTACTTCGAGGTCAACTATAAGGTTACTATGTAAACTACAAGTGCGACATTAGCATCACTGCGTACCCAAATTATCAATTCACACCCATTTTTTTCATCTATCATATCAGGTTTGGAAATGGCTGGGAGGGATGTATCAACAGAACCATAGGAACAACAACGCAGTATAAGTTTTACAGTGTTCGTAGGAAAACCTTCAGCTCCCCCTCCTGCTGCGAGAAATAAGGTTATATGCATGATGAGATGTTCAAAGTGGGAACTTTAAAATGCTTAAGGTACATGTGCTCATTAAAGTTTGGAAGTACTATGACGTTCCAGTTGTCGCTACATCAGTGTAAGATCAGCAGACTCTGGAACTTGGTGATGACGCGTCTTGATGTAAGAGGCACATTTCTTGGTTTTGGTGTCGATAAGCCCCGTCCATTGCGTTCCAATCGGCAATTACGTATGGGCATTATCTCGGCGACAATGAGGAAACCCAAACAAAAGCTTCAATTCGTGAAAAACTGCAAATAAGAAAATGTCAGCACACAGGCAGGGGGCTAGCGACCGTAAGGCTGCCAAAGGCAGTGTCCGTCAGCACCCCTCCTGCCATTGTCCACACCATAAAATCATTCCTGGGGGACCCAGGAAGACATCCAAATGTATCGGCCATCTCATGAAGATGGAAGTAGTCAAAAACCATCTGCTTCATGCCTGTGAACTGAAAAAAATCTTACCCACATCTGCTAGGAGACACATCAAAACGCATCATTCAAGATAGGCCATAGAATGATCTCAAGACTCCATCCCCTCACAGGCTAACAAGCCACTACTAACTGCACACATGAAAAAAAATGTCTTCAGTTTGCCATGAAGTTCAAAGACTGATGTGTTCAGGGCTGGAGAAGTCACATGGAGCAATGAATTGACTTTTCAATACCAATACCGATCGACCTGCAATACCGTGCGCCAGGGAGGGCTCTGATATTCCAGGGGGTCAGAGAGGTATGATTCCCAGTTTACATTTGGGAGTGCAAGGCACCATGATTCCACTGTGATGTGGGGTTGTTTCAGTGGGGTTTGGGGTCAGGGAAAAAAATATTTTCCTCACAAAATGAAGCAATGACAGGGAAGTGTCACACCTCCCTCCTAGAAAAGAAACAAAAGAATGAGTACCTCCTTCCTGCATACAACATCCACCAGTGCAGCATCTTCATGGATGACTCTGCCCCCTGCCGCATGTAAAAAAGATTGTGTCTAGATCCCTCAAAGGAAGCTCCATTCCTGTTCTAGAATGGCCTGGAAACTCCCCCAACCAAAACCCCATGGAAAAGGTTTGGTTCCATACAAGGACAAAACTAAAGATGCATGACACCTGTTTGGTGTGGCATCTGCAGGAGGCTCTCAAAAACTTGTGGATGTTTTGGATATGCACCAGGGTTACCTTCAAACTGCTGTCAAGTCAATCCCTAGCCATCCTCAGAAGGTTACCAGGACTCACAGTAGTATGATGAATATTCCAATGCTAATCACAAGAAATTCTGTAACACAAATGGTAGCATTTGTTTAGCAATGCAAATGACACAATGACAACATGGCAAACCACAAACAACTGGTTTCAAAAAGTGCATTATACATGTGTGAAACCATTTTCATTGCCAAAAATGGTTTCAGGACTTACATATATTCTGGACAGAAATCATAAAACTAATGATGCCAAACAGAGCAGCAAGTAGGGCTGACAGAAACCCTGTGTTTTGGTATTTGACCCAAAACTCCTGGCATTGGCTGGATTTTTTTCTGCATTCTCCAGTTTTCCTGGGTTTTGACCTTCACAGAAGGTGCACATATCTGCTATTTTATACATAGTACATAAATGCACACTTAAGGACAATTCACATATGAATAAATAATACATGGCCAAAACTGCACCCAGGTCACAATAAATCACAAAGCATGCCCAATTTAATTCATGGGAGGCTTTGACCTAGCTGCCTGGGTGACATCAAGGTCAGACCCAAAACTTTGGAAAGGATCACATGAATCTGTTGTCAGGTGTTACTCTGCACTACCACTGGCATCAGCACAGTGAATTTTTCATCACACATCTAAGGAAAAGGAATGCCCCCTTCTTGATCCATGCCTGGACCACATTTTCATGCCATGCAAGATAGGCAGGAGAAACACTGCCAGAATGATACAACTGCAACAGGAGAGGTCCCAGCAGAAGGTATAGTGCAGTGAGGGATGGGTAAAGAATTAGTCTTAATTCCTCTTGTTCAGCAGGCCCACTGGTACAAAGGACACTGTCAGAATGTGTGTGTGTGTGTATTCAGGGGTTCAAAATTTTAACAAGTCTGTGTCAGGCCACTAAAACAGGTGGTGGGGAGGGTGTAGTAGACTCTTTGTACTGAGAGGGTTGGCAAGACCCTGCATTTTTTGCATTTTGGCCTAAAACTCTGGGTTATTGTCAAATACCCAGGGTTGTTGCTATGTCTTTGTTGGCTTTTAGGGGTTCCTCAGGGTTTTATCTTAAGACAGGCATATTTCCATTAAACACATGGCATAGAGAAGTCAGTCAATTCTTGACAAGTCACTTCATATGGATCTGCAAAAGGGGAGGGCACTGAGCATTGCTTTCATTCCATGCAGTCAGCCAAAACAACATAGTGGGAACTATGAAAGAAAGTCAAAACCCAGTTAGGATTTAGGAGAAAACAGCTAAATGTTGGCACACACCTAAATGGTCTCCATCACTTCACAATGGCCTATCTATTTCATTAGCAACCCACCCACCCTGGTTGAAGATGTATGCTGATGATCCACTTCAATATCTTTGGTTTGCCATCTGACTTAGCTCCTCCCAAAAGATATCAGAAAGCTGGCACTTTCTGATTTCTTTTTTAGCCAGAAATGCATCAACTTGGATTTTCCCCCTGGATTTGACTGGAAGCACCAACTTGAATTTTCACCTCCCATCCACCCACCCAAAAACCAAATGGGTATGTAACTGCCATTGCCTACCCTGAACACTAAGCATGTGCCCATACATGTTTACTGTACTCATAAATTGTATTTATGACAGGATGGTGCATGTCTTTGTTCCTACTCTGTCTGTCCCATCCATGTTTCTCTCCACTACTCCCCTTACAAATTCTGATTGGTGAAATTTGTATTTGGGAGCATGTAAATCAACTCTGCAAAACAGGCTTTTGACAAATGCCAACCCTATGCCAGGCTACTAATGAATTAGCTTCTTTATGTCATTCCTAATGATATCCTAATGAGCCACATCAATAGGACAATGCAGATGCTGGAGCCCTTCAAAAAAAAATCCCTTGATAGTTTGTTGGTTAAAAGTGTTTCCCATTTTCTAAATATTTCCAGAATTGCAATTGAAAATGTAACAGAACCATTCATGATGTAAATTTTGCTTTTTTGCAAGATCATGAAGCACAAAATTTGGCATACATTACAAAGCAGAAACATACAGATTATAGAACAGCATTCTACAGCACTGTAGTCCAGCAACTTTAAGGAAGTTTCCATCCCAAAAGCCCAATAAGGCCTCAAACTAGCTAGGCACCTATGAAGCTAGCTTAATATGGATAGGTATCTACTTACCACCCCTCTGCTAAAACCAAGGTAGCTGGTTTACACAATGCTGCAGTGCAATTGTAATTGTTAGAAAAATGAGTCTTTTCTGACATTTCCACCAAAATTTAAAATGAACTAGTTGAAATCTGGTGGGGAAAAATGGGAGGAAGTGGTAAAATCTGAACATATGACAATGTCCAGGCTGACCTCTGCTACATCAATGTTCAGAACAATTCTCCACTCATGGTGGTTGGTTGGTTGGTGACTGGTTTCGTCTGGGATGAACATCCATTAGGATTTCGGCGTCCGGTGTCCAGTCCACACCAAACGTGTTCCTGAAAAAACCTAGCGGAGTCGAAATTGGAATCCACAACTTTCTGATTAGGACTCCGACTCCACGTCCCTTGTGTGCTCACCGATACAGTTCAGTTCCCGACGGTGTCCAATGGACCACAACACCGGTGCCAATGCCAGTGACCCCGGCCACTGACCCACCGTTTCAAACTCGAGTCCGCATCACAAGATGCGCCGTATTGCGTTTAGTGACGTGCTCTCTAGGCGATGTTCTCACGTTCGACAAAATAGCAGTAGGCTGGTATTCAACTTCGGCTGGATCTACGTCGATTTCAGTGAAACTTACCAAGAAGATGCCGTTTGGTATGTTTGTTCTAAAAGTAACTACAACTGTGGCATTTCAAAACGTTCCAAGTTATACGGCTTTGAAGTTCAGGAAAGTTTCTCGGCAGATTGCGTGGATTTTCACGAAGCCCAGATTTGCATCAAGTTGACAAAAGCAAGGGCAGGATTTTTTCTAGAAATCTTAGGTGCACTATTTCCAGTCTTATACCACCCCCTCCCCCGAGAAAACTCAACGGGCTCAGACCACTTCAGCTTCTAATGCCAGAAAGTTTGCTCTTTATGCAATACACGCCATAGAATGATACCGTATACCCTTTACATTACAGCTCCTCGGTCTCTTAAGCGTGTTTATTGGCTATCACCCTTCTTAGCAATCACATCCCGTCCAGGGCTGGAAAAAATCTGGGTGTGCGGGGCCCCGACGAGTGGCGGCAGTGCCTCTCCAGAGTTGGGGGCAAGCTAATTTGTAACTTGTTTCTTTCCATGCAATGCCATAGGGTTAATGTTAAATTTCGACCGGAGATGGGGGTGGAGGGCAGCTGGCTCCCTGCCCCTCCTGATGCGCCGCCCTTGGTCCCGACCCTAGGCCCCGTGACTCTCTGATCAAGAGGGAGTTCTGGGGGGCCAGGTGCTTTTAGGAGATGGGCCCTTTTAACATCTGAAAACTTTTATTTGATTCAGTAACACAAACATAGAGGTAACTTGGTCCTTGTAAAACTATGAGCAATTTGGGCCTTTTCTGGGCCAAAACAAACTGCAATTCTGGACTCTTTTGGGGATGTGAGCCATTTTGGCCAGGGACCCTCTAAGCATGGACTCCTCCCCACTTCTCAGCTTATTTCTCCAGCCCTGCCTGTCAGTTATGAAATGGGACAGTAACTTCAGCTGCTTCGAAACCAATGTTCTAGATCCAGTCATTTATTACGGGCATGGAGGACTCCATTATAGGGTATAAAACCATGGGCATAACACTGCATACTTTTGGGAATGCAGCTGTATCTCCATCATTGGACTGTGCATTCCCAAACATGTTAGTGCATCCCCAACATTTATTATGCTGATTTTCAGTTTGTACATGTTCTTAACCTAACTTCAAATATCCTTCAAAGGATAGTTGAAGTATATATAGTGCAGTATATTTGAAGTATGAAGTAAGAAGTAATAACACCGTTTATAAAGTTGAATGGATGAATGGACTGGAAAAATGTGCTCATTTTTCTCCGCATTCACTCCGCATTGCTCCCATTCACGTAACACTGAAAATGCCCGCAAAGGCGCTCCACGCTGCGGCCTATCCCCACCCCCGCTGCCCCGTCATCAAACGGGGCAAGGCAACCGTAGAGACAGTTAGCTCACACGCCTCAGCCAACGCTGAAATCTCATGTAATACAGCACCCTTGATGAACGTCCGCGGGACTGCACATCGGCCGCCGCCCATGCCGGTAGCAGTCCTTGTAAGGCAATGTGTAGTAATGCCTCTGGCCGCCGCCGTCGCGGCGCCACCATCGGACTCACCGACGAAGCATGCTGCGCCACCTAGCATCAGTGGCGCAGAAAAGAATATGTTTGTAGGGTAAGTGTTGATTCAAATCTTACATATTTGCGTTTCGTCCTAATGCAGAATGTAACATCTACGTTTTGAAACTGTGCCCATATGTTTCAATAATATGACTATGTCTCCAATAGTGACGATCATTTATCCATGAAACGGGAGAAAACTTTTCGCCTGGGGCGCTGGACGCGAGCGTATTCTGATTATTTTCGTTGCGCACATTCCAGTGAATGCCCACTTGGCTCTAACTTTGCAGATACAGGCAAAATACCGGCAGTGATGCGTCATGTAACAGTTGGTTTGTTTTGTATTCGTCGATCTGAATAGGGCCAGATATCGCTTCCGGTTCAATAGGTAGACGTTTGTAAGAAAGACAGTTGTATATAAGACAGTTTTGTGTTACACTTGTGGGGTGCCTCAGGTGTTGCAAAACCACGAGCCGCCGCTGCACCTCAACAATAACAACCCATTTTTAGATCAGTCATGTTTCATCAGTCAGTCAGGTCAGCCACGATGGGCGGCCAATATGTCCGGCCAATATGGACGCTTCAACGGCGTCCAGGCCGTCATACAGCGTCAAACAGCCGAAGGCGTTGTAGATCCACTGTGCAGCGCTCAGACTTAACCTGGCCAAACTAAAAACTGCAACGTCGGAACTCCAAAATGCACTGGGAGAGGTGATCTAGTTCTGATATCCTCAGTTCACACGGGACCAAGGTAGGAAAAATTACTATTTTTTGGTGTTAAAGAATCACCAGAAAACACGTGCTCCAAAAACATTTCATACTCCAAAAGTCTGATCTGTCTTCATCAGAAAACTGCATTATAACAATGCTGATAAATTTCTTACTTTGTAAGCAATGACTCTGTCTCTGTTCAGTAAGAAGCAGGACATGATGTTGTAATTGACTTACATGAAGAATGCCAACTTAAACCAGTATTACTCTGCAAAATTTCGTACTCCAGGACAAGAATAATACTCTGACACCAAGAACAAAAATAGGATTTTCAACCGTCTCCGTGACTCGCCTAAAATGCCCGGCATCTTTCAACAAAAACGATCGAGAGGATGCGACCAGTGGTTTACAGTCATTTTCACGCACAAGATGGACATGCAGTGAGCGCTGCCTTTAGGCGTTGCTCGACAACTGCGTGAGGTTCATTCCTGCCTGAAGACGATCTCGAAAGATTCCCCACGAAGCTGCGGGAGCGCTACTTAGCCTAAGCCCCGGAGGTATGTTCGTGCCGTGGAAGAGTTTGAATTATTTTTAATGACCATCCTTAGCGTGCGGGTCCACCAGCTGGTGACCCCGACAATTACAGTCATCCAGGCAAGAATATGTCTATGACCCATGTCCTGATCAAGATGAGATTGATCATGGAAGCAGTGCCTCACAGCGACAAGATGGCGCCTTGTCAGTCTTCAGGGCCGTGAGCCTGTATACAGCAAAGATGCTCGGGCTGACAAGCCACAACTCAAGCATCCTGTCCGGCAGCCCGCGCGTCGGGAGGAGGGGACGACTTCCACCATCAGACACCAAAGCAGCTGCTCCGCGCTGGGCCCTTCGCCGCCTTGGATAACCTGACCGGCGCCCTGAAGGACCGGTTTATCGGCGTTGATGACGAGATCCTGCAAGGAGTCGGAGCCACTGTGAGGGGTGAAGCCCGGCATGGACTGGATGAAGCCCGACGAGCCGCCGCTTTCTACGGCTTGGATTCTATGGTATGATCGCCTGATCCTGCACACCAACATGCTCCAGGATGTGGGCCACAATCCTCAAACATGCAGAAAGGCTGAAGTTTCGGCCAGCATGCAGGAGCTGCTACCAGAGGCGGTGAAGTTGGCTGTGCTTGCTCTCACGACGGCGTTCAGTACGACGAGAAGACTTAAAATCCACATCAGGACAAGGCTCGCACAGGAACGTTTGAACCATATCGCGGTGTGTACCACATACGTCAGGAGACTCCGCGCTCTGTGTCGCGAACACTTGATGCTCGAGTTCGTGCGTTAAAGCACCCAGAGGAAGAATGCCTTCGGACGTATCGGCCAGGGTCAGAGTAATACCTGGATATTCAAAAACGCACTTTGTTTCGGCATGTAGCGCCGCAGCCGGTGCCGGCCGGGCTGCTGCTATAGGGCGTAGCAGATGCCGGGGCGGCACCATCGAAGGCGCGACATGACGAAACGAGGTGCTTTTTTGAGTATTTAAATCGCTCTGCGTTGAGTACTGAGGCCACTGTGCCGTGCGCGGCTCAGGGCGCACACATCGCACAACCGTCTCGGAGCGCCGCCGCTAGGGGGCAGTGTGAGCCGCGGCCTGTGCGGCCGCCAGGAGGCCGACGTTGCGGCCGCCAGGTGGTATCTACGTATGCAGCCCGCCCATCGGGGCAGTTCGCACACCGTGGCTTCCTTGGATTGGGTCCTGCGAGTATTGGGCTAAAGAGGGTAACGACATTTAGGGGGTGGGACTTTCCCAATGTTGCGCATTAGGTTTTGGTGTGAATCATTATTCATCATATGTGTTCGTCCGCGTCACTTAATGTAAATGTTCGCTTCTTAATATAACCTCTGAGAATTAACTGTGAGAGTTTCCCCTCCTTCGTGCGATCTGCCGAGGCTGCTCTACGGTGAACGCTGATCAGCCAACCGGGTTGCACGTAACAACCGTGTGGCAAGCGGTGCAATAGCGGTAGCCTTGTTGTGTCTGTTGGGAGGAGACTTCGCCAGTGGACCGAGTCATGAACGGGAAGCTGGGAGGTCTGGTGTCGCTGACTGGTGCAAAGCGCAGGTCGGTGGCGTGTAAAAACGCGTGTTAGGCATGAAATGTGCTCGCGTGCCTACAGTAGAACAGTCTGAAGTCTTTTCAGCCCTCGTCTGCGTTAGTGACCTAGCTGCTGGTGAAAATTCACTATGTGGAGAGTGCCGAGGTGTGATCGAAGACGAAGAAGCATCTTCCCATCATGCTATTTTCTTCCTCGCAAAAAAATGGACCAAATCCAAGAAGAAAAACAGGGGTGGGTTACAAACTTCAATGTGGCCACCCACAGTACGTGGCCCGAACTGCGTCCCCAATGAAAACACAAAGTCACGCCCTTTACGAAACACATCAGTGATGTCAATCCCGATAAATGTTGAGACCGGTTCGCGGGCCGGTGTCGGGTGCCCGGCGTTAGGCCCAATATAAGCAATAGATAGAATGGGGAAAAATGAACATTTCGGTTACTTTTAGCTCAAGGCCCAGTATCATGCACAGTGGTCCAATGCACCTGCCCAGTCACGGCCACCGAATCCCAAAGTTTAGGACAAATGAAAAATATCCGAGAGAGCTAAAGAAAAATACTGAGTAGCAAATTGGACACATTTTGGTACTTTAGTATCAATATTCGTCTTTGGGTGAAATGGGTGCAAATTTGGACAGATACAGGGGCGCAGCCAGGATTTTCTTTAAGGGTAGATGGGGGGGGAGGCGTGGCTTCGTGTGAACTGAAATCATACGAATACCGCTTGCTGGGAAGATGACGTGCGAGGGTCTTCACAAAAAATGCGGCGTAAATGGGTGGGGGTGGGCCTTCCGCACCCTCCCCTCCCCTTTAGCTTTGCCGGTGGACATATATGTTTCTGAGGGCCGCAGCCCACCAATCACTTCCATATTCAACATTAGGTCCATGATGGTGGGCACTAGCTCAGATCGACTGCGGACCCCTGAAATCCAATCAAACTTTGTCTGTGCCATAACAGTGATTTTGGAGACACCCTGACCGTGGTATTGGACGCATTGTTTTGGCGACTTACTCGTACAGTTCAGTATGCACTCCCATGTCACAGGCACTAATTAATCGCCCGCAAGGTCTTAGACTACGATTTCCGCCTGTTACTGTTCCATCGGGCCATCGGTAACTAAGCCGTGATGGACTCAACGACTGGGCCACGGGGTATCAGAGACGACAAACAGGACCACTACAGGGGTCTGGATTAGGCGGGACTGGCAACGACGAAAGCGGTGCCAAGGTCTGAATGGTCCCGCATTTTTTTTTTTTATTTCTTTGCTAAAACCATTGCACATCGTCTTCCCAGCAGGCGGTTTTCGTCTGATTTCAGTTCACATTGAGCTCTGTTCCCCACCCCTTAAGAAAATCCTGGCTGCGCCCCTGAAGCCGACCACCTCACCCAACCACCTCACCACAACCGCCAATGCAAGTCAGCTGCTCGTTTAACGCCGCCGATTAGAGTCCGCTAGTTCTGCTGCTACATACTCGCCAAAACACGTCTCGACTTGTTCCATTGAGACCAGTGACGCGTGTAACTGTAACCCAGATGCGCAACCGTGAGACCAGCAGTTCTTCTCACCATGTACCGCCATTACCAATGATAATTATAGAACATTTGCTGGTTTACAATGACCCCTCCAATTCCGCGCAGAGCATTGGTTTACCAAGAGCTTCAGCAGAGGACTCAAGCGAGAATGTGAGACATAAAACTTGTTTAAAACAGGCACGTAGTCAGGATTTTCCCGGGAGGTGGGGGGGGCAAGTAACAAATTTTGTCATATGCCACTGGCATATGACAAAATTTATAGGAAAGGCAATAACTGGATGTAATTTATCTCGTGCTTAACGCACAGGGAAGCGCACAATGTCTGCTTTTGCAACATATATATATATATATATAATATTTATATCTATCGTAATTGCTTCGTATTCCTTTGAAATCGCTATATATCTACCAAAGACCACCTGATTCAGGGGAGCCATGGCCCCCATGCCCCCTGACTACGTCCCTGGTTTAAAATGGCGTTCCGTTGAGGAAAATCCTGGTGGTTCTCTTGCACGCCATTATGTATTACTGACATAGTATTACTACGTCAGTGGCTGTTTAGTTCTGCCTTCGGCTCGTCAAACAAAACACGGAATGGGAAAACACCGAATGCAAAATGCGTGACAGAAATATCGAAGCAGCGCAGATATCAGCGGGCTTTACGGGACTTTCCCGCGGCGCACCAGCGGATTACGGGAGCTGACCTTCCAAGACGTGTCGGGCGTACTGAATTTAGCCGCCTTATGGTAAGGAGACACTGAGACCATTGCCATTGTCGCCCGTTCAGGCTATCGTATTAAAATATATCTGCGAGTGTTTCATGCCATCACGCCGTTGCTTCATGAATCTACGCTTGGACATTTGTCGGTACATTGCTACCATTTTTTCTTGGAGAGTAGACACCAGGTATGGATCGTATCCCTTTGCATCTCACAATGACATTATTTCAAGAGATCCAATGGCTCACGAAACCGCCTCTACCCTCTTCATCATTCACACGACACTCTGCAGTCGTTAATGACTTGGGAAGCTAGGAACATCCATAGGAGCGTAGTTTCCTATCGATAATCTGCTTTGTTTTGCTCCCCCGTGCAAATAATTCGCCATGGCCCATGGTCGACCCTATGAGCTCTTGAGTTCCTGCACCTGGGATCAATTTTTGCACCTGAGGCCGTCAAAATCGCACTCAGATATTGGGCGCAACGACGGACGTCGTCAAGAGCCACCTCCTTCTATTGCAGCTACTCATGAAATTACCATTCCATGTTTGCCTCGGTCGTCAAGAGACAAAATGTTGTCTACCCTGACACCACGTGCAAGTGATCAGGGGGCCCCACTGGCTGGTCAGCCGCCGCTGGGGCCTCTCTTGGATTAATCCATACATCTGATTCAGTATGCTAAGTTTATGCAGCGGCGGTGAGCGGCGGGACTTCCCCGCAGCGCACCACCAGATAACCGGAGCTCACCTTCCGAGACGTGGCGAACGTGCCGAGCTTGGCACGTGTTCCGAAACAAAAACAGTAATCGACGTTTCCGCCTTATCATTGCCTTCGTCAGGACTGCTAGCGTTTAAAGCTTGTTTTTCGCTGCACAAAACAATGTGATCACGGCGCATGGAGAACATTACGCCTCGACATCAACTTGACATGCAAATTGTAAACGAGTTGGTTCCAAGTATTGATATCACACAGTACTTGGTACCTGCAACTGCACACATTCACTATGCCATTGCAACAACTGAAAAAAGATATTGCAAGACAAATGACCAATTTTCAACAATAATTCACTCAAAAGTAGGAAGTAAAGACAAAACATGACACCAAAAGGTTGTGAGTGCATTTTCAATATGCATTTAACCAACCAGGGTGAAAACGCTGTCTTTCCCATTCCAAGGATGAAATGATGAAAATATGACCACATTCGCAGGGCAGCTGTATTCTGTAATTTGGACAGGAATGCTTCTTGTCTTTTTGACTACATTTGAAATGCACATGGATGTCCTGAGTACGGGGCGTGCCCAGAGACGTCAAACGTAAAGTCCTTTCAGAACCACACCCCATTTCGGGTGTGCCTCGTGAGAACATTTTACACTCTTACTATACGGAACGAGCGAAAATATTTTGCTTAACGAGGGAACAAGCCATTTTATGTCGGACTGCCCCCTCCCCCACCGTCAACTAAAATAATTTGGCCCCTGCCATTCCCCACTTTCTGAAATGCACCTACTCCTTTGTGCAACACTGGGTTAGATTAGGCATTTTACTTGGTGTCTTTAATAAAATAAGTCGGAGAGTTGTAAAGGCGGCCTAGATTGCAACGGAAGATAAAACGAATTTGTCGCAAGGGTTTTCCAAATTCTCGAAGTCAGTGGTGCGAGAAATAAAACGTGAATTTTTAAATTAGGATGTTAGATATAGGTGACTGCAACCTAAAAGGTGATTCATGGAACTTTCGTAACATAAACATAAGAAATAAAATACTGGGTCCAAATACATTTACTGAAATAAATTGCTTTTAAACCCAAACATCGTGTCTAGAAACGCCGTTGCTGAAAGGTATTCAGGAGAAATAAAGACAATGGGAAGTCTAAGGAAGCGTTATTTTCATTTGTGTACGTTAACTTTGGAATCTCAGAGAACCAGTTCTCACAGGATTCCTTTTTCTGGTTTGTGCTTTAAGTATCAGTTACTTGGGATGGGCATTTTCGCTCCCCCTCCCCTTAATAAAATCGGCAAAACTTCCCTGATGACAAGATGCAGCAGCTTTGCATTTCATTATCATTCCTGCAACATCGCAGCCCTGCCCCCTGCACGCGAGACGTCCACGCCAGGCAGTGTTGTGCTGCCACCTAGGTCACGTGACCTAGGTCGCTGACCTTTCGCCGTGTTGGACCGCGCAGGGTCTCTGTCTCTGTGCTCGAGCAGATGACCTGACGAGCCGGACGGCTGACCGGCGCGTGACAAGACACACGACTTACACAAAACTACGATGCGGATAGTCAATCCTTGCTGATGCGTTGATATAAAAGACAGAAAACAAACATTTGTGCTCGGACATGTCACACGGTCAGACGTGTCGCATGTCGCGGTCTATGGCCAGATGGCTGTGTGGCCGCGTTGTCTTTTCTATTTTGTCGTCAAGCTGACAATATGGGTTGACAATGTAAGCTGACAATAAGGCCAAACCTTCCGGTTAGTCCGCACCTTCTAAACACTACATCTACGTGAGATAGACAGTTATATTTTGTCGGAATAGTATCAGAACAGAACAGAATGAACTCTAACAGCTACATAGCCCGTCCCAAATCATGCTAAGTTATGACTGAATAGGTTGTTACTTATTCAGTAATATAACGTAAATGACGAATGTCGCTATGAATGGAATCATGATTAGAATCACGTAAACTGAAGCAGTGCACTTTTCGGGCCTTGTTCCATGTTTGTGCTACTGCCGTATCTGTGTAGCATCACGTGGATCATATAGCTTGAAAACTCATTGGAAACGGCACGTGGATAAAGGGCAGCAAAGGACAGAGGACAGAGTCCTACTGGCAGTGGCACCATGGACGGGAGGTGGGAGGCAGTCAGTGCAGAAACACAGACGATGCATAGTACAAAGGAACTCGTGGTTGTCTCTCTGTGGTAACTGAATTCGCGGTGATTGCATTTCGAGACCTGGACTGTAATACCGAGGAGATTCTCAATACTAGGAGGTAGAGGCGCGCTAAAGATGCTTTGTCCCCCCCCTCCCATAACACACGGGCCACTTTTTTGCAGTGCTCCTGCAGGGGTCCCTGCACTGTTTTGGGGAAGGCCCTTTCTCCAGGGCCACCACTGGCCCTGTCCTGCCGCGCAGTGCGCGGTTCTGTGTTGCAGGTTCTCATGAAATTCCTTTAAACGGTGAATGAATGCTTGTGTTTCGGAATACGCTTGCATCAAAACCCGGCGAGGGATGCTCATCCATCTGCCACAGTTGGTAAATCCAGCTAAAGTGGTTCCATATATTTAGCTAACAATCTGTAGGCCTAGAAGCTGCACTTCTTTGATTTTCATTGATCTTTGATGTTCTAGATTTTCTAGATCTCCATTGTTTCAGTGCCAGGTACGATGGCCAAGCACGATGTCACCAGCAGTGTCCCACTGAATGATGAAGGTTTCCGAAATTCATTGGTAATTGTACCATTGGTGTTACAAGAAAAGGTCTCAGGTTACTTCCTCGCACATATTGTCGCATTTATTAAATCAAATGCATGTTGGTGCGGCATCAAAACTGGGACAAAAAAACTCCCAGGAAACGAGACTGTATCAAAATGACTTCTTCTGGCTACTTCAACTTTGAAGTCTTTCGGCTTTCTTGAAGGTCACCGTATTCAGATTTAGCTGGCAGATGCTGCCCGCCAGAAGCAGCTCATTTCCAAGTACACCATTGTTATGGCATGGGTAAACGGGAACGACTCGAGCCCTCAGTGGTGTCATCTGCCGATGGGCGGCGGAAGCCATCTCGTGCTATCTGGTGCCGGTCCGTCCAGCCTGAGGAGCACTTCTGGGCTGGACCGCGGACGGCTCGCAGTTCTCTCCGACCCTGGTCCCGTGATGCGGACGCTCTGGCTTTTGTTGGTGGTTGTCAGTCATTTGGTGTCCGCCCAGGCGCAGATCCTCTCCTTCAGCGGTGAGCGCTCTTTATCGAATGGTTGGATGGATCCTATGCTCTCTCCGACACTGCAGAAGTGGTCGGTCTTGATTTCTTCCTGTGTGGATTGATGATGTATCCTGGATTCGCGGATTCTTTCTATTGATCGTACGTTGCGTTTTACACTGTTCGTAGCGTCCACAATGTAGTATACATGACATTACATACATACACAGTGTAACAGACGTAGTTCACAATGTAAATGCGCGAGACCACGGGCGACTTCGTCTGCCGGCCGTCAGAACTGCGGCCCGCAGAGACGGCTCATTTGCAGAGCAGTCGCTCTCAGGGCGCGGGAACTCCTCCACAGATGGGGCGGGGGATCAGAAAAGCATTCTGGACCAATTCTTCCCAGTCCAGTCATCGCTCATAGGGTCAATGTTAAATCTCAAAAGGGCCGCTGCCCCCCCCCCTCCGCTTCCTTCGCCCTAGGTCACCATTTTTAACTCGCTCTCACCGGAGGTGTATGACATGACGTACGCCAACTTGAAAGCGCCGTCTTAACCCCTTTCCAGAACCCAGATTTCAGAGCTAAATCTCACTGGGGGAGGCTTATTCAGCCTTCATTAATTGGAAACGGACCGTCCAATCCTGCCGCGAGATGATTCAGCTGAATCCTCGCGACCTAATCTACAATTATACGAGCTTTAAATCCGAAAACCTTCAATGCCAGTGTCAGGAATGGAAAAGGGAGGTTTTGAAGCATGTTCATTGATTGCCATTGGATTGGATATTGTTGATAAGAGGTTCTCAGGAATGAGTGGAAATGAGACCAAAGGGTCGAAAACATATTTCCAGGTCTAAACACCTCCAAATCTTCATCAATGGCGCATCCATAATATATCACACAGCATAATGATATGATAATTAGTGTCATAGCTAGCAAGGTAATAGCATGTATAACGTATATAGCGAAGCACATTATATCCTTTTCTGTGCTTCTACCAATTTTTGCCGTCTGAAAGGACCCGAAATGAGCGACAGGGTGACGTTTTTCTATATCATGGAGAGCAAAAATAAAAATTAGCTTATAATGGTTGTGGCTGGAACGGAGAATGGGTGGCCTTCGTAATGCATGCGGAAGTGTCTTTAGCGGTGCATATACTGTGCGGGCATACGCCTTTGGTCTGAGAGCGTGATGTCAGGTTCATGTGGTGGTATACGTTACAGCATGCGTCAGTGGTGTGGCTAGGAAGCCCCAAACGGAAGCAATATTTCTTGCCGTTCTGTCTGAATGATTTTACATGTTGATGGGGCCTAGAATGGGCTGAAAAAGTCATTGTGATCCAATATGCATTTTTATGGAAGTAGGAACTATTAATGGCGGTGCTTGGGGAGTGAAATAAGCTTTACTTGAGGATTTATCGCCGTTGTTTATAATGTTTAGAACAGTACCGTAGTGCGTGGCGAGATATATGGGCCTCAAATAGGGTTTCCCTGGATCCGCCCCTGGCAATATGCACCATAGGTTATGTGGTAAGAGGCATAATTCGCGCAAAGTCGCAGACCAGGTCCGAGACGCTCTTGGAATCGTATTATATAGACATTAGGTTCGTTGTATGGTCTACTGTGTCTCCATTGTTGGTTCCCCGGATGCACTCCTGCTGTCATGCAACTCAAAATAAACAAAGAAAATTAATGAAGCGTAACCAGGCTTTTACATTTGTACTTGATCTGACAATGGCTGCTTTGCCGAAAGCAATACCTTGAGTGCCTCCTTTTCCTCCCCTTGGTCCAGCACTGCGCTCATAGCATTTAACTGATGTTTCATAAGCCATGACATAAGCAAGTACTTTGCAAAAAGTGGCGACCTAATTCTCATAACACCGATTAAAACTCGTCGAGTGTTCTGCATCGAAAGTGACTAAAAACGGCCGGAGGTGCTTCCGAAAAACTGGTCCTGAACATGCCTCTGACAAAGTTACGAATACAAATTCTTAACGGGATATACAAAAAGCTATTAGGAACAATCACCAAGTTTTATGACTCTATTTCAAACCGCCCACAAATTGCAGGCGAAGTCGCAATGGGGCTTATTAGCCCCAGCAGGAAAATGGGATTAAATCGCCAGCAGATGCGAACCACGAGACGTACTTTCGTCCCGTGCACGCTGGTTAGGAGATTGCTGCGCAGTCTCCCTGTGAGCGTAAGGCATATTATTAGTAGGGCGATTTTCTTCAAGTCCGTAAGCACCTCGCTCTATGCTCACAACTGTCTTATGAGTTTGGCTCGAGAATAGTTTACGGGACGATGCCTGCAACTGTGTTACATGCACACATACATACACACATGCATACATACAGAGACCTACAACGCAGCGTATGACCACCTGTGGCACCTATGTTAAAGTTTTCACACCATTTTGTAAGAGCTATGCCTGTGGCTGAAAGATATATTAGGGTAAAATTAATTTAACGGGGACATAAATATTAAATCTTTAAGCGGCTCGGCTCCAATTCAAGCAGTTTTTTTAAGCAGTGTACGAAGTCTGCATAAAGTTTAAGCCACCTGATATGATGTGAATGATTTGCTGATGTGAGTCATATGCGTGCTTTTTAGCTTCGTTGGCTATCTTTATTTTGGCATCTAGCTTTATTTTCGATCTGAAGTGTTAGCGATGGGTTTAATAAATATGTTTGATTATTAGGGGTTAGCGCAAAGAGTGAATTACGTTAACAACTAAGGTCTCATAATTACGACAGCTTCTCGTCATTGACCGGCGTGAGAGTCAAAATGAACAGGTTAACCTTCTGTTATGAAACGGCCAGGTTTCTGCACGACGTTTCTGGCAATCTTTGTGCTCCAGAATCTTCCATATAATGCCTGCCCGTCCCGCTACTTCTACCAAACGCCTGTGCGGTGTTTCACTGTATCCATGTTTGATATACTGGTCTTTTTGAGGTGTTTTTTAGACAAACATAGAAGTAAAATTTCCGTTGAATTTATTCGATGGATTTAAATACAAAGCAGACGTCAGCTTCTTCTAGCTGCAAACAATCTGTAAACCAACAAACCACCTCAAACCTCTGCCGGCAGGTCCGAGCGGCGCCTCCTGCCTAACATCTAACGGACTGCTCGGAAACTGTGTCCCGGCGACCAGCTGCTACATAAACGGCGCCACCACCGCCGGCTGTTCCTCATCCCAAGTGTGCTGTCTTCGCGTCAGTGGCGTCCGGTCCCGCCAGACCGCGCCACGAGCGCCGCCTCGGCCCCAGTGCACCTTTGCCGCCGCCGCAGGCGAATCCTCCGTCGCTGTCATTGCAGCCGAGCGCGGTGTTGAGGCCCTCGCCGCCGCTGTTTCCGGCCACGCAGCGGAGGGTCGCGCTCTGCACGTACGTGCGGCCCGTGCCGCCGACTGTGTCCGTGCTGGCCCGGCACGGCCGCCGCGGCCGCCGCCGCCGACAGGCCGGCCGGCCCGCTCTCAGACGCCGGACGCGGCCTGCAGGCGGCGGGAGGCTGGGCCGACAGTTCGGAGGATCACTACGCCGACCGGTGCAGCGCCCAGCGCGCGGTCCGCTCGGCGCAGGGCGACGGCGCAGACCTCTGCAACGAGGGACTCGGACCGGACCACGAACCGGACCGTTCAAGCAGCTGCTGACCAGACTGAAAAAACTGCGGCCACAACAACAGCCCCGCCCGGGAACAGGACAACAGGTTCTTTTCTTTGTGGATGGGGAAGCGGATACCGGAGAGGTGGCTCAGGGTGTTGGCGTGATTCGTCCAGAGAGACCGCCACCGTCCCGGCCCAGTTTTAATCAGGTGTTCTCCAGAGTGGGACGGCGGGTCGGTCGGCCCGCCCGCCCCGTGTCGTTTAGCGGTTTTTCATCGGACAATCGACCGCAGTTTGAGACTTACGTGGATGTTTGTCAGTAGGGAAGCATCCAACACGACCGGTCAAAGACGTGGAAACCTAAGAAAGTTTTCACTAAATGCGTCACGGGCCTCATTTAGAAGGGAAAATTAGCCATGATACTGTTTTAATGTCTTGCACTGGGGCTGATTATTTTCAGCGCAGCTTCCCGTTGTGACTGTGTCCCATTCAAAATGAACTAAGCCCCCCCCCCCTTAGTGTTGTTCCTGGGCGGAGTGTGCCAGTCTGGCCAATCATCAGCCTCCTGGACGGCTGTAGACATTGGAAGTACAACGTTTGCAGATCACATCTGGACTCGCCTGTCCGCGCCATCCAGCCTCTCGCACTTGGTCGTTATCACCAAATCATTACTGACGTTCTTTCTTCTGAGAGTTTCGTGCATGATTTTACTCCAGATCATGAAGTATGAACTGAATGAAGTCATGAAGTGGCTAACCGCCTGAACTAAATACTTTCCGTGGGTGAGCTTCATGAAGTTCCTGCTGAAATCAACTGTGGTACAGAATCGCGACTATCCGGCAGGTCATCACAGGTTTACCGATGATCGCTGACGAATGCGCAAAAACCTGTCGCGCGATTCCTGATGTTCTGCGACAGGCATTGACTCTGAAACATAGAATTTAAGGGGAGATAACAGCGGATTATTTCCTAGCAAAAAACTGATTACAAATTTTTGCACGATGCAAGGAAACCGGAATGTCCTAGACCATCACACTTTCGGGTCCTGATGTCTTTCCGAGTTAGGCGGTTTTTGTTGAACTGGAGATTACCAGGTATGCGTGTAATGGAGCTATTTCCTTCCTTTTGTTTGATGTAATTGGGCATTACGACTACGAATACATTTTCATGTCTGCAAGGCCAATGGTTTGTACGGCATCGCGTTAGTAGTAAATGCAGAGTTGCACTTCGCTATGCGACATTACGCCCATGGCTTCGTGTTTTATTGTTCGTGTAGGATCCAAAGCAAACGCACACTACTCAGGAATATGCATTCTTGCACGATACATGGAAAACCGAACCCTCTGATCCAGACGTTTCACGAAAATTCTTGCAGGAGGCGAAACCGAGTGTTGAAATTCTTGTGGAACGTCCAGATCGGAATATTCCGTTTTCCTGGTCGAGTCCTAGAAACTATTTCTTGTGTGTTCTTCATTCCACTGAGTGTTATAGCGTTATGTGTTATAGTTATAATGGCTTCAGATCTGCTAAATATCAGGTTGATGGATTTTTATAGAGGATTCAAACTTTGTTGATGTTTAACAATCACCGGAAATACCTAGACAACTTCAAAACGAACAGACAGAAACTAAGAAAAAATAGTGGCTTAACAAATAAAAAAGGAGCTAAAATCCAGTTGAAAACGAAACATCATGAATTATCATCATCTGTTAACAATTATCATCATTATCCGTTACAATGTTAACTAACACGGTAACTTGGAAGCATTAAATACAAATGTTTCACGATATGCTTGCATGTGTTGTATAAGCTTGCAATTCTATATTTCTATTTTCTTATTAAATTCCATTTTGTTACCTTAAGACAATTCTAATATTGTCTTAAGCTCAGCAGCGCACTTTTACCCGACCTTTTTGGGGATAATTGCTAATACACAGAATTGCTGTTCAAATATTTATTTGCAAAAAATGGTTTTATTGATTTAAACTTTAACAGAAATCAAGAAATCTAAGATCCCATGCAAATTAAGAGATGTAGAAACCGATCAAAGAAAACGGCTTGTGCAAAGTTTCTTGGATCACATGATAACGAATATTTACTGTACTAACCCTATTCCCGGCACGGGGTGGCTGAATCCGCCTCCATCGGGTTTTTTGCTTTCCAATTCCAGGGTTTTTGACGCAGCTTCACGAAACTTATTGACGTTTCCTATTTTTTTACACACTGTAAAAAATCGTAAATCTGTTTTGCTCAGGGCGGAGCCAGGCAGCGTTTTTGGGAGGCACCCCAGGCCATTTTTGGCCCTGTTGAGGGTAAAAGGAAGATGTCTGCAAAAATGGCGTTTTTAAGATGGAACTTGAAACTTTATATGGATTTATAGGCATATGTGTTGAGCAAGTGAACAAATACAATTTTGTTCATTTGAGATCACTTCATAAGGCTAGGGCAAGATCAAAAGTCAAAGTTCGGTTCCATAGTAATAATTTTGACACTGTTTTTCCAAATGCCACACCCGGAACACTTATGACGAAGAATGGTGCCCTCTACTTGTGCACCAAGTTTCAGATTGATAGCAGATAACGGGTCACGGAACTATGACCTAAAATGTCAATGTGCATACCCTCTATCTCAACAGCCGTGAAATACAGTTTTAGGAAAGAATAAATTCAAATGATCGGAAACGTTCTCGAACCCTATGAAATGCACGCAAGATCATTCTTAGTGACTCTATGGTCACTGGAAGCCATGTAAGGTCAAAGGTCGCAAACTGACCTGAAGAACATGCGACCATGGCAGTTCCCCCTTTTTCATTCCCCTCGCACCGCCTAGGCCAACATTATACAAAATGTAATACAATTTATACTTCTTCAGCATAACATAACTAGTAGGAACTAAAAAGTGTTTCTTTTTTATTAATTCCGTTTTTGAGGAACTAATTCCCCTATTCTGAATCCATGTGAACGCCTATGATTTTTTCAAAATTTGAAATGCATAGGTCATTTGCAAAATCCCATTCATAATCTCTCGATTCATGTCAGTCTCACTAAAATCGGTCCATAAACAATAGTTATAACAAGTCCAAAAACATCCCAAATTTGACTCTTTTGCACCCACCCCCTGTATCCATCCCTTTCAAAATTCTAATAACTTCTTGCAAAAAATATATGTAAAATGTTTCGCCCACCACGGCGCGGGGTCGCTCTGCAGTCGGCATTGTGCGAGCCACGCGGTGGGAAGCGGTCGCCACCTTTTGCGCATGACCAGCACCAAGGGTGCCTGATTCAAGCGCCCGCCGCCAGGCGGTGGTCGTCTCGGCCGTCGGGTTACACCCTGGCGGTGGAGCCGCGCATGGCCGCTAGGCGGCGGTGGGCGCTGCATCAGGTGCCTAGGAGGCTGCTGCCGGGTTAGGCGCATGCGCCAAAGGGGTGAACGACCCATCCCGTTGCGCGCGCGATGTGGGCCGCGAAGGCCCGGCTTTCGGGGCACTCCGCACTGTGGCTTCTTTGGGGTAGGTCATGTGGGTGTCGGGCCAAAGAGGGTCTCGAGATTCTGGGGTTGGGGTTAGGCGTAAATATAGGCGTTGACTGTGAGTGTGCTTGTACCGAATGTATCACGTTGAATGTTAGGAGTTGTACGATTCTGTAGCCGTAACTTGTAAGTAGTGAATACATGGGATTCAAGAGATCAGTTATCTTTCTCCTAGTGCGGGGTGCCGGGACTACTCTGCGGTGAGCGCAACACACACGTGTGCACCGGGTCGCACATAACGACCGTGTGACAGGCGAGCGGAACGGCGATACCGATGCTTTTGGCTCCCCGTGACGAGTTCGGCCGACGACTCACGGTGGAGGGTGGAAGGCGCTGGGCGGTGCGAAGCGCTGTTTGGTGTCGTGGTAAGGTCCGGATCCGGAAGGACCCCACAGCACCCCTTTTTACATATACTTTACGTCATGCCAAATCGATTGTCGTTTGTTTCGATGAAATCGGATGCGTAGTTCTCGAGATCTCGGGGGGGGGGGGCGAGTCCGCCCCTCCCCTGCCGGGAATCGGCCATACCGTCCAGCCCTCCGGGAAAAGGGTTAAACATACAGTGAGATGTATCCAGGAAATCGCAAGTTTCGTGCGCGAAGACTGACAACTTCCCGCGCGGTGAATTATACCTCAGACACAACATTCGTTACTGGTAAGCAATCTTCAGGCAACATCAGGCTGGGATTACAGATGATAAAAACACCCATTGATTCCCTCCTATATTTTCACACTTCAGTATATTTTCGGATAGAACAGAACACTGGAAACAACAAAACTGACAACGTCGACGTGGTTATGTTAAATACAACATATGCCTAAATACGTTGTCACGTGCCTGTACTGCGTGAATATGACGGTAGTCGAGAGCGTAAAGTTAAGAAACCGCACTATCTTGAATCCCCAGAAGTTAAATTTACCGCTGATGTCTTGAGCAAACAACTTTTGACTTCCACTGCTATAAATGTCAACGCCAAACCACGCCACCAACGCTTTAAACGGAACATGACAGGATTCAGACCGAACTATTTTTGATGTGTCACAGCCGGCTGATGCTATTCTCTTTTCTGTATCACTGCTGAGCTCACACCGGCCCTCTCGACACTCTCAGCTTGTCGAGCTCACAGAGGCCACCTGCTGAGCGCCGCCAGTCCCATGCTGCGCCAGCTGTCCAGCGACACGGCCCTTTTCTGGAAGGCGTCTGACCCGGCCAGTACGCAGGCGCCCAGGTACGCCGCGTGGTACCGGTACGGCGAGGCGTGCACCTGCCGGTGCAACCAAACGTAAAAGGCGACGGAGCTGACTAACCGCAATAGCAGCAGCTGCTAGGTGGAGAAAAGAAGGAGACTAGGTTCTTCTGACTGTAAGCGGCGCAAGCCGGAAGCTGGGCCATTCTCTCCCTAGTGCTGCCTGAATAAAAATTACTGAAAATATACCGTTCTGGTTCATCAGCCATGAAATGGCTACGAATCCTCCTCGTTTCTTCCAGTCGTAAAAGATGCAGTCTTATACTACCTTTAACATAACTTTTTTTCGTCAAATCATAATTCGCGAAAAAAGCGACCAAACACAGCGGGAGTCAACTCATCAAAATGCCGTAAAAAATTGCCGGTCAATTTGCTCTTATACGCACCTCACCAGAACAGAACCAGGACTGAGTTCTCTAGTGACCTGCCCCAGGTCAATGTCGGCAGTTAGCTGGGGGGGGGGGGGCAGATTAGCAGGGCCCGCAGCTCACCCTGGGCGTGACGGAGTCGGGCGTCAGACGGCTCAGCTCGCGCTGCAGACGTTCCGCGAAGCCTGGCAGCAGGGTGACGCCGCCAGACAGGTACACCGAGCGCACCATTTCCCGCCTCCTGTCCACGCTACACGCCTGGAACAACAGGCGATCAGCTCCGGCCCGATTAGGCCCACACCCGCCTGTGCACGCCGGTACGGTCGGCGTACTGAAGTGAACGCCAGCCACCGACAAAGGACGACCGAAAGCAAAGATGTCGCCAGACTGGGTGTATCGTGCTATTGAATACCTGCTACCAACATGTAAAGTATCTTGGATACTTATGTATCAGTGGTAATGGCCGAGAAAACTGAGGCAGCCAATTATACCCGAGATATTTACTGCTTCATAATGCTTGTTTAACCACATTTACAGACAGCATAGTGGAGAAAATGCAAATACCTGCACGGCCTTGTACACCAGTTTGTGGACACCTTTGTGATGGAGGTCCCAGAGTTCTGGATGGAACAGTCCTTCAGGCACCTGGAATCTTCCGCAGTCCAGATCAAGTTGCCTGAAACGTCATCACATCGGACTCCGTAAGACGTCGACTGAAATCCAATAATCCTTTGAAATCTAGAGATCCTTAAGTCCACACACGCAGAACGGTGGTCAACAAAATGGCTGTCAGTGTTCCAAGAAAAATCCGACCCAGAGTTCGAGACAGCACTACCGTCACACACTAAGCCACCAGACCAAATTTCATCGGTCAGAGCACCTTTTACGAGCGCCGAGAAACGAGAGCTCAGCTGTAACGTGACCGGCGGCCGACCCACCTCCAGGGCACGCTGTCGGTAAGCAGCTCCGACAGGGAGAGGACACGCAGCAGGCCGGACGGGTCCGCCCGCCAGCGGCGCATCTCCAGCTCGTACCGCTCCGAGACAAAGCAGAGCTGCTCCAACGCGTGCTGCAGCAGCAGCGACTCGGCCGCTCCCGACAGCGGGTACCCACGCTGCAGCAGGCACAGGCGCAGGTGGTCCAGCAGCTGTGCTCCGCCGCACGGCAGCCGAGTCACCCCACTCTCCTCCACAGAACCTGCCGGTGAACACGACGTCACCCCACTCTCCTCCACAGAACCTGCCGGTAAACACAGCAGCGTCACCCCACCCTCATCCACGCAACCTGCCGGTAAACACAACGTTACCCCACCCTCCTCCACAGAACCTGCCGGTGAACACGACAACGTCACCCCACTCTCCTCCACAGAACCTGCCGGTAAACACGACAGCGTCACCCCACTCTCCTCCACAGAACCTGCCGGTGAACACGACAGCGTCACCCCACTCTCCTCCACAGAACCTGCCGGTGAACACGACAGCGTCACCCCACTCTCCTCCACAGAACCTGCCGGTAAACACGACAGCGTCACCCCACTCTCCTCCACAGAACCTGCCGGTAAACACGACAACGTCACCCCACTCTCCTCCACAGAACCTGCCGGTAAACACGACAACGTCACCCCACTCTCCTCCACAGAACCTGCCGGTAAACACGACAACGTCACCCTACTCTCCTCCACAGAACCTGCCGGTAAACACGACAGCGTCACCCCACTCTCCTCCACAGAACCTGCCGGTAAACACGACAGCGTCACCCCACTCTCCTCCACAAAATCTGCCAGTAATCAGCGTCATCCCACCTCTCCTCCAGATAGCGTACTGATAAAGGCGAGCATTTATCACCCTTATCACATTCGCTTTAATACACAATGATGGACATCGACATCCATAATCTTTATGGTGGGAGATATCGATGTTCGGGGCTGTAACCATGTGGAAGTGGAAGTAAAATCGGAAAAATTATCGCTGGAGAAACGCAAAGGTTTTCAAGTGGCGCATACAAAAGAGCTGTGGGTCGGACCAAAGTCAAACAGGTCCTGCTAGTAGTCACCGCTCGCTGTCTCACCCTCGACAACAGGCACCACATCCATTCTGTCGCCAACGTCGACGACGACACCGCTGACGGCGTTGTACGCCGACAGCGCCAGCACACTCTGGTGCGTCACGTTCACCGCGCGTGCGCCGAACTCGTCGAACATGAGCCGGAGGAGGGCGGCGCTGGCGGCGGGGCCCAGGCGGCGCGGCACGCTCAGCTGGACGGCGCAGTCCGCGGGGCTGAGCCGCAGCTCGCGGAACGCCAGCCGCAGCAGGGCGGCCGCGGCCGCCACGTCCAGCGGCGCCGAGCGCAGCGGGAACCACAGCCGGCCGGCGGCCCGCGCCGCCGGCCGCAGGGCGGCCGCGCCGCACGCCAGCTGACGCCCGTCCGGTGACGTCACCACGGCAGCCGGGAAGAAGAGCTGCGGCAGCGAGGCTGTGGAGGGACAGCACGAATGAGCTTCCCGGTACTGATCGACGCCCTGACACAGGCCAGACCTGACAGGTGATCGTGAAACGTCACCACGAGGGATAGCGCAGAAGACATGATATGGAGGGAAAATTACGATAGCCTGGTCTCGTTTCTCTTGTCTTCCCGCCGTGGTCAGACGGGCTAGGGTCGCTCCGAAGCTCAATATTTGGTCCACAGATCGGTCAGCAACTGGCAAATGTAGGGCCATTTTAACTATCACACGGTCCCAGAGTCCCTATGGCGAAACGTTATCCATTGTATGTTAACCAGAGTCTTTGCCTGGAATCGCCTAGTCCGTTGCGATGCTCAGAGACCGTCCAAAACTGCCTACCATGGATTCCGATCCCAGGAGTCGTCCGAAAAAAACTATTTGGGCCATTCAATTCAATACAGTGGAAACGTGCATCACCACTTACGCTGGCCCATCAGCACTCCAGCCCGGACAGAAAGTCCTCCGAGGTCAATGACCAGACAGCGTCGGGCGGGGCCGAAAGGGGCCGGCACGAACGCAGGGTGGACGTAGGTGGCGCTGTAGTCCTCAGCCGTGTGGGAGAGCAGAGCCTTCGTCCAGCGGTCCGCCTCGTCCCCGCTGTCGCACCGCACTACCATCTGTCGGCCCTTCTGCAGGCAGTCACACACAAACTGCTCTACCAGACCACCAGGTATCAGCCATCTTCCAGAGACACAAAGGTTTCACACGCAAAATCTTCCTGTGTGCCTTGACAGCGTTTTCTGCTAAAATGCCATGTTTTCGGTCTGATTTCGGGCCAAACGCACATTATCAGGAAGAAACATTAAGCAGTTTGTTAGAGGTAGGTCCTATGGCGGCATTAGCTTATTCCTCGTTAACGAAGCGCCCTAGGCACCTGCGTGAATGATTCCAAAACGTGCAGAATGTTCGGCGCATCCAACATAAGGCAAGTTTAAGGCGGCAGGATGGCTTACCCCATCATCCAAGCAGAGAATGGGTCCCGTCTCCGATGCCTACACAGGAAGGACAGAACTCATCACACTCATCATCTTCAGTAAGCAGCTGACTGAGCAAGCACAGACTGAAGTGGATGACGTCGACAGAGACGTCTAAAACGATAATGCCTCGATATCCGGACCTCGTTCCAGCCATGGCAAAATATAGCCCATTAAACGTGTAATACTTTGATTAAAAAAAACACAATAATGGCGCATTTACAGGCTATTATCTCCAAGTCGAAAATTATAAAAGCAGCGTTACATGGCTGCCGTCATGACGGAAAGTAGCGGCATGGTTGGGCCTCACTAATCTGCTCCGTTCCTTCGTCTATCCATAGGGTAGATCCACATGAGAAAAGAGGAAATTTAATGTCAGAGAGAGAGAGGGAGAGAGAGAGAGAGAGAGAGAGAGAGAGAGAGAGAGAGAGAGAGAGAGAGAGAGAGAGAGAGAGAGAGAGAGAGAGAGAGAGAGAGCGCACCCTTTCGCTCCTGTCGTCCATCATGGAACAGTCCATGACACGCACGTTGCCGCCCATCAGTTGCAGCACCAAGCTTGGCTTCTCCGTAGTATTGCTCTGCAAAAACAGTCAACAAAGAGCCTTCAAATCAGTATACACCGCTAATAATAACGAAAAGGGACTTAACAAAGCGACGAAGTTCGGTCATCCTTTGTTTATTTGACAACTCAAATGTACAGGGCCCGGAATCAAAAGGAAATAACGAATGGAGATGAATATTTTCGCACTGCGCAATGATGTTTACTTTCGTATTTTTATGTTTCTCGAGCACAATGCCTCATGCTTACAGAGAAAAGATTACCTGATAGTAATACAGGAAGCCGTCCTTTGCCTTGAAGTAGCGTCTCTTCCACATGTTCCAGAAGGTGGCCTTTTTTCGGCCTGACGGCAGTTTTTCTAGCCAGCCCTCGATGTTGATGTATCCGTTACATCCGAGCCGGCTACGACGGCTTGGCTTTGGCACCTCGTACAGCACATTTACCAGTGCCGACTGGACGGTCGGAGGGAAATTATTGTCAGAACACCAATAACATGCTGCTTGTATTTTTGCCACTTTACGCGCTTATACGACACGCCATATTTGAAAGATGTAACGCAAATCCCAACTGATGATGACTAGATTCTCCCTTTGGCTCACATCATATTTCGCTTTAAACTAAGTTTAAGCTGTGCACATGACATAAATACGTTAAACAATTAAAATGAACATAATGAATATTTCATGCTTACTGGGTCCCACGGAGCTGTGTTGATCCTCGATTTCCACTGCTTTTCATTAACCTGGCTGAATTTATCAAGAAGTGTCTCTAACTGATCATCGCAAGTGTAGTTTTTCTTCACTGTTCTGCTATCGCCTGGCGCAGTTTGACATTTCTGTGAGCTGGCTCGGCCGCTAGTAGCGACATCTTTCCTTGTGGTTCCCTCGTCAGATGGCGCCAGCTGAGCGCCCGAGTTCGCTTGGGACTTGTCGAGCGAACCATGGCGGTGATGCCGGCCACTGACAGACGTGCTCGAATGCGAAGAGTTCTCAAACTGGGTTTTCAGAACCTTTACTGACGGCAATAGGTTCTTCCGTGCTGATGCCGACCTGGAGTCTTTGACGAGGATTTCTTTGCTGATGTTCCCCTGGCATGTCTCTTCTGCCTACCATGGAAGAGCCAGTGTAAAACATTTCATTACGTTAAGCTCGCCTTGCGTGCACTGTAAATGCTACAAACTGAGTTCGTTGGAGGGAGCAAACATTTTGCCTGACAGTTGTTACCTGACGTAACGAGCGAGGCATGAGCGGCCCCCATCAGCCTGCGCGGGGCTGCATTACCTCATGTCGCAGGGTGATTACGGTCCTCACTTCTATCGTGCGACGAAAAACTATCAGTGATCGGCAGGGTGCAGCCATTGATAATGCGCTATCGATCCACTGCAGTTCGGCTTACACTTATTCCGGAACGCAGTACCTGCTCATCTGTCTCAAAAACGCTCTAGAACTCGTGAACCAATACATTTTAACTCCAGATGTCATTTCAAAGCTCTCCATACGAGGAACCCAGAAGCAATACCGGTACCTGACATCAAGGCCACATGAGAAGGCAAGTCATCTAAGTTCTGTTTTCACACGCACCTGTTTGTGCTTGTTGTGCTGCCTGCGCTGTCTCATCGTCTCCGGATATATTTCGACGCACCGGTCCTTCTGAACCCCCTCGTCGTCATCGCCCTGTCCAGGAGCCCCCGGACCGCCTGCAAACGCACCGTTATGCCGCAACGTCATTGTCGAAAGCCGATGCGACCCGGCCAGTGAAGCATTCATATGTCCATACGACTGGACCGTAGCTCCGCTGGTACAGCGCTGGTCTCGCCGTCCGGGTAAGACCGGTTCGAGTCTTTTCGGCGCTGGAAATTTGGCCCGCGGGTCTGCCGGCGACTGGCCAACATAGGGTAACGCTGACTTCCACACGGTCGTGTCGCAACCCCTGGCGGCACGCCGAAACTTTAGTTACAAAATCAGCTGTTACATTCGTTACATGGAACTGCTCGATCCGGCGAAGGGATCGGAATCCATTCAACAGGCTCTGCTTAGATCGGGCTCCGGTCCCTAACGCCGTCCAACGAAACCATTCGGATCGAATAAAAAGGAATAGTCCTCGACCCAACCGTTGGACTGGCTCAACGCGTGCAGTCGCGCAGGTCGCAGCGGGCCAATGACCTGGGCTGTGAAGCGCCGCCTCCGGGCTCCTCAGAGTCGTTTGACCCGAGGTCACCTTCGGCCGAGCCGATGCCCTCTGAGTCGACGACTGAGGCCGGAGACCGGGGCGCGCTCGGCTCGTCCTCCTCGGAGGTGGTCACGTACTCCTCCTCGGGCTCCTCGAGAATCACCCCCAGACCTGAAACGAAACCGTGACCGTGCGTGTAAAGGCGTGCAGCCGTGACCGGCGGACGCCAGAGATCAAATGTGCTACATTTAGCGGCTCAACGTTGTACCTCACTATAACCGATCGCGTCCTATAAAACACGCTGCTCAGTTACGAGATCTCCGTAACGCGTCTAATTTTTTATTACGTAACCGTGCTCAGTACGAGAAAGAGGCAGTTTTTTCAATGGATATTTTTACTCCCAAAGTAAGAAAGCAATGGTGACCTATCATTCAGAGTACGGCACGGATAAATCTGGTTCGATCCGATCTAATCGATATCCGGCCAGGCTGAATCTAGATCCAATCCAGATCTATTTATATATTTTCTCCAAGGCTGATCCAGTCCGGATCATACCCGCTACAAGCAATAGGTCGAAGCCTAGAGAAGCCAGAATGCGAAACTGTACTCTGGTGATGAAATCCCATGCTCAGTCTAATGCAGACTTGCATGCCAAAAAAATAGTTGAAAACTGTCTCGTTTTCGCACAAATAAAACTTGATAAGAAATGATACATACGAGGGGCGGAGGCGGGTGGAGGAAACAAATAACAGATGAACGGGATCTGCGAAAAGATAGCCGCGTTCTTAGACAGATAAAAGCTCCACAGCACAAATCATCAGCAGTCACGCAAGGGACTGAGATCCTCGGACTCAGGAATATTTTGTTAATGCAGCTGAATTTTTTTGTAGATGACCACTCTGCCAGCAGCTAAGATGAGCTTTATTTTCAAATGTCAAGTTTCAGACTCAGCTTGGATTTGTTTGAACTCAGTTTTTAGATCCTTGTGCCACTTACCATAAGTTCATGACACTTAAGTCCAAAATTCGATCCAAACCCGTGTTTTGAACAGATATGTCAATCCAATCCGGATCTGATCCGGCGGATTGGATTGGACTGCAAGATCCGCCGGAATTATTCAGTCCGTTTTATATTCTTCCCCCATCGTTCCGTTGTTCGTAGTGTCATGAAATGCTCTCGCCCTTACTGCCGTGGTCAACGCCTTCGAGAACGGCTCAGTAGGAAACGAGTCTCAACGTCACACATCGCAAGAGTCACACGCTGGCATTTTGGTCACAGCTGAGCAGCTGCTTGCGCTGCGGAATATCTTTCGTCAGGAACAGAAGAACCGCAGAATTTCGGCCGCCGTCCGCCGCGTAGTTCGCGCCGTCGGCCTGTTCTGAGTCTGAGCACGACTGAGGATGACTGGCCGGGTCGTGCCGTGTTTCAGGGGTCGCTGGCGCCTGGCCTCACCACCGCGACCTAACGAGCCACCGAGTGGCACCGTGCTGCCCGGCAACGGACACAGCCAGGGTCATCGACCTCAGTTAAGGCCCAGTGTTATGAGGTCATCAGCAGCGGCGCATTTCTGAAATGCCGACCTTGTTTATGTAGCGACGCCGACATCAGCAAAAGCATGTCTGGCACCCGTAGTATCAGAAACTGATAACTGGAGAGGAAGACAAACCCAGCAATATACGTCTCCTAAAAATTTTAAATAAACATAACTAAGGGAACCTTTCGGGCACTTACATCGTAACGTATCATATGTGCAGATATAACTACGATCACGCATAACCATGCCACATACAACACATATCCTGATCACCATATCACAAAACGCCAAATGTCAGCCTTATGCGGGGTCCCAAAAGAAATTTTGAAGGGCCCTGCATCAATTGTTTAACGCTTTTTCTCCATATTTTTGTCGCCAACCTTTCGACATTAGTATGCAATACTTGCCGTATTTTAACCAGTAGCATAACCAGTCACGATTCTGCTTCTTCCGCTACGTAACTTGAGGTCTATGAAGCAGCATAACCGGGGAAGGTCTGAGGGGTCATTCGAGTCCGCCCGGCACAAAGTTTACATTATTCTTTTAACATTAGTCAGGTTTTACCGTCAATTTACTGGTCCTCGTCGATACAACACGGAACCTCCTGATCCCCTTGCAAAAGTCTACTGCGCTGTTCCTTTCAATTTGCGATGTCATTCACGGTATACTCTCCGTGCAAACAGAATGCCAATGGAAAAAATGAAAACTACAAATGTCTCCGTTTATTACAAGAGTCACGTGTGTGTCATTGTACCCAATTCAAAGGGGCATTCCAAGGTAAGCCCACTCCCCGAAAAAAAACAGAACAAGCGTCGAAGGAATGAGAACTGAGGAAGAGACCGTTTGCGATGAAATCTGCCTACATCCCCACACAAACAGAAACAATTCGGACACGGAGCCTCTTCTGCAATCTGCATCTCCGAGATGCTGTGCATCATTCCTCCACGGCGTCACTCTGGTCCGACATCAGGTTGAGCAGGAGTCAGCCTGCCGTCTCGTGAAGGGTCCGTTTCTTGGAGGGGGAAGGGGGTGGGGTAAACGATGAGGTGCTACCGCGAGCGTTTCACGCAACCCAGCAGCTCTTGAGGGTTTTGTTACACGTCACCGCCTGGGGGTAGACTTGAATCTACATGAACCTTCGGAACTATCGGCTTATTAAAACAATCTATAGTTAATGGGTCGTACCTTTCTCAACCAAACAGTGTTCTTTCACTTGATCGGACTGATTTGCTAAGATGACGTTTGAGATCAGAGCCAGTGCTACGCAGTGTGTTACAAAGACAGTGATTCCGTCGTGTACTCTCAAATAACAGCTGATTTTGCTGCAAAATATAACGTACCATCAAGTGCTGGGTCAGCATGATCTCTTACTGACAAGTTGCCAGCAGCCCCCTGTCATGAGGAATGTCCAGCAACACAGCAATTTGAGCCCGTCTTACCAGGACGAGAAACGCTTTCCCAACTCAGCTACCGATCACGGTAAACATGACGGACCACAAAACTCACTTGACTGTTTTCTTCCCTGTAACGCAACGGACCATGCAAATGTGTAGAGCATATGGCCAGAAATGTGTGAAATCTTTGTCAAACTTCAGTAGTGAACACGCTTCGGTGATAAATTTGAGGCGTGTATCATATCAAAAGTCCTGTTTCTTTCGCGACTGGCGTGATGCGACGTAACGTTGGAAAATCTACCGTAAGCCGAGCGAACTTTCAAACCGAAGTTTCTCAGCAATGATAACGGAGACAACAGGTTGGACCTGCGTTCCAACACGGATGTCAGTAACAGAAAATAGCCAGGATGATTCCCCACGCGGCTTACTCAGAAATAATAAATGCTCGAACGTAAACGCAGTCGCTCGGGCAACTGAAATTTCCTTCTGCGCGGAGCGACTTATGACACGTCGCTCCGCTTTTTATTATTCCATCGATGATTCATGAGTTATCAATTATCAGTCAAATAATAAAAATACATTGAGTAAGTCGTTTTTTTATTAGGCTGTTCAGAACTCTGCTATAACCTAAAAACAAACAAGTATTAAGCCCACAGGGACACAAGGGCACATGACGGGTATTATATACAAGAATTAGCCGTTAAAATGTTGTCCGATGATTTCCACGGTCCCATCCATCACTGTTCCACTCTCCTCCGTTGAGCCCCTCGCGGCCTTTGAATATCGCGTTTCGTCAAGCTAATAATGCTGGCGAAGAGCACTAGCAGAGGCATTTCACGACACATGGACCGCTGAAATATGAAATAACACCCCCATTTCTTAGACTTTGACATATATTCATCTATGAAGTTATCTGATACTCTGGTTCGACCTATGCAATTTTCAGCTCGATCCGAGGTACGGTTCTGCGTTATACCCTTGCGCATTTTTAGACGATCAGGACGGATGGTTGTATTTAGTGGTCCGCATCCCCTATAATATTACGAGGAATAAGCTAAAATTAGGTACCATTAGACTCCCAATGGTGTAAGGACTTCTTTCCAAATTTTCGTTTTCATCTCGTGCAAATTTGTGAGCCCTGACCTCGTGACTTGAGATCACGTGGCGTAGCTTGACAGGACGCCAAAAAAAAATTTCACTTTTGTCGTCCTAAAATGTGTCTTAGTGAATTCTCTGTAACCTGTGACAGCATGGGAGACAGAAATTTTCCGTACACATTTCTATTACATTTGTACTGACACACAGTCACCAGCAAAACAACGCCTTTGAGAAGAAAGTTTGTATTTTGACGCAGCGTTACTTTCCTTTCAGGCTGTGCAGCGTTTGGATGGGATAAGGCAATGAGCAATTTGGTGTTATGGCTCACCCTTCATAGATTTATTGCTTATATCTGACTGCCCAGATCAGCTGGAGACAATCACTTTTGGAAGTATCGCTACTCATTGCCGCCGTTTCAAACGAATCCTCGCTCCCTGACGCATCGGTGGTGTAAGTCAATACTTGGCAGTATTACGGCGTTAGTGCAAGACCTTTACATTTCATCATCCACGTCATCTCCCAAATGTCTGAAGACTGCGAGGGAAGTACGCAGGTGACATCATAAAGGTACCAATGGTACGTATACGCAACGTCATGCGTAAGTGGGTTCTTGATACTGAAAACAATATATGGCGCGATATGTAAACATTTTTGCGTGTCAAGACATTGAAATGAAGGGCACATTTTGCAAAAGGCGCATAAATAGGATTAACAGCCGGATGTTTGGACGGCGACCCACTTCTACCAATGGTTTACATCACATGGTTTTAACCTATTAATAACATTTATTAAAACACACATGTACGAAATATACATGGATTGACAGGGGCGGTTTCACAGAAAAGAGATGGCAGAAACAGGCAAAAAGAAAGACAGCCTGATCCATCAATACGTCAATGCCACTTTCACTTCACCACAGTCACCCCAGTTCTGGTTCACCTGGACTCGCCAATGATGCCTCTAATATGTTGCAGCCATTGTGCTTTGTAAGGATACTGATGTTATATGTAAGGATACTGATGGATACTGTGTCAGTCAACAAGATTAAGTGAGTGAAAAAGTAGTCCAAAAGTTTGCAAAAGACCCTGAAGCATTGGTGATTAACGCTCACTGCGGCGAGAAATACGACCACATTTTCCTCATTCATTAAGCTTACTCATTCATCGCACTCACGACATCAGAATCTGAGACGGGCCTCAGCCAAAGAATCCCAAGTTTTGGCCGGATTCGCTGCAGCCCTTGCCGGGATCCACAGAGCCGAGCTGTGCTCGGGATTTTCAGCTGCGGGCTCGACGTGCGCGGCCGGCTGCGCACGCTACTGCGACACGTGGCTCGACGGGCGCGGCCGGCTGCGGCTACTCACAGAGGTCGTCGTTGTACGGACTTCGGCTGTCCGACTCGCCCAGGCCCTCGTCCAGCTGGTCATCTGCGGTCGGGCCGCCGGCCGGGCCGCCCGCCCCCTCACTGCGGACGTCGTAATCTGCAACAGGAGCGGCGCCGCCCCGCAGGAGGTCTCAGCCACATCAGATCGGGCGGAGACATAGCACACTGAATACCTGTAGATGAACCTTTGGGACAATCGCACAGCATTCCTTGCGCTCAGACGTCCAGGGCACGGCATTCTGTCAGAACGGCTGAGTTCACACGACCAATGGCGGTTACTTCAGCCTGGCAACCAGCACCCGCTGAAGGTCAGTGCTGAGTGGTGATCGTGCATAAATTACGCAACGAGCAGGGAATGAGACTGTGACGGGCGTTACGCCTTTGAAGAGATAGAAAAGGATTACACAATAAGTTCCTTAACTTCGCAAGCGAGGCGCACGGTATGGAGAGGATGAGTAACACAAGCCATGGAAGATTCCCAGTAGGCAAAAAAGTATGCCAAAAAGTAAAGCAGCTATTTATATTCAGTATGCGAGTAAAAACAATGGCGTCTCCGCGAAATTCTAGGAGGCAAAAATAAATCCCGGACGACTAGAACGATGTACATGCTTTCTTAAATACAGCGGTTTAATGACTCCGTCCAACCTAAATCCAGCAACAAGACTGAGAGGTGGAAAATTAGGCGTGTCGATCATTCGAATACATACTCCACAACGATGGTGACCAACATACACCAGCATGTTGTAGCTAGCTTCCAGGTCAGGTCAAACAAGACTATACCAAGACATATAAAGCATATCAGTCTTCACCGCAAAACTACCCTCTGATGTCAATAAACGTTCACCAAAGAGAACCGGGATCGGGCTTGAAGGTGACGAGGAGGAGGAGGATCTGAGGCATGTCAACCAACGGTGAAATGTCACGAGATCCCCGGACCTGGTCCTGTCCGCTCAGTCTGGCAATCGCCGGCAGACCTCCAGGTAAGAAAGGGGGTTATTAAGGAGAGGAACATTAACGAATAGCACTATAGCCGACCGAACAGCGCGAATGGAAAGGAAAAGACGACCACATCAGACCGAATTCCGTGTTCCCTCCAACGCACGCTAGAATGGCAGCGTGTAACGTCCTTTTCATAGCACGACAGACTCCGCTCGTTTTGCGTTGTCTGCGAAAGGCGAAACGGCCCGACCTGGCCCGAGCTGGGCCAATTTGAAACCGCTGACGGGTCGGCGCCGCCGCAAAGTGAGGCCATTAACGACTGGTCATTCTCTCCGTCTGCGCCGAGGTAGCCGCGCAGGAGGAATCCGGCCCGCCCGCGGCTCTGGCGCTAATTAGCCGTAACGGTAACCGGCACCATCTGACCTCAGTCATCCGAACTGACACTCAGGCAGTCAGGTCCGGCAGCGAGCCCCAGATGAAGCCAGGAACGCTCCTCCTTGTCCGGGAGCTATAGAAAATGTCAGTCTCCTGACCAGGCCGCAGAGCCCAGACGGCCCGACAACCTACCAGAGTAACTGAGCTGGCTGTTATGGAAGCCCTGTTGGAATACTAATGACATCTACGACCTTTGGTGGGTCTTCATTTCATTTTCAGAGTCCAGCGCCTTCGACAGAATGCCAGACCAAAATGGTGCAAAACTGATTCCAAACTAAATAGCTAGATGCTCCCATCGTTTGAATACGGCAGATACTTCTAAATGCAATGGCAGGGGTGGATCGAGAAAGAACTGCAGAGAAGTGACGCGCGGCTTCCATTTGCCTACTAGGCCTAAGGTTATTCCATCTTTTAATTCCTGGATCAATTATTTACATTCCCAACTGATTAATGCCATCAGTAAAGCATCAGGTTAGGAAGATCCTGAAATCGCCTCGGTCGATTCAACAGAACTAAGCGAAAGAAAGGAGAAATTTGCAAATTGATTCCCCTATCATGAATAAAAAAGGACGTGTAACTTGGTCTTTTAGCTACACGATGATGCCCCGTTTGACCTTTCCGGGTCACACAGTGACCCTACAGGTGGCCTCAAAGGAGATCGTGTCCGTTGATTCTAATTTCCGTTAGACCCTTTAAGACGTAGCGTACAGGGCTCTTTTGAGGGACACAGAGCAATTTCTGACGACAAACAGGATACCCAGTAACTGCTACTGTGCAACTCAGTGCTTCAGATCATTTGATGAGATCCGAGGTCAATAAGAGATCCCATTCGCCGAGGTCAAGAAGAGGTCAAAAAGGTAAGTGATGACTTTGACTTAAGCTGTCCTTGACCCAAGTCAGAAACAAAGTGCGAAGGTCACTGATACAATGAGGGACACCCATGCATACGATGAGGAAGACTGAACATCGTGCAATTCTGCGAGCGTTTGTTATACGATGAAGACCATCGTTGTTTAAAGATTTGTCCATGATATTCCCTCGAGAGAGGTAATAGGCCAGTGACTTGTCAAAGCAATGATCTCAAATTTATAAGGATTATGTAAACAGGGGCCAAATTTTAGACATGCCGAGTTTCAGCGCTATCGGCGCAGTCGTGTGCCGAACTTGCGAAAGACCTTAACGAAGGGGCTTGCATCAACCTATACATTTAATTTGACAGTTGTGAGATGAAGGTATAAAAAAACTTGGCGGTCGACTTCTCCACAGTGTGGATATGATCATCATGCAACAGACGGAGTGAATTCAATCACTATGCTTTCAAGAAAAAAGTATCCAGTTTTTGGCACCAGCTTCACAAACCCGAAAGTGCCTACGCCGTCCAAATGTTTTTCGTGTGTTGCTGAATGCATAGAACATAACCGATGTCTTTTGTAGGTCGTTGACATTCTGTCATGTAAACACAAATCGTGCGTATAAAAGAGGAGCCGTAAGAAATCATCGGTGAGGCTTTCAAACAGCCTAAAACAAGGATCTGGTTCCAGTTTTGAAGCCGGTGGCGCCACGTTCGTCGCTGGAGTCGCTGGACGCTCACCTGGTGTCGGCGTGCTGGGCCAGTCGGCCGGCTCCCCTTCCAGGGAGTCGCAGTCCCAGTCGGAGTCCGGCTCCGGCTGGGCTAGGGCCGCGTGCCTGGCCGCCGTGGCCCGGCCGGGCGGCGGCGCGTCCTGCCGACCTCGGGGCGTGTCGTACTGCTGCACGGCGCGCGGCACGTCGTACACCACGGGCCCGGGAGGCCGGCCGCCGCCCGTCTCAGCCACGTTCATGTAGGCCGGCTGCGCGGAGGGCCCGCTGAAGTGGACGTTCTCGTACAGGACGGCCGACTCCCGGCGGCGCCCGCTCACCACCGGCTGGTCGTAGATCACTTCTGAGGAGCGGCGCCGGTTCGACTGGCCGGCCGGCCCCACGACCACGTTCTCGTAGCAGCCGCTGGCCGGCTCGGTCGTCTGGTCTGCCCGCCCGAGACGCGTCGGGCCGCGGAACGTGGCGCCGGTCCACGGAGACCGCCCGTCGCCGCCACCGACCGGCACGTTCTGGTAATCCGCCATCGATGACTGCGGCGGCGGCGGCTCCGGCTCGCCGCCCATCTCGCCCCGGTGTCGGCGAGCCCGCAGGTCCTTCACTGAGTCCAGAATCTCGTCCACGGAGGGGACGCGCCGCAGGCCGAGCCTGCCCGCGGCACGCTCCGCGCCGCCGGCGAGCACCGGACAAAAGCTGAGAGCGCGCCGCTCGGGCCCGTCCTCGGGCGGCAGGTTCAGCCCGTCGCCGCAGCTGCTGGCGCGCGTCACGCCGCCTGAGGCGTCCAGCCGCGCGGGCGGCCGGCCAGCCGAACGTGCTCAGGTCCTCGTGGCTGCGGCGCTGCTCGGCCGGGCCGAAGTGGACGCGCGGTCGACGCCTGGGCGGCGCCGGCGGCTCGGAAGCCTGCTGGCCGCGCCGCCAGCGGCCGTCCGGTGCCAGGGAGTCGTCGCCCGGCGCCGAGGCCGGCTGGTGCAGCTCCGCGACACCGACCGACCACGGCCGGCCGCCGCGCTCTCGGCTCGCCTCACGGAGTCTGCCGGCCGCGCCGCCGCCGACTCTGCCGCGCGCCGAGCCGGCCGCCGCCCCTCCGTCAGCGGACGGCCGCCTCTGTCGTCTGCCGGCCGCCGCCAGCCCCGGCCCGGCCGTGTCCGCCGCCGCCGACGTCACGCCCGCCCCCGGTGACGTCACGAGGCGTTGACGACCGGCCACGAAGAGCAGCGACTCGAGGCGGTCGTCGGCCGGTGCCCTGTCGGATGAAGAGGGCGACCAGCGCTCCTGTTCGCCGTGGTGCAGCGGCGGCGGCGGCGCGGCCGGCGGTTGACCGAACCGACTGTTGAGACTGAGCGCCGCCTTCTGCAAGTTGGCCAGGTTGCGCCTGAAGGCGCTGGCGCGTCTTTGGTCGGTGGTGACATCGGGTTGACCTAGGGCGGCCGACTCCCGCTGACGGGACCGGAACGCCTGCTGCGAACGCAACACGACTGCGCATCAGCCCCGCGTCGTGAACGCTCGCGTGAGCAGCTAGTCAAATCTCAATGTTACAGTGATGACAATGCTAACTACACAATGCTATATACATATATAACATATATATATATATGTATATAACATATACATAACGTTAACATAATGTGAGCAAGTCAACGCCATTTGCGGGCAGCGTATTTCTGGGCGATTCATCGGTGAACCTAGCAACAGCCGCAGCATCTCGTTATCAAACTGCTTTAAAGGTTGCTGCGCTGCGAATTGCCGTGCAACCTTTCAGCCGTTCTTTCAAAGCGAAGTTGTGCGATAAATACAAAGTCCGTCAGGAAACAAGAGGGCCATACCACGGTTACTGACCAGAATTCAGTCGGGTTTTAAGATGAGGGCCGTCATGTGGCCCTCATCTCCTTCAACGATCTGATCAACTGATGTCATTTAACAACACACTTTATCACCCAACAAACGCACCGTGACCAAGTGGCATTAGATAACTATTATGTTGAGTATCGAGCTTGTTGTATTAATGTGATAATCACCACATGATGCTCAATGCGGTAGCCAGACAAATTCGTAACGTCACGGGCATAAATGGCATAGTGTTCTTACCACGGCCACCGAGTCCAGCAGACAGCCGACTGGCCCTCTGGCCATTTCGGCAACGTCATCACGCACATTGTTTATAGGACGTGCTCCATTGCGCACTGCTCACCATGTCAGCCAGTGCCACGCATAGCCGTCGCCGTGGTCTGGTGGGCAATGAACCGGTCAACAAAGTTTGGTTGGATTTCGGCAGGAACTTGGTTCGATTCCCATAATGGGCACCTGTCTTTGGACCGAGACAGAAGCGGTCTGCCGGCCAAGAGGCGGCCATGTCGTTGTCGTGCAGCTGCACGGCACGACAAAAATCCTCCAGCGCCATCTGATTCGGTGCCAATGGCAACATTGCTCCATGTTTGGGGACACTTGGTGGGGAGGGGGGCGTGATAGTAAAGGTACAGAAACAAGTTAGGCTTAGCATGCCCCCTGATTCCCAACGCTACCCGCTTCACAACGTTCAAGCAAAATAAACAATGAGCTCGTTTAATTGCATGAATGCTGTCGCGACGAGTCAATAATGTGCTAATGCTACCAGGCGTCACCTGAAATGCCACAGGCTCGCGAGAAGTGGAACTCTACTCACATTTTCCTTTCGACGCCATGACCGACCTATTTCATTCAGCGTAGCATTACTTCAACCAGATGCCCTTCGTCGAATTTATGACAATTACACCTACGTCAAGGTCGTCTGGCTACATTAAAAAAATGGTATTAAGCAAATAAAGTTTACTTAATTAAGTGTAAATAAAGCTATATATATATATATATATATATATATATATATATATATAACTAAATAAATCTATTTACTTAATTTAATAAATAAAGTTAAAGTTGACACACAGGGAAGTTTACTAAAATGCCCTGTTTGGCATCTGTATGTTCAGCAGGTGACTTCGAACTAGGTAAACGGAATTGCACTGGAATAATTGTAGAAAAAATGGGAACCGGTCGATGATTTACGCATCAAATGTGTTCTTCCAATGAAACCAAATGAAGAGAATTTACTCGTACGCTTTACTCGTATACATCACTCGTATACCGTAGCCCAACCGTTTGAGCAATCCTTCCCTCATTTTTTGCAGCAGCATTTCCAGATCTTGGAGCAGGCCAGTGGCATTTCCGATCCTGGACTCCGACTCATCTGAGTGATTCCCTCGACTGAGCCCGGCCAACACACTTCAGCGCCTGGTCACCGGCGGCGGCCCTCTTCACCAGAGGCAGCCGGCGGCCCCATTAATTCACACGGAAGCCGCCGCCTCGGCCGGCTGCGACAAAAGGCCCACCGTGCACGGAACGGTCGGCGGCCCGTGACGCCCGGGCGTGACGTGTCGCCAGCTGACGTGACGCTGCGGCCCGCCGCCGGTGCCGCCGGAGCCTGCAGCGGGCAGCGCTGCTCCGGCCGACACCGTGACGCGGCGCACCAAACGCAGAGCACCGCGTCAGCGCCGCGGACACGGCGTCGGTCGTCCCGCCCGGGCGGCTGTCCTCGTCTCTCACTGACCGGTCAGGTGGCCCAGTCAAAATCGTACACTCTGCACCCATCGAACAGTCATTACCGGGGGCCGTGTGAAAATAAACACGGTCGTAGTTCGTGTAAGTTCCCGCCCCAAAACATGGGAGTCAAATTTTTTAGTTCACAGTTTCTGTTCGTTCTCGCACTCGGGCTGCCAAGCATTTGTGACGCTACGGTGCAACGGTCGAGATCAAAATGTACTTGGTCTAGTTGGCAGTATCATGCAATCTAAGCTTTTGCTAACGATAGGGAGAATATGAAACGTATGCTCGTGACGTAGGAGTGTTTCGGTCATTGGAGAACTGGATTGGATTGCAGAAGAGCAAACCAGTTTTGTGACCAGTTCTGGCGCCAATACCAGCGATTCCTTATGCACCTCCTCGATAACAGATCATGACATCAGCGATAAGCAGTGCGGAAGTGATTCTGAACCAGAGCCATCGCATCGTTTTGCTGGCCTCTGGAGGTGACAGCAGGGGCCGGAACGGAGGGCCAGCTCGGCCGGCTCGGCACGGCAAACTGGTGGGCCGCCGGGTCAGCGTCGGCCGCGGTATCAGTGCGGCCCATCTAAGGCTGGGCGTGTAGCGGTGCGGCGCGCGTGGCGGCGGCGGCGGCGACCGGCCGCGGCTCGTGCACTGGACCGTGACGGCCGATCCTGCCCGGCCTGACCGCCGCTCTGCCTGCCGCAGACCGGGCCGGTCACCTCCGGGTCAGCGCCGGTACCGTACAGAGTAGGCCAACCCGGGCAGGGGAGTCTTCAGCGGCCATTCACCCCATTCTCGGAGAAGGGGGGAGGGCGGTCTGTTGAGGCCGATCACGTGTAGAGCGGTATGGTGCACCAACAGCCACTGGGCTGCTAGACAATTTCAAATCGATGAGCAGGTCAACCCGGGTAGGGGGAGCGGCAACGGGTCGTCAGCGGCCGTTCACCTCGGCGGTGTGATGCACCAACAGCCAATGAATTGCTAAATAATGACATATCGACTGTCAGGTACTTCCGGGGCCGAATTACATCACCAAGTGTTTTAAAATCATTAGAATATTCCAAATCACAACACCAGAGTATTTGTAATGAATGATCAAAATTCCGTTTTCATTTCGCGCGTTTACTTAGTAACTGACGCCTTTGCATGCTGACATTTTCTGTACGACTGCACAGATTAGGACCTTGTACTCAAATACCAAAAATATGTTTTTCATCACACCGCAATGACTTTATCCATGAAATCTCCGCAATAATTTAACAGTCAACATGCTACGACCGGGTATTATACAAGCTTGTTTTAACATTTCAGGCGAGCCCGGACAAGAAGCTGTCACCTGATGGAGGAACAGCCGCACTAGGACAGTGGACTGGGTGGCCCCAACAATCACAGAGGTCATCAACCCCTCCACGTCACAAGAAGGAAGGTAACATTGGCAAAGTTAAACGTAAATGACGCTGACTTTGGTCTGACATTGACAGGGACCACAGAAGCAACGGTGACCAGAGCAGTCGTATGAGAATGAATGACAGGGGAGAAATGAGGGATGAGAGAAGACCGAGACCGAGACCGAGACCGACATCGAGACAAGGCAGAAACCGAGAGAGAGAGAGAGAGAGAGAGAGAGAGAGAGAGAGAGAGAGAGAGAGAGAGAGAGAGAGAGAGAGAGAGAGAGAGAGAGAGAGAGAGAGAGAGAGAGAGAGAGAGAGAGAGAGAGAGAGAGAGAGAGAGAGAGAGAGAGAGAGAGAGAGAGAGAGAGAGAGCGAGAGACAGAGACAGAGAGTACTCTCTGATATCGTCCAGCAGGGATATCTTGTTACACGCAGTCTGTTCAACAAAGCTGGCTGAGCAGGTCCGTTACGATACTTTACGGGTTGGTTTGGCTAACAGTCAGCGTGTTCAGGTGCCCTCTTCGTACAGTAACATATGTACGCAGAAAAATGGTGATCAAGAATATATAAGCCATTGAGAGATATTACAAAATGAGGTTAATGTTTGCATTAATCAAAACAAAGTGAACAGTGGGAAGGTACCTCATTCTGCCCGAATATGTCACGTGTGAGTACTCTGCCGGTGATTATACGAAAATTCTGCCGGAATATGTTGCAGAGATTATGCCCAGCTAGGTTATGTCGTGCTTGGCAGATCAAGAACCAGTCGAGAGGGTCCATGTAACCATTTTTCTAATGTTTGGTAAACTCGTGCTTCTTACAGTCTCCTGAAGTCCAGCATAGGTAGTACGTACAGGTCGCACTGCCATCTAATCATGTAAACTTCACACTACTGCTAGCTCCTTCTCCACGATGCCATCTCGAGCATTCACGGGCCACCGCGCACCAGACCTGTGACCGAAATTATAGTTTGACGTTATTGATAAAAAGAGAAAAACTTCGTAGAACGGTCTAGTCACCTTCCACTTCTACTAAGATAGACATCTTTGCACTGCGCGACGTCACGGCCACCTCCATCGTATTTTAGCCCTATTCCCGGCAGGTGGGGGCTGAATCCGCCCCCACGTCGTTTTTCTTTGTTTGCCAATTCCAGGGTATTTAACGCAGCTTCACGAAACTTAACCACTTTTCCCAGCTAACCTTTCTACGTACCATAACAGAATTTCGTAACTCTGTTTCACTCAGGGGCGGAGCCAGGCAACGTTTTTGGGAGGCACCTCAGGCCATGTTGGGCCCTGTTCAGGGTAAAAGAAAAATGACTGCCAAAAATAGCGTTTTTAAGATATAACTCAAAACTTTATATGACTGTATAGGTTAGTAGTTTGGCAAGCATACAAATACCATTTCGTTCATCTGAGGTCAAATCACAAGGTCAGGTCAAGGTCAAAATTTAAGATTTGGTTTCATAGTAAAAATGTTGGCGATATTCTTTTAGATGCCAAACTCAGAATACACATGGCGTAGAGGGTGCCCTCTGTTTGTGTACTAAGTTTCAGCTTCAGATCAGTTTGGGTCACGGAGCTACGACCTAAAATGTCAGCTCGCGTATCCTATATCACAACGGCCGTAAAATGGAATTTTAGAAACATATTGAATTCAGATGACTGGAAACGTTTCAAAACAATGTGAAATGCACGCAAGATCATTCCAAGTGAAGTTAAGGTCACTGGAGGTCATTCAAGATCAAAGGTCGTAAGACGACCTGACGAACATGTGACTATAAACGTTCTCCCCCTTTTCCTTGCCCCTGACACTGTCAATGCTAACATTTCACAAACAATGTAATACGATTTGTAGTTCTTCAGCATAACATGACTAGTAGAAGAAGTGTTTTTAAACTTTTCAGTTGTTTCAGTTGTTTCAGTTCAGTTGTTGAGAAACTAATCCTCCTATTTTCAAAACCCTGTGAACGCCAAGGAATTTTCTCAAAATTTCAAATGTTTGTACTAATCGTTAAAGTCCCATTCATAATCTCTCGATTCCAGCCAATGTCATTAAAATCGGTTCGTAAGCAACCGAGTTATGACAAGTCCAAAAATATCCCCAATGGCGACTTTTTTGCCCCTCTGCATCCGTCTCTTTCAAAATTTTGGAAATTTCTTTTTTATAAAAACGTAGTTTACGTCATTTCAAATCGATCGCCGTTTGTTGCGATGAAATCGGATGTGTAGCTCTGAAGATCTCCGGGAAAGGGTCTGAATCCGCCCCGCTGCCGCCAATCGGCCATACAGTCTAGCTCTCTGGGAACAGAGCTAAGCCACCCCCGACTGGGGGGACGGTCAACGGCCCCCCTGAAGTTTTTCTGGGAATTGCGAGAAAACGAACGAACGTAGCGCCACGAAACTTTGTGTAGCTTTTGCTTGATCATTGTTATACCTTCTGTCAAAGTTTTGAGCTCATGTCTAGTGACGCGTCTGACCTAGGTAAGGTAAAGTGGACGTGTGCCCAAAAAGTTTAGCGCCCTCCAACTTTTTCCGGAAACACGGTGTCACAATAAAACCTTCAGGGATTAGAGATCCTGACAGATACAACAAACCTGCTTTCTCAGATCTTTTTGGGATTCCTCCGGGTCATTGACCTAAGGTCAAGCACATTGCGAAGACACGTCGTCGTCGTTTTTTGGAAACTGACGAAACATTTTATAATATTTTTAGTGTGAGGTGATGCATATATCCAGCTACCGTCAATGGGCAAAGTATCGATGTCTTCCACCTATTGACCTGAGGTCAGGTCACGAATAACTGTTCTGAGCCAAAATGCAGCGCCGTCAAAATCGGCGATGAATTACTCAGAACGGGTAGAAAATGGCAGAACCGGCCGGCACAGTTGCAAGTAATACAAAAAACGCAAAAAGTTTGAAAAAATTGCATATTTTGGAAATAAACGGACTCTCGCGAAAAAAGCTCCGCCAATTATGTACATTGATAACTAAGGAGTTTTTCCAAAATTAAAGCATGAAAAACCATTACTAGAATCACTGAGATCAATAAATTTGTCACGGAAAGGCCCGTATAGCAAAAATAAAGAAACGCTAAAATTAGATTCCGTCAATTCCATACCGCGTTCGGCTACAGCGTCCGCCACAAGTCGGCGTCAAAATCACCGTGTCTTGTGTCTTTACCTAGACTTTATTAATCACGGCCTTTGACATCCAGGCCGCTTCTCGGTTTCATGCAGTTGGCTGCGAGAAAACATATATGGGGCGTAAATGGCTTACATAGCATCCAAAACTAAAAATGAGACCAGTTTAGAGCTCCACTCGTCACGAACTTTCCAACGGTATGCTTATTGTTATTGTGCAATCAACCGTTCCTGAGTTATAGGGAGCCACTCAAGTGCATCCCCCAGTCGGGCGTGGATAGCTCCGTCCGCCAATCGGACACGTGTTAACACTCTGTCCTCTCTTTTTACGGACACACAGGGAAATGTGCTGTCACCATTTATCGAATTACACACGAAACGTTGTTGAACACGTGGACTTAGGGACATGAACGTCGAAATGAACGTAGCATTTCACGGACGGCAAGCACACCACAACAGCACAGACACTGACTCTTTGTGAAAGTCCCTGGTTCAGGGAGTTACGTAAAGACGTCTATCTTCCGGCGCCAAGTAATTACGTCCTGTCCGTGAGCACACGGCACAACTCCGGAAGATATCTTCATTCGTCGACATCCCCGAGAAGTAGAGTGCCAATCTGCAGTGTGGGCCAACCCACCAATACTGTTATCGTCGGAGTTCTTCCCATCCCAGTATCATCTCGGGCTATGACATCACGCACGGATCAGGACGATAACTTTCGTAATGCGAGGTTCAGCAGGTCAACGCGGCGTGAAAGGTCGCTGGAGACAGTGGTGATTAGAGACCGGACAGGGCCTTTTGTGCTCGGCGCGGCTCGGGATGGCCGCCGGCCCGTGCCAGCTGCACACAACGGTCGACTTGTCAGCTGCGGCACCAGAAATCTGCGGCGGTGGCTGGGCCACTGGACTGAGCAGACGGGCCGTTACCCACTGTTGCCATGTGTGCCTTTTTCACTTTGCATTTTGACCTATTACTGGACCTTTTTTAACCGTCACCAGAATAAGTGGGGGTTGATGCGAGGTCATCTTAGGTCATCCAAGCTCATCTTTAGTTATCAAAAGTTATCTTATACCTAAAATTGCCTCGGATTATCTAGAAATCGTGGTTCTTTCACAGGTTTTCCAAAGGGAACTTCTTAACGGTTTGTTCAGTCAACCTGAAACTTGACATATTCTCTGAGGAATTCTTTCCACATCTTACGGCGTAATTTGTTACATGCGTTGCCATCGTAACGAGCCATGGCGTCATAACAGGAACCATCTCAGCCGTTTTTGCGCGCCAACGCGACCGATTGGCAACGGTCTTATTTTTGTCTAAATGTAGTACAGTTTGAGTGGACAAATGCAACAAAATATCATAAATCGACATAAAATTGTATGTTCTGTAAGATTATTCACATATCTCGCAAGCTTACACTCACCGTCAGGATTATCGAGGGTGTAAATTGCGGCCATGAGCTACAGCGGGAAACACTACTTTTTATCCCTGAAAATGCGACAAATGTGACAAACAAATTATACAATGGGACTGCGTGAGCTGTAAGGCATCGAATGATGTTAATTTGACGCAATGTATCGTCTATTTCGTAAAAAGTGGGCAAAATGCAGAGAAGGCCTAACTTGCTCCGACGGACAGAGCGACGCCGGCAGCGGGGTGATGAGCCCAACGTACAACATACTCAGAATTAGGTTTTGTGCGAAACACTGACTCAAAAACGCTTCTAACACATCCAACTCGTGATTTTTAGATAATCCGAGATCATTCTAGGTCACTAGCTTAAGACGCCCCTTGGTGACCTACGATGCTCCTGGATGGCCTAAAATGACCTTGGATGACCTAAGGCGGCCTTTATACGTCATTCGACAATAGTTTTTATTCAATCAAATGCTACGTCTGACTTCAGCAGCTACTGTTACCTGCAAAAAAATCTGCAACTCCGAGAATGCATTTAAACTGATGACTCAGTTGGAAAAGAAATGACCTAGTACGACCTGGATCGGACTCCAATGGTTAATTACATTATGCTGAGGACGGACTCATAACCGACCGACAAACTTCATGATATCCGTTTTGCTTCATGATGATTTATCCTTTGGCGTTCACTTGTACTTAAACTAAAAAAGCACCACTTTCTCCCAATTTTTCGCATTTGACCCGAGCTAGAGAGTCACCCGTAGACCTGAAGCCTTAAAGCAAGACGCCAGCCGCGAGATTTCGTAACGCATAACGCATAACGCCTAACGCACACTGTTTCTCGCCGTGATGCTGGCGTTTAAGTCGCGCTGCGTTTGAGGGCCCTCCAATTTCGGGATTTCAAAGACGCTATTAAAAAAGGACTGTCGCAAAGCATATGTATGAAGACGTGAATACACAAGAATAAAGACATATCTAGGTAGAAATGGATGGCAATTATCCAATTTAAGCACAGACCAACAGCCAGGTTCTGGACCAGAGCACAACAGAACCAGAACAGGGGACCAGTCCAGGAAAACGTTAATGGATCCAGATAAGGGACAGGGACCTAGATAATGAGCCGCCCTGGGTGGGGGGGAGGGGCGGGCAATCGGGACAAGATAAAGGGAGCGAGGAACGTAACAGAAAAGTGGGGCCGGGAGGAGGATGAAAGGTCAAGAAAAAGGAACTGGGGGAGGGGGCACGGGAAACAGAATCGGAGCGATGGACCGCGACAGAGGACTAGGAAAAGTGCTGGCACAGGAAGGAGGAGAGACAAAGGCTGACATGAAAGGTGATACCCGGCCAAAAGCTGGGAAGGGGCTAGGGACAGCAACTATGACGGGCAACCATCATCTAGTCCAAACTACGCATAGCGCAGACGGACCAGCACGCGGGTGGCTGTATAATACCTAATGCATGAAACCTAAAACAGTGTAATTTCTAAACTGCCGGTACAAATAAAATCTGCAGATGATTTTCTGACCCGAATCGCGCATAGTGCAAGGGGCCTTCTAGTATTATTAAAAATGTGATGTCACGTGTCCGTCACATTTTGACGAGCTGGTGAGCCCAGACTATTCATTGCATGCGGCCGACATTTAGTGGCATGACCAGTGCTGTGCGAACTTACATTCTGCTAAAATCTAGCGCACGTGCGACCCGAGTTCGGCGCGTAGCACGAGCAGTCGTCTCTCATAGGCGTGTTTTGCGAAAACTGCGAAAAACACGGAATTAGTTGTCCCGCGGCCGACTCGGTTCGCTCCCGGTTCCCGGATCTCGGCGACGCCGGGTCAGACCGATACGAAACCGAGTGCGATCGACAGCGAAACAATTAACGAATCGCATCGTGCGATAAACGGCGCATAGGTCGGCCCGTGGCGAGTCCATATTTTTTCTTTATTCTAGAACATCCACAATCATATAAAATTTATCAACATCAGACTATGTGGTATCCCTTCTACATGATGGCACCAGTGCCCAAACGCATGTTTCACGTGAATCATTCGGATAGCAGGCAACGGGCGCGGCCGCGATGCAAAAGCCTCATGTTTCGTTGGAAGTTATTTTCGTGACGTCAAGGGTTTTGATTTTGGTGTCCAAAAATAAGAGGACTGGGGCAGTATGAACTGTATAGAAGGCAGGCATGGATGTAGTCGTTATCACTCGTGGCAATACAAAGTGTGTTTGCATTGAAAACATGCATAATTTTTGCAAGGGGCCAAGTCAGGTCAGTCTGAGTGACATGGAATTGGGTTACCCTTGACGAGTAAGTTCATATCATACATAAGTGCTTTCAAAGAGCATATCATCACCAAGTAACATTCCACAGATGAAATTACAGAACTGCGCTCGATTGCGGGTCTGAAAATTCGGTATGAAACGTAACCTGACCCCAGGTCGCAGTTCAAGGGGTACAGTTACTTGTGCAAATGACGTGAGCGCACCAGGATGTATATCAAAGCTTAAAAACCGCCGAACCACTGCCATAATCTCAACAACAAACGCCGAAAAGGCCGAAAGTACGCTGAGCTACAGTCAATGGCCCGACATGTCCGAAAAATTCAAGGTAGCAGAATTGTTCCATTCATCATGTTCTATCAATATGGTGCGTTTTATGATCATTGATGCATTCCACATGTTAACCATCTCTTTTCTTCTTTTCATTTTTTCCATTTTTTTGACATTGTCTCACTTCACCTGTCTTATGTTAATGGCCTGAGGTAACCCTGCAATAAAACTGATGCGATGTGGAAAAATGATGTATAAAAAGAGACGCCAAGCTTTGTGCCTCTGCGTCATTCCGTTTTTTTTTTTTTCGCGGGGGGGGACGGTCCGCCCCAGAAAATCGGAAGGAGTCTCATGAACCCTTCCCCTGCGATGACTAAACAAAGACCTCGGGTGCCCTACTGGCTCTCTTACATCCGCCACTGTTGTCATGAAATACGTAAACAGTACATCAAAAGGCATGACATGACCAGGTGAATTAAAAATGCTTATTTCAATCTCCTAATAGATATATGACACACCGCATCCTCCAAAGTTAAAAAAAAAACACCAGATATGTCTATAAGGACCTCTCCAGGAACCGCTTCTGTCTTCTTAGTGCTTCTCTGAAGAACATGCAAAATGTTTTTAGGAAAACCCCAAGTTTCAATGTTCCGCTTCACACGGCACGGAAATGGCGAGCGAGAAACTCTCAGGTTTGTTGATATGGCCCCTGGAGTCCTTCATCAAAACAGTTAAACAACGGATTTACTACGGGACGTCCCCAACCAAGACCCTGCGGAGTTACTGCAGCTCGGAAGTCAGACCGTATTCAACAACAACATGGAGTACCTGCGGCTCGGGAGCAGGCCGTCTCTTCCTCAGACTGTGGATGTTCCCAGGTCCACTGGCGAGTCTGCACACCCTGTTGGGCCCACAAGGCAGACACCAACGCCTCGGAACACTCACCAATATTGACAGAAACATTAACGGCCGAGTTATCCTGCTGCAGAACCAGGGACCGTGCCTCTCAGCTCGCCAACTCCCGTGCCGTCCGCTTCAGAGGCAGTGAACGCGACCTCAGAATGTGACGCCGCCAGCGCCGCCGCCACTCCACCTCTGGCCGTCGCAGTAGCGCCACAGGCAGCCGCACCTCGTCACCGTGTGCTCCGGCCGCAGCCGGAGAAAGCCCAGACGGTACCGTGTACAGCGACAGTAAAACACAAGCCTACCGGACGCCACCGGAGGAAAACGTTCGCGGCCCGCCCACTACGTGAGGCGAAACAGAGCTCTGACGCGGAGCCAGCGGGTTTCTGCAGGAGCACCGGCTGAATGGGCTTGGCTTACCGAGCAGAAAGCACGTACAGAATGTGAGGACCGTGCTTACAAGCTTACCAGGATGGGAGTTGGTCCCCATCGGTATGTACGTTCCTGCCAGATATTATTAGCTCCGCAGGACGGATGACTTCCGTTAAACATCCCGACTGTAAACCGATAAATCATATCCGTTTGTAAAGCTGAAAAATCGGTATAAAGTATGACCTGAACTAGCAGCGAACCAGTAACAAACCAGAACCAGTAGCGAATCGGTATAAAGTATGACCTGAATAAGGTTTTTTCGAGGGGATCCTAGAACATGGGGGCCCAGCGACGAGGGGCCAATTGAACACTTCGTGGGTCCCACGGCCAGGTGTGTCGTTTTGTGCAAACAGATTTGGGAAGCGGGGCAGAACCAAGGGGGCCCCGCAAGCTGACATCCCCAAATGCGAGTTTCTCGACGGATTTAGGGCACTGTGTTTTGATCAACGGTAATGGTTCTAAAAAAACGACTTATGAAATATATTCGGTTTGTTTTCATATACATGTATACATACATGTACATGTAACATATATACTCAGGGGCGTAGTTTTGTCAAAATGGTAAGGGATAGAACTGAGGGAACCAACTTTACATTGGGTGCTCCAACAACCCACATTTATGCCGGGTTGTTCGATGAGGTGTGAGGAGCCCTTCCTCGCATTTATCGAAAGCGTCATTAGTTTTCGTGATGCCATTAAGTAGGGGTTCCCTTGATGTCTTTTGAAAACCCCTAAAAAAATAAGGAAAGGTTTTAAACCACGCTAGGGCATTGTGAAGGGTTACCCTGAAAAAGCGATGATCAAGGGCTCACTCAGAAAGTTAAGGGCCTCCAAAAACTCCAATGCGCCTTTTAGATGAATTCAAAACAGCGCTCCCGGTACCCTATTCCCGGCAGGGGCAATCCGCCCCCTTGGGTTTTTGCTGCCAATTCCAGGCTTTTTAACGCAGCTTCACGAAACTTGGTGACTTTTCCTAGCTATTCCTTCTACGCGCCGTGACAAAATTTCGAAATTTATTTTGTCGGGGAGCCAGGCAACGTTTTTGGGAGGCACCTCAGGTCATTTTTGGCCATGTTGAGGGTAAAAGGAAAATGTCTGCCAAAAACAGAGTTTTTAAGATAGAACTCAAAACTTTATATGAATATATATCTAAATAGTTGGGCAATGTGCATATGTAATTTTGTTTATCTGAGGTCACTTTACAAGGTCAGGTCAAGGTCAAAAGTAAAAATTTTTTTTTTTTCTTTATTTTTGGCCCCTTTTTTTTTAAAACAAAACCCGAAAAAATAAAAAAAAGAAGATGCCCTCTACTTGTGCAGTTTCAGCTTGATATCGGTCGGGTCACGGAGCTATGACCTAAAATGTTAGTGCACGTATCCTATATCGCAAAAGCCAAAAAATGATTTTTTTGGAATAGAGTGAATTTAATCGATTAAAAACGTTAACAGATAATATTGAATGCACACGACATCATTCCAGGTGACTCCAAGGTCACTGGAGGTCATTTAGGTCAAGGTCACAAGTTGATCTGAAGAACGTGTGACCATGACAGTTCCCCTTTTTATGTCCTGGCACCGCCTATGCTAACATTATACAAACATTGTAATGCGATTTGTACTTCTTTAGCATAACATGACTAGCAGAAGCTAAAAAGTGTTTTGGCCTCTTTTGTTCATTCCGTTATTAGAAAACTAATCCCCCTATTTTTGAAACCCTGTGAACGCCCATGCATTTTCTCAAAATTTCAAATTTGCATACCCATGGTAAAAGCCCTATCCATAATCTCTCGATTGATGCCAGTTTCATCGAAATCGGTCCATAAACAACGGAGTTATAGGAAGTAAAAAGACCCCCATTTGACATTTTTGCCCCCTGTATCCGCAAATTTCAAATTTTGAAAATTTCTTTTTATAAAAATGTGTTCCGTCACGGCAAATCGATTGCCGTTTGTTGGATGAAATCGGATAGTGTCTCATCGGGGGCCGAATCCCCCCCGGGAATCGGCCATACCGTCTAGCCCTCCGGGAATAGGGTTAAAGGCCCGCCCGGAATTCATCTCAAGGTTTCACTGGAATTTTTCGTGGAACCCGCAAGATTTTTGAGAAGGCCTTTGGTATCTTCAGTGGGGCCACAAACATTTCCTCGTCCGGCTTAAAACTCCGTTCCAGGATTTGGGCCCCCTGAAGGTACTGAGCACCACCTCAAAGGTTTAAAGGGGTCCACAAACATTTCAATTGGGTCCTCTAGATGGATTCATATAGACTGCAAGGAGTGTCTCTCCTTGACTTTGTCTTAAGTGTCGACTAGAGTTGTTTGTAGTGTCCTGAATGTTTTAGGGGTGCATCTGATATTTTCAGGGGCCCTGAAACATCTACTCGTCCAGCTCACCCTTTCCAGAGCATATGAAGTGCCTCTGAAAATATCAAGGGCATTTCAAATAAACTTAAGCGGCGTCACTCGAACGTCACAGAGGCTTCTTCCTTGTTTAAGGATCCATCGAGTTGGTGTGAAATCTCAAGCCTTTTGAGAAGCCCTCAAAGTTTTCAGGTGGAGCTTCAGGCATTTCTTAGTTCGGTTAAAAACCCCTATCCTGAATGCTTAAGACGAATGGGCCTCTTAAATGTTTGAGGGCTCAGCAAAAATTACGGTGAGTCCTCGAGAGGAATTCAGTGAGGACTCCTCAGTTCTTAAGTAGGGCTCTTGTATTTATCTTAAGGGCCCTTAGAGGTTTTCTGTAGGACCCTCGATCTTTTCAGGGGGACGTTGATATTTTCAGATGGGCTTCAAACATTTTCTCGTCCGGTACTTCTTCTCCTGAGTGTATGAGGCGTTCTCTGAAAATACCAAGACCCGTTTAAATGAATTCAAGGACTTCCGTTCAAGGAATCTGAAAGAATTTTATTTTGAAGGAATTTTTCGAGCGTTAGGGAAGGGTCACTTACTGAACTAGTTTAAGAGGCCCTGTGGAGTTTTATGGGCCTTCAAGCGTTTCAACAGCCTCTTTGGTATTTTCAGAGCGCCTCTGAAGCAAAGCCTCGTCTGGTTGTAAACTCCCTTTCTGAATGTTCAGAGCCTCTCAAAAATCTGAGGGCGTCGCAAAAAATTCCAACTGGTCCTCGATTTGACTTCAAGAGGGATCTCTAAAGCCTACGACAGGATCATTTATTCAGTTCATCCAAAGGGCCTAGAGAAGTTTTTTAACCCTAGAGCTTTTGAGCAGCCACTGGTATTTTCAGAGCGCCTCTTAAGCATTTTCTCGGGGCCCTCAACCATTTCCTTGTTGGTTCAAAAATCCCTTCTGGTTGTTTCAGGAGGTCCCAAAGAATGTTTCAGGAGGGTCCCTAGGACCGGAGCATGGCCCATTGGATCCCTTTAGAGGATTCCCTTGAATTCATCTAGAGGGACCATTGGGGCAAGATATGGGGACCTCACGCTTTTGAGGAGTGCCTTCACTATTTTTACACAGCCCTAAAAATTTCAGTGGCAAATTTTCTTAACCGGACGGGAAAATCCTTCTGCAACTTGAATTTGCCTTCTGACAAGTGCAGCCGTTTGAAAAAGTTACAAAATGCTTCATAAGACTAAAATGTCATTTCAGTCCTGGGCCCCATCTCAGCAATGAGGGAGCTGAAATCATCATGGGGGGCTGAAATCAACACTGTGGGGCTCGTTCCCTCTCAAAAGAATACAAAATGACGTCCCTGTCGATGGCTAGAGCACTACGGGCACTTGGTAAAAACATGCTTTTCCCTCCCATAATTACCAAGTTACCTATTAACCCGGCACCGCCTGGCGTGTTTTTGTACCTGGGACAGCCTGGGGGTGTCAAAAAAGCACCCCCCTGTTATCTCAGGATCTTGCTGTCTGATATGAACCGGTCTACCACTAATCGATAGCCCTGAGTCTTGCGATTCAGAAAATACTCTCTTAGTCCTGGCCAAGTGATGGATGACGTCAAAGGTCACGTGAAACGCATAATACTACGTCGGAGAAACTGACACCGGTTCGCACATCACATCATCAGCAATTCTGGTCTCAGAGCCTTCAACTGGTTATCAAACGAAACGTTACGATCGTCCGCATCACAAACCTGCCAAAATGTTAAAAAATGTCGGGTTAAGGTCAACCCCGGTCAGGTTAAATATTCTTCTTACTTTACATGCCAAAGATCAATACTTACTCGCAGTCATTTTGATCTACGTGGCAAAAAAGGAAACTTAACCCGGCACTGTCCGGCGTGTTTTTGTATCCGCGACCACCTGGGGGTGTAAAAAAGGGCCCCCTTGCTACCTCAGGATCTAACCGTCGGATCTGAAGCGGCCTATCACCAATCGATAGCCCTAAGCCTTGCGATTCAGAAAATACTATGTTAGCCCTGATCACGTGACTGATGACGTCACAGGTCGCGTACAACGCATAACACGACATCGGAAAAAAGTGATATCGATTTGTACCTCATATCACCAGCAATAATGGCCTCAGAGCCTTTAAATGGGCTTTAAGCTTCTTCTTCTAGTTTTCAACTGGGCTCAAACGAAAGGCCAAGATCTTCTGCATAAAATGCATGCCAGAATGCTTACAAAAAGACAGGTCAAGGTCAACTTAGGTCGGATGAAATATTGGCCTCACTTTACATGCCAAAGCTCGAAACTTATTCGCATCTGTTTTGATCTAAAGGATGAAAATGAAACCTTCCTTTGATCACTTTTGCATTACCTGCGTTTCATTCAGTCAAGGTCAGTCTAGGTCAGGTTAGGTAAAGTTGTATTACTGTTCCTGACAAAGAGTGACATTTTCTTCCTGGGATTCTTAATTGGGTCAAATGCAGAATTGAAATGATTTTTCGTGATAATTAAATCTGCTCTGTCTGCTCTTTTCGGGTCAAGGTCAAACCAGATCACGACAGATAGTCTTTTTCCGTTTTCTGACTAAAGACAGTAATTGCTCTCTGCTGCTACTGTTGATATCTACCTATGACGTGATCTGGCATGACCTCGCGATGCATTTGAAGAACCTTGCTAAGAGGCTAACATAGATTTGCTTCTCTGGCTTGAATAATGGAGAAGGTCAACGGCAAACACTTCTTTTACTCAGAATGCAAATCAGTCCAATTACTATCATGCATGTGACCTAGCATGACCTCTAATGTTGCTGTGCCGTGGTTGTATGTCCTTTTGGGGACCGTATTCCATATAAACCAAAATAATCTATGCATCATATTCTCAAATATACAAAACGAAACATGTTCGCGCCACCGCCCACTGAGGCGCAAACATGTATGCAAAGTTAATTTATGATGTCATATCCCCATGACCTGACCTATGATGGAAATGGTTTTGATGTCAAAATATGCGGAACTGATTGCTGAACAGTTACCAAAAATTTGGTTGGGCTGACTCCAACGGTTCAGAAGTTATTCAAGAAAAACCGAGGGAATGATGTATTTGACACTCCCAAGCGGTGCCAGGTTAAACCATGTCACGATCAGTTTTGCATTACCTGCTCTCCATCCGGTCAAGGTAATTCTAGGTGAGGTCAGATAAGGTTGCATTACTCTCCTAACAAAAAGTAATAAATACTCGCTAAGATTCGTAACTGTGTCACGTACAGAACTGAAATGACATCTCGTGATAATGGAATCTGCTCTGTGTCGGGTCATGGTCAAGCCAGGTCAGGACAGACAATCATTCTTCATCTTCTGACTATGAACAATAATTGCTTTCTGTTGCTACTGAACGATCTTCTACAGACAGTGTCGTATTTTATTTCGTTTTGGCATCAACCTATGACGCGACCTAGTATGCCCTCACGTCGCATTTGGTAAACCTTGCTAAGAATCGCATACAGATTTTCTTGTCAAACTTGAGCGATGGGGAGTTCAGCGGCAACCACTTCTATCACCCGCAATGCAAACCAGTTCAACTGTCATCATGCATGTGACCTAGCATGACTTCTAATGTTGACGTGTCACGGTTACCTATCCTTTTTGGGGATCGCGTCCCATGTAAATCCAAATAATTCATATATTACAGTCGCGAATATTGTCAAAAAAACGAAGCATATTCGCGCTACCGCCCTAACAGGCGAAAACATACACCAAAGGTTCGCATATGACGCCATATCTCCATGACCTGACCTAGCATGAAAATGGTTTTGATGTCAACATGTGTCAAATTGATTGGCAAATAAGTACTGAAACTTTGTTTGGGCTGGCTCTTGAGATTCAGAAGTCATTCACGAAAAACCAAGGCGTGCCGTAATTGAGATCCCCCGGCGATGTCGGGTTAAGCAAGCTGGCCTAGATAATCTATATTTAATGCTCTGATCACTGGGGCCCCGTTAAGAGTAGAGGTCCCACTTTTTTGGATCTGAAAGGTCAGACAGCCTGCCAGGTGCCAACCTGCCCATATTTTCACTGAACCGCTTTGATGGTCGCTTAGTTACGCCACTGCAATACCCTGCACTGGCGTCCGACAGCAATGCCAGGGCAGGGATTTCTTTCCTACTACGAGCTGCCTTTATTTACCGATGTTCCCTGACCTTTCCAGGTCAGTGGACATTGGGGCCCAGTGGACATTTAGGACATGCCAAGGGCCCGGGCCAGGGGATTCCCTTCCCACGCCAAACATTTCTAGAACTGGGATGACAAGACCCCTAGGGCCCTTGGCTTCGTTACGTCACTGGACCTCCCTTCCCGACACACCCACACCATTCATGGCAGGCGGACCTTTCCTGGCTGGCGGCTCCTTTGCATGGAAGGATCCTTTCCGGTACTCGCCTTTTGGTACGTGCCGGGGGACCCACTTACTTTTCCCGGTCAGGGGGCACCCCGCTATCTGCCAGAGGGGTCTTTGCCTGGGCTCTGAGGGCCTTTTGCGGAGGAGCTGGTTTGCCTTTTCCGGCCAGGAAAGCCCCTTTAGGCAAATGCCAAGGGCCCCTTCGTGGGCCGAAAAATTTCGGGGATCCCAGGACCCCCTAGCTACGCTACTGGCCTGAACCGATATCACAGGTTAAGAGGTACAATTATTTTTGAAAACGACGTGAAAAACACCAGGGCGAACATTTAAGCTTCAGAACCGCTGAACCATGTCAAGTCTCAAAAACAAACATGAAAAAGGCCGAAAGTTTAGCAGACTTTCGGTCAATGACCTGGACAGTTCCGAAAAAAATGGAATGGAAGAATTATTTCTATTGCTGTCCTTTACGAATATGGAAAATTTGACACTAATCGATACATTTTACAAACGTTATGCCGCTTTGAATTTTTGGGGAACATGGTCGTACATAACCTGACCTATGCTGACGACCTGAGGTTACCCTGAGTTCGAAAATTTGCATGACTCGTAAGACTAACTTATGAAAAGGTACATCCAGATTCATATTTATGCGCCTTTTCGTTTTTTTAGCTTTCCTTAGAAAACCAGAGGAGGTTTCTCATGAACCCATCTGTTGTAACTAGTTATGAATAGATTATTCCATAGAGAAAAAGACTATCTGCAGCACGGATGGTTTAGTATATTAAACATTCTGAATTTCAAGTTAACATGATATTTGCGCCTAGTATCTAAAAGTAACCAAATACATAGTTGGAACTGATAGGCCAAAACAAATCAGGCAAATCAAAACGCCTTAACATCAATAACACAGATAATTAAACATCTGTTGCGGAAATTACCATTGGTTTGATGTTGTTTATGATTTCTATGTTTTGACAAATTAACCGTATTCCCGAAGGGCTAGACGGTATGGCCGATTCCCGGCAGGGGGGGGGGGGGCGTATTCGACCCTCTACGTGAGATCACGAGAACCGTACATCCCATGTCATCGCAACAAACGGCAATCGATTTGCCATGATGTAAACTACATTTTCGCAAAAAAGTTAACAAAATTTTGAAAGGGGTGGATACACGGGCAAAAAAGTCAAAATAGGGGATATTTTTGGACTTCTTATAACTCCGTTGTTTATGAACCGATTTTCATGAAATTGACATGAATCCAAATATTATGAATGGGACTTTTACCATTGGTCCAGAGATCTGAAATTCTGAGAACATTCGTAGGCGTTCACAGGGTTTCGAAAATAGGAGCATCAGTTTTTCAAAAACTGAATTAACAAAAATGTTAAAAGCACACTTTTGGCTTCTACTAGTCATGTTATGCTGGAAAAGTACAAATCATATCACAATGTTTGTATAATCTTAGCACAGGCGGTGCCAAGCACATGAAACAAGGGGAACTGTCATGGTCACATGTTCTTCAGATCAACTTACGACCTTTGACTTTAAATGGCCTCTAATAACCTTAGAGTCGTTTGGAATGATCTCGTGGGCATTTAGTATTATATGAAAACGTTTCCAATCATTTGAATTTACTCTGTTTCCGAAATTCTATTTTACGGCTATTGTATACAGGGTATTGTATATAGGGTACGCACATAGACATTTTAGGTCATAGCTTCGTGACTCAACCTGATTTCAAGCTGAAACTTAGTACACAAGTAGAGGGCACCCTTCTACGTTATTTACACTCCGGGTTTGGTATTTAAAGAAATAGCGCAAAACGTATTAAAATAAAACCAAATTTTAACTTTTGATTTTACCTGACCTTGTAAAGTGACTTCAGACGAACAAAAATGTATTAGTATGTTGCCCACCTGTTTGGTTACACATCCATATCAAATTTGAAGTTTTATCTTAAAAACGCTATTTTTGGCGGTCATTTTCCTTTTACCCTCAACAGGGCCAAAAATGGCCTGAGGTTCCTCCCAAAAACGTTGCCTGGCTCCGTTCCTGAGCAAAAGAATTCCGAAATTTTGTCGCAGTACGTAGAACGAATAGCTAGGAAAAGTGATCAAATTTCGTGAAGCAACGTCAAACACACTGGAATTGGCAAGCAGAAAACCCGAGGGAGGGGGGCGGATTCAGCCCCACCTGCCGGGAATAGGATTAAGGGCCCGGCGTCACCCCCAGCCAGCATCACTGACACAGGTGAATAAGCAAAAAAGGCGAACTGGAGTGAAATGAAAAAACCGCAAAAATTTAACGTATCGTACTGTCACAAATCGCAACAGATTATTAACCTTTAAGATGTCATTTTGACATGAACTTGAATGGCTTTGATTCAAATGCGTACCAAAATTTATGGCACTAACGCAAGGAAAGACCGCAAATTTGATCCCACCACATGGATCCACATGTGAAGTAATGTTTACCCCAGGCAAAAAACTGGGTGGTGCTGTAGGACATTATACGGACTACCAAGACCACAACACGGCAGCCCAACAGATGAAAATGACTGTTCTGTTACGGTCTCCTCAGCACTGCCTCCTTGTTATTATTGCACTTTTGCACCTCGTTACCACACATTGGGTCAGAGTCGAGCATGTTACCTCAGAGCCAGGGGACAATACGCTGAATACTGCTGTTCTGTGAATAAAGCAAAGTTGAACTTATGTTCGTTTGGACGAAGAACCAAGCGTCTGTGTTGCTCTGCCCCCCTGGGTGAAATATCGCATGCTTGTGCCGCACAGCTAATTGAAGCAGGGCCGGTTTGTATCTTTTTTTTTAGTGAAACATCGTTTGGTTATGCCGGCCACCTGGGTGAAGCAGCGTCTGTTTGTACATGTCAGCCGGATGACGCAGCGTCTGTTTGTACCGGTGGTCTGGGTGAAGCACTGCAAGTTTGTGCCGCTAGCCTGGGTGAAGAGGCGTCTGTCTGTGTTGCTTACCTGGGTGCAGCAGCGTCTGTATGTGCCGCTTACCTGGGTGAAGCAGCGCATGCTGCGGGCGCAAAGTCGGGTCAGCCGGCCCTGAGATGAGCAGAGGGCAGCACTGAGCCGGCGCCGCTGAACGGCCGACGCAGAGGGCGCGGAGGGCGCCTCCAGCTGCAGCTGTAGGCTGTCAAACGTCTGCTGCTCGATTAGCATGGCGTCCTGCAGTAACTGGATCAGCTCCAGCAGGCCCTGCAGAACGGACAGCAGACAGATCATCAGCTGTCCGCCGCGGCCGGACCAGCTCCAGCGGGCCCTGGCCAGCAGCCAACGCCAGCTTATTTTACATTTACAGCTGTGTCAGCTCCAGCACACAATGCCGGCAGCCACCGCCAGCCCACTGCCAGCGCGCGACGACAGCCCACGTAACAGCAGGCGGCGACCTAGCCGGTTGTCGCACTGGCCCAGCGGCCGTCCCCAGCGGTTTTAGGGACGGGGCCCGGGCCCGCCCTGTGCTGTGGCGAAGTGACGATGATCGACGGCCACGATGGGCTGTGAATCGCATACATTTTTTTGCATCTTTCATTACTAATTACTAAACCTTCAAATGTAGCACTAAAAGTATTAATTACTAAAATGCTTCTAGTAATATACACTGTTTTCTGTATGGTGATACATGTCATACGACCGTGATTGTGTGTGCCTGTCATGTAATGTGTGGCTAAACCCTCGGTGGAAACCGCAGCGAACGAGACAAAAAATTGGCCAGGCTCAAAATCGCACCCCAATTGTTTCGCAGTGGATACCAAAAAGTCAGCTTTGTGCTCAGTACAGCAAGTCGATAGTGGCGGACTCCGGCCATTCGGGGATCTTTTTCTCTGCTTGCATTGGCTGTTTTATTATACCTCGACTTAAATGTCATTATCTGTTTTTCTTGGAAAATTCGATGGCATACAGTGAACAATACATGAGTTAACCATAAAGACATTAAAAACGCGATCGTCTGTTCCTCGTGAGACATAACCTGCCCGTGTTGGAGGTGAAGAGGAAGGTCATCGTCCCTTCGCACCACTGCCTGGAGGAAGAAGTCCTTTGTACATTCGTCCGATCGGGGCCTCACAGGCTAGACATAACGTTTACAAGCCGCTTTCACTGTGACACGCGTTGGTGGAAAATTGTAAGTCAAAGTGCATTTGCCTAAAACGCCATTTTATGGTTGCAAGAAGCTTCTAAGAGAGAAAAAAAGAGGAGTTCACACATGCTATTTAGCAAAAATGTGGTATTTTCATCGTGGCAGAACCACACTGTGCCTCTTAAAAGATGTTTGGACATTTCTAAACGTTTTCTTGTTCTCTGCTTAACTTTGCAAGAACGGTTTTCTCAATCTGTTGTGCAGATGGCCAGGATCATGGGGACCGATGCCGCATTCCTTACGGTACAAAGTACAACTGTCACACTGCTTTGACAAAATCTTTCTCGGAGCGCGCATTTACAAGAATGAACGTTTGACCGTTTGACGTGAGTTAATATGGCTAAGTACGGCCAAATAATACAACGGTGTATTTGCCCCATTTTGGCATATTTTTGTGATCGTCATTTTACTAAAAATAAGCGACGGGTATGCTGTAAAAGCACCGCTTTGCTTTTTGCGCTCACGAGCAATGAATAACGCCAGTTGATGCCATTTTCAAGAATGGTTATGGCTTCCAGTCGAGTGTCAGGTACCAGCTAAACCAGATGGAAACGCGTAGCGGCACCTAATGCGTATTTGATGCTCCAGGTCCACGGTTACTGAAGTCAATACGAATGTATGCGGACTAAATACAAACTGATGTCACCCGCACCACGTACACGGTTTTTCCACACAATTTTACAGTTCAAACCATTTACTCGACCAGATCAGTAATCTTTTCGGACAATCCATACCACGCTGTCTCTGAGGGTTTTTGTTTGGCAGTGAAAACGTCGGTGTTGCGAGTTGTCTCTTTGCCCGGGATTTCAGCCAGAAAGGTAAACGTTATTTCTCCACAATGTTGCGATACGTGAGCGGCAAGCGGAGGGAGCTTTGTAGAGTGGCCTGTCATCCATCGATGTAGAGAATTTTGTTGACGGCTTGGTCACACACGAAATGTTCTACGTTACTAATAAAAACACAATGTTTTCAAGCCGGACTTAGGCTTTCGGTTTATGTCGTTCGCCTGATTTAGTGCATGTGTGCTGATGAAAAATAATGGAATAAACTAGCTCATTTGTCGGAACAACCGGAAAAATACTCACGACGCAAATGAAGTTCTTTTTTTAACCAAACGATGTTTAAATTGCGGCATAGATTTACACGGTTAGCTAAGCCGTTCGTAGAAATTCAACATGCTTGGCCGAAAACGCTCATTCTTGTACCGTATTGCAACAAATACAAACATGCGGGATATAGTTCCTTTTATGCAATCCCGGCAGGTAAAATTCAAATTCCTTATCCAAAGAACACTTCTGATCGTGAAAAGTCAAATGTTTATTAATGTTTAAAACCTTGGCCTGAAATATGTCAGCGGGTAATATTTCGCTGTTCGTGACTTATTCTTTGAAACCCCAGATGGCCATTTTTGCTCAGTCGTAACGAACGGTTAATCTATGAAAGAAAATTTGGCTCCATCAACTCAACATCGTATAGGCTTTAGAAATAGTTCTTGAGATTTATCAACTACCGGAATACTATAGTTAGCACAATAAGCCTGTGGAAACCATTTAGACGTTGTAAATTACGAAACATTCTCTTAAGAATATATCAGGTGAAATCCGGAGCCTACGGACGCAGCCACCTTGTAGGAAACGATACACAATACCACCAAAATGACTGTATTCTATTTGACACTCGGTAATGAACTTACCCTTTCCGACAGTTGTCCTAACGTCACATCAAACTCTTTTTCCGTACACCAAATCAGGTGATCTCTGCCGTCTGGCGTGAGCTCAGACATCAAATCACCCTGGAACAAAACAAACAAGGAGTTAGGGCGCCATGAACGCATCACATGTACAGGTCCCCACAAAAGTAATGGTTGGTATCAGGGTTCTTGTGGTAAACCGGCCATAGCTCCGGTATTTATGGTGCTAATGTAATGTAATTTGAGCAGCTGTTTGCCGCGACGTAGGAGAACCCCGTAAAACTTCAAACCTGTTTTTCGTGTTTTAATTTCATGCCGAAAAACCATATTTACGCTCGGTAGGCGGAAATGTTGGGCAGGTTTCTTAGTTCCGCCACTGCGCTAACCCTCTCGGCTCTGAAACTGATAAGATCAGTTGCGATGTGAATGGGATACTGGGTAAAGTATCCCATTAGTATATAGTATAGTAAAGGCTATGAGGAGGGAGTGCGTCTTGATCACATGACGTGTTCTGCCGGAGGGCTGTGAGGGCGTCGTGGAGACTGACCAAGCCGTGTCCGACCTGTAGTCCTTTCCAGACAGTTTTTCACCTGACTGCATTCTGAACATTCGACCCGAGCAATGACGGCTGAGCGATCTCTGAGCAACAGCGTTGGAAATAACTTACATACGAATGAACGATTCGTATTGTGCACACAAGAAGCCGTTATGATAATCATACGGCAAATGTCATTGCCAGTGCAGATTAATGGTAATGACACGATGTCCAATGCACATATACTGCGTTTATTTATACGGGAGCACTTGACTCGCCCGAATTTATTTCGACGTACATACACACATATCGCAAAGGCCGAAACTTTGTATCTCTTGGGTGGGGGGCATCCCCCACTGTTCAGCTGGCTTCCCAATGTTGAGCTCCCCTTCCTCTAATGCTGGACTGGCCCCCTCACAGTGTGGAAATTGACCCCCAATATTTTATCAGTTTGCAATAACAAGAGCTCAACCCTCGCCGAACGAGGCGTGGATACCAACCCCAAGCATTGTTTCCGGGACCACGGCAAAACGGTGCACGACAGCGCCGTGAAATCTGGGTGACCACATCTTGTCTCAGGGCACCGAGTCGTGGCAAACTACTGAAAACGCAGAGCGATTTTTGCGCCAAATGTCGGTGTCTTCACTGTTTTGGGGCAATAGACGTGCATAAACGGCAGATGACGGGCATGAAATCGGTTCAGAATCCATACGTAATCCAGTAGTCCATACGAGAACAGGTCATTTTAGACAGCCTAATGACCTTTTCGACGTCAAAGAAGATCAGTGACCTTAGATGACCTCTTCTGGCCTTAAAATGTTCCTACGCAGTTGTTTTGGGCGCAGGACGATTTTAGGCCTATTTGACCCCAAATGTGTCGTATTTAACTGGGGAAAGTCGATTTGTAGCTCCCAAAGATAAAGTCTGACCTGACCTAGGAGGTCACTGGTTGACCTGATGGAATTGACACGGTCACCATTGGATTCCTTGGGCATACGGCTGTCGATTTCTTTTGTCCCGAGGCGCTAGCTTAATTAGGGGCCACATGGCAAGGGAGGCGCCTACGCCCCCTGGTCATCGGTGCGAGTGAAAATCCTTCCCGTCCGGCGAGGATTAAACAAGCGTAGGCATTAGTGCTGTTAATGATGGAAAACATGGATATGCATACCATACCCATATCAGACATTCCAAGTGGCGTCAAAATAATACAAGCAGAAAAGGGCAAATGATAGAACGGTTATCCGTTTCCGGATAACTGTCCTAGGATGACCAGTCAGAGCATAACTTTTGACACCATGGTGTCATTAGTACGGACCCACTCATGTCACCAACGTCTTCCATTGGATAGCTTTGCATAACTGTAGCTTCTGTTTAACCTGGCTAGGTCTGACCCGTTTGCGCAGATTACCAGTGGTGCATGATATGCATGCCTTTGCATACGCATCATTACAACGAAACGAATGAAACGGGCGACCGTGTAGTACTTTCGCGAGATAACCATACAGTAGTAGTCTTTGGTATCACCGCAGAGGCGTAGGAACGTTTCATAAAGGGGCTGGGGACATTGCCAAATTAGTTTTGCTGACAGAGTACCGAAGGGAGGTGATTAAGCTCGACAAAAATGTTTCGTTTGAAATAGCGTGAAGGTATATTTGGCATATTGTAAAACATTAATCATTCTTTGGAATAGCGACAGTGTAAAATGTTCCTGCAGGGGCTTCCCTGGAGTGAGACGTCGTTCTGAAAGGGCTTCATGTTGGAAATCTCCGGCCGGAATCCAGTGGAGGGGGAGAAATCCATCCCCGCCTCCTACCTCATGTTTGTCGCAGATTGTCTATTTTCGCACACCTTTAACTGATATCTAGTGCCTCGTCAAAAAAAAAGAAATGGACATTTTTGAGGGTATGGCCCCGTAAAGTCAACCGTAGAGCGGCAAAACCAGCCGACTATCCCCCCCCCCGGCCATGCGTTACCAACTGCAGTACTAGGTGATATACGAGCGATGCGATGTTAAATGTTGTAATCTATTTTCTGGTCATCGTGGATCACCCTTTGAAACAAGGATAAGTCTGATTTTGGCATTCTTGCGATCAAATATGGTAATCATCCGAGAACAAGTCGCAAAAGCTGCCAAATCGATGAAATTTCGAACATCTCCCCGATCTGGCCTTAAAGGTGTTGCCCTTGGATCACGAAATCTAGACAAATGTAGCTGTCCAGTTTTCCCCTCACTCTGAAAGTTTCATGTCATTAGCTGGTTTCTGAGATTTGGGGTGGAGGGAGGGGGTGGAGAATTTCGCGCCTTTCCTCCACTGCGTGTAATTTTCAGAAGTCATCCACTGCGCTTGTCAAAAACATAAAACAAGTTGTTTATCAAGCATAATTACACATAAAGCAATGCCAAGACAGACGTCAGGTGTGTCCAACGTTCTTAACTTTGCGGACATTTCGCAAGACAGGAGTTTAGTATTGCTCGCCGCCTGCTAGGAATTAGAGCTCCGTCTGCCCCGACGGAGCCTAAATGCCTTTTAATGCCATCTTAATCAAAGATATCACTCGCTGCCGGTTTACGTTGGGATGGGCTTTATGCCTTCCCCAAAGCAGACATCACTTTTTGTAGCTGATGGGTTCATTCCAATCGCCTGATAGTGCAACGCATGTGTTCCCGACAAAGTATGCATCCCAATGCTCCCATGCGACCCATGTGGTCAGAAATGAGAATAGAGGAGAAAGGAACAAAACGGCTATCCAAGGGGCGCGAACTCGCGATTCCGCATCACCCATTTCAGGTTAAACGATATCCACTCGGCCAACCAAGAACTCTGCGCAGCGCGCGACTGTGTTGGTAAAGTTGTTCGGAATTTAGCCACTACGCCAATGAATGGGAAGCTGGTCCTCTCCTCCCTCTTACGGCGCACGAAACACATCCGCTTATTGGTCGGCGTGTGAACAGTTGTCCGATCTACTACGAAAGGCAGCCTCTAAACATGCCCCCGACACAACCGGCCACCTGTCAGCGAAGGGTCGTAACTGGCAGGGACGCAATCAGCAGGAAGTGGTGAAAATTCTGGCAAGTGAAGCAAAAAACATTATTTTGGGAAATTTCGCAAAGCTAAGACAATGCCGAAGAGCGCATCTGTGTAGAATGATGCGAAGCATTGTCACCTACCATGTTGTGTTCTTGTGACGATGTATTACCCACAGTTCGGAAAATACGCTCCATATTGTCACGGGACCTAATACCTACCATTACTTTTGTGGAGAACCATACATATCTTATATATACAGCTATATATATAGCTCATAGAGTGATCTTTTCTCTACAAGCTGAACAACTATTCCAAATGCTCGTTGAAACAAACTCAGGAACAAGGAAAAGGGGGGGTGGGCGGAGGGCGTGGTGTAATGGTTTTGCCTTACGACCGAAAGGTCCTCGGTTCGATTCCGGGTAACAACGACATTACGGCAGCTCCGCGACAACCGGTGTGAGTCATTGCGACGCGAATTAAACCTGGCAATCGATTGCGCCGATAAATGACAAACAGAATAAAACAGCAATCCAAGTTTAGAAAAATGATAACCACAACCGACTAGGGAGCAGCGACATTCATAATGATTTGCAACGATATGAAACATTCACAATTAAATGCACTAAAAACCGTTCTCATATTATCAACAACGTTCATCAAATGACGAAGCCACACCTCGACTTTAGTACGAGTCGCCTCGGACTCGAGTCTGAACTTGTAAGGTTGTTGTCTTTCGACCCATGCGATTAGACTCACAGGGTTCAGCTTGAGTAAGAGAAGACCTATAGCTGGGCATGCGTCAACCTATCTACATCTGTCAGCGCTTTTCATTACGGAGGACTGGTCGGGCTTAACAAGCCGATGGCCTTTTTGGTTCACTTTGGCATGCTTTGGTGACCGCCATTTTTTCTTACCTAAGATAGACAACAATTGAGTTGCAAAAGCATTGCTAACTGATCCTATTTAAGGCTACTGGACAACATTCACTACGTGTTTATTTCACCGGTATGTCGGCCTTCATAATAAATATCGGACATAGACTAGATACTTGAAAACTACAGGTTACCGAAGCTGCATGCGTTCGGAGCACGAGCACCATAGCTACCGATTACAAAGATTTTAACGGGCGACGCAGAAAATGACGCCACCTGAACCACATAAATAATCCATTTACGTCATCCAAATTGGGATATAGTTTCCAGTTTATTTCTAACACAAAAAGAGAAGTCCCAAAATGTGAGCAGCCAGGAAAACGAGACTGTGGTGTCAACTGCTCTGCATAGATGGCGCGGATTTTGTTGAAGGGCATTTGGTTATTGACGCGGCGGTTTAATGACGAGATAAAGCTAGATGGCGTTTGGCATCGGAGTCAAACATACATATCGTATACAAAAGTTCCAAGTGAGGCGCGCCAGCCATACACATTGCCGAGCATACGCATAACATGGATTACGGTTATATTTAAAAGCGTTCTGAAGCATGCAGCTGTACATTTCCACACTTGTAGCATGTGCATTATTCGCAACTTTCCTGATGCTGCCGTTTTTGCCAATCCTGATTTTACGGCAACGACGACGGCCTTGACAGATGAAAAAAGTGGCTTTACTTTATTTACATCATATTACTTATAACATCCTGCATTATCCCATGACGCTACCAATTTTGGAATTCCCGATAGCAGGAAACAATGATGACATTCCTTTGGCATGCACCTCTTTCAAGGTGTCACTTTGTAGGAAGTGCCGTCGCAGAACGTAATGCATGTGCAACATTTACAAAGTCAACATAGTTGGTGATAGGTTCATTCTAACATCAACAACACAATCTCGGTCTGAAGTGCTGGAACAACGTGCAGATTTGTCGTGGTTTATCAACTGCATAGATTTTTCTCAGATTAAAACTTTTCTTTCTAGAATCTGAAACTTTGCACCTTGCTGCAAACTTTTCCACAATATTTCACAACGACGCAAAACCAGAAGGTGCCAGAAATTCAGTCAGAGCACGTTTAACCAAGACTGGGATCGCACTCGCTGAAAAAATATAACTTGCACAAACAAGTTCATAAAGGCTAAAACAGATCCATACATGGCACACGTTGAAAATCGTTGCTGTACACTGGAGGGCGTCTCGCTGTGTAGGCATGATTTCATTTTAATAAAAAAAAAACATGAAATGAAACACGTTTTTGGAAGCATGAAACAAGGCATACAAAAAAACTTAATTTCGCTTTGTGTCCTGAGTTGACCCGTCTAAGCGGACGTGAATCAAAAGTTGCACGACTACTTGCCGACCAAGAAGACGCCGTCTATTCATTGCATCTGTATTATTTGTGTTCCATTTGATTCCCACGATAGATGGCCAGGTATGCCATAACCTGTGACGCTCCCACCCCTCAGAGACGGACAACAGTACCTCCCTGGTTAAGGAGGCTGTGGCGAGGGCTAGAGGCCAATAGTAAAAAAAATATATACTCAAAGAATACCACGCCCTTGATCCGCAACTTCTTGCTTGCAATGCAAGCCTGTTCCTGAATTTCATTTTAGACTCGTCTATCACTTGGGAGAGTGAGATAACTGAGTGCGTGTGTGCTGACATCTACTGACGGGTCTCATCATCCCCGATGTGCTCAGAATTCATGAAATGACCCTAACACAGCATTATGTCACCTTGATCTAACACTCAAACTTTTATCAGCTTGCAATATCACAACGAAATTCAAAATCCGTCCGTGTCATTTGATGAAACCTCTGCATTACATATTCGTCAACACATGACATCGTTTGGCATGTCAAATGGCATTTCATTACGATATGTGTACGCACAAGCTGAAATCCGATCAACGGCAATGATGCCTGGCATCACCTACCTCAAAATACTTGTGGGGGGAGGGGGCTTAAGCCGTCACTGACATCATGCACACTAAGCAAACGCCATGTACAGGTTTTGAAGGATTCTCTCCATTCCTTGCAATTCAGGCATAAATATGTGCTGCTTTTGTAGCAATAAAGACCCGATCTAACATCCCCACATGTCTCGCAAAGACGTCTGCTTCAACCACGGTCGTCACCTTCCCTGGGGCCGCTGGGTTTGGTTTGGACCCTCCCTGGAATGTTTCTGATGGGTCCCGATTCCAGCTGGAACTTGGGAGGGGGCCCGAGATATGGCACAGAATTACGGCTGCAGTCTCGTGAAAAGCATCTACCGAGAGTACTAAAGGTCGCCTTATAAAAAGAAAGGTTTCGCTATCCATAGTACGTATTCTTTGATAGCTCCTAAACCTCACCAGACAGTCACTTCATATCATCTGAAGGGTCTTGAACAGCACCAGAGTGCTTTCGAGCGTTACCTTAGAGGATTTCTAAATATCATTTAACCCCTACCCACTGAACTTTCCTGAACTTTTCAGAGAGCTCCTGTGCCTCCCGGAGGGCCACAGACCGCCGCAGATGGCATTATGTCTCATCAGAGGCCCCTGAACAATTCCAGATGGCCGTTGAACTTGCCAGGAGGTCGTCGCTAGAAAGACCCTAAACTTCGCAAAGAGGCCATTGGAATTCAAAAGCGAACCACTAAATCTGATCAAAAGAACTCTTAATTTTACCGTACAGACCTTGGGAGTCGCCTTTTGCACTATGACGTCACCAGAGGCTCCTAGGATCCTACCAGGGGTTCGCGAAATTGCTTCTTGTTTCTTATTACTTTTTCTTTGACTGTTTTACCGATGATGAGTGTGAATACCAGTTCCATAAGAGATCAATGAAATGCATGACCATCATCGCGGCATTATCAAAAAGTCGCAGACGCTGGAAGGTATTGAGCCGGCTCAGAACACTCGTATCCGATGACGGCGGGCATTTTCCTGCACTGCGGAACTCGGACCTCGCTGCGTCTGTTTTCGAGGGGCTAAAGAGTCTTGGAACGACACAGGAGGGTGGACTGTATGACTGGCATTCAAGCACGTGAATGGAACAAAATGGGAAGAGTAAAATGCAAATCCAAAAATAACAGGAAGAAAATGTATGTCGGCAAAAGAAGGAATAAAGATCAGGACAAGCAGCCAACACGGGAATTACCACCTGATCTGAAACAATGGAAATTTAAGTCAGTTTGTATTGCCGGTGGCTTGCCTTTTGGGTCTGACTTTGCCGGCCGTGTGACGTCGGGTCGGTGATGAGCTGGTGACTGAGGTGATGAGCAGTGTCTAAAACACGTCGTGTGACTGACTCATCAGCACTGGGCATGAATGCTGCGTCTGAGATACAGATACACGGGCGCCTTTGGGGTCTTCCTGACTGGCTGGACCCAACTTGGAATATGGGCGTGGCAAAGCCCCTGCTTTCAGAGGAGACATTTTGTTACCTTTCATGATCGTGAGTAAAACGCCATTTGAGTTTTGCGGTCATCGCCCTCTTCAAAATGGTCTAGGAGCCATTGAAACCTGAAATATTCAGAGAGGCATGAAACAATCTAACTGAACTTTTGTATTCGAGAGGCTCGGGCCGGATTCAAAAATGCATGATACTGTCTTCTAACGTTCAAGTTCCGGTTGATGTTTTATAGAACCACGGCTTATTTAGATAATGGTCTAAGTTTATTCGTTCGAGAGTCTCTTAAACAGCGAGGGGTGATCCATGCGCCCGGTTGGGTGCTGGCAAGATGTCTTCATCATATGGAATGATCAGGTGAATCACCTTTGATTGACTGGTCCGTGCCCCGATTCTCAGACGTCGGTGTATGAACGGCAAAACCTGGTCATTCCTCAGGTGTGCAAACCGAGGCTGGCCACAGCGAGAGATCATCGTCCCGGAAGCGGGCCGATGTCGGCCAGTTGCCGGTCGGGGACCGGTCCCAGACCTGTCGGCGCCGGGCCTGCATCTGCCGCTGCAGCGTGCCGCTACGGGCCGTCAGCTGGCGGCGCCGACTGGCCAGTTGGCCCTCCTGACCTGGAGTTCCTGGCTGGTGGGACCGGTGCGGTGGCTCCGGGTGCATGGCTGGCGATCCGGAGGGGGGAGGGGTTGAGGGAGTCCGGAACTCCTTCCCAATGTTCGGGGATTTTAACCATCGCCCGCGGAGGTCCGAACAGCCCCCATGTTGTTTAGGGATAACTTCTACATGGCTGACCGGGTTGCTCTCAGATTTTCGCTACCATCTTGGACTTCAATTTTACCACTCCTGATGGAAAAACAAATTCGATGTTATGTAAAGTCACGGAGTTACGGCTTCCTGAAGAGGGACACCTCTGACCATTTTGCGATGAAATCGCGGATTCTCATAGCTTAAAACCGCAAATGACACTCGATATAACAGTTCGGGTCAAAAGAAATGTAAACGGACCACAGCTCCGCTTTCTACCAGGTTCGAGGCCACAGGCGCAGTTAGGGGGGGGGGTGGCAGGGGGCGCGGCCCTGCCTCCCCTTAGGCCCGCATTTTTGGTGAAAACCATTGCACATCGCTGTCCTTGTAGATAGTTTTCGTATGATTTCAGTTCTAATTGAACTCCGCCCATAAGAAAATCCTGGCTGCGCCCCAGTTCGTGACCCTTCCAATGTCAACCGAGGCCACTAACCTCGGCAGACTACCGACTGACGCCCGACGAGACACAGGATTTGACTCAAGACACGGACTCTTGAGCCCAAGAGTCTGTGCGTCATAATTCACCACAAACAAACCAACATTCACTAATTTCGGATGGCCTCGAATAACCCTTTTGCGACCTCAGGTGGTTCCCACGGTATTTTAAGACGTTGATTTCAAATAGCATTCATTTTACACCGTTTCCAACTCATTCATAGTCATTTCATGGCCGACAGATGGTCTTAGATTACATGCCGTTGCAGCCGGTCACGGGATTTGATCTGCCCAGACATGTGTCATTGACCGGAAGTGAAAATACAGCAGACCACCACATTAGCAAGGATTCAAGGCGTCTGGTTCTCATCCGGTCCCTATACCTGCGCAACGTTGTACTTTATGGCCGTGCAAATGAAAAGTTTTGCGATTTTCGCTTATTTCGGGCCATTGACCTGACATAAGAGGTCACTGGTTGACCTGAAACCTTAAAACTGGATACCGTTTGCTTCCGCTACTGACGAGCAACACGCTCGTTTTTGTGTCGTGGCTGTAGCCCAATTAGGGGCCAAACGCCACGGGGGAGGCGAACAGACCACGCAGTGTGGAACGCAGGAAAACAACGCGCCGAAGCGAGGGTTAACACTAGGTCTATGGCACTGAAAGGAAAGAAACCGTCTGAAATCCTTTGTGGACCCCCCCCCCTAAATAATATTCGGAAATTTCCGGCCATGGTTCCGGGTCCACTCCGTACTAACGTTTTACTACACCGACACGCCAGGTTGGGTCCAGCACGACTCACAGGGACAGTGTCCGGCTCATCGGCCCTCACGTAGATGCTGACACTCATGTTGTCCGACTGACGCGGCTGACCTGGCGGCCTCCTGACAATGTCACACGGGTGTGCCCCGGCCGGACCCTCTCAGCACTGCGAGACACTGCTGACGCGTCGTGGCGATGCAGCCACCGCACCGGACCACGGCGAGCTGACCGCTTGCTCCACTGAGCCTCCTGCCCCGCTGCAGCCGACCGTCACACGTGACCCGCCACCGGTCGGCGCCGGCGCACAGCACCGCGTTCACGTGACCAGTCCGCGGCCGCGGCGCTGCACCGGCGCCAGTGGTCACGTGACCCGGCTGAGCGGACGGGTCGGGCCGCGGCGGTATGCCGGCCGGCTCTGCAGCGGTCACCCGGCGCTGGACCTGCCGCGGCGAACAGCAGGCAGCGGTCGGCCGCCGGCCGCGGCCGGTCCAGACGGTCGCCCCTGGCCATGGCCGGTCTGCTGTTGCTTCGGAGCAATAGCACACCCACGCAGTGCTGAGTGTGTGTGTGTGTGTGGGTCGGGGGGGGGGGGGGCGTCGGCGGACCCAGACTTAAACCAAAGGCGCCTTTGAAATGTAAACATTGTGTACCCCCTGAAACCTAATGTTTTTTTGCATTTGTCTTTAGAACTGTTTACCCTTTTGAATTTCAAAATGGCGCTGAAAAAATATTTAATTAATAGCTTGGTTGATTAAGTGCCCAAATGTCTGTAATTTAACACGCGCCCAACTGTGGGTCGGAGCCATGCACGACCGACTGGGGGGTGCGACTGATCCCTTCCCCATCTAACTCCCGCACGGTTGATCGCATGATAAAAATAAGCACACCATGGGAAAGTTCGCGACGAGTGGAGCTCGAAACTGACCTCATTTTGGTTTTAGATAATATCCAGGCCATTTACGCCCTATATATATAGCCTCATAGCCGCCTACATGAGACCTGAGAAACGGCCTGGATCTCAAGACCAGTGACTAATAAAGTCTAGAATCAGGCACCAGGGGACAGGTAAAAGTCTGCAGATGCCAATACACATCTAATTTCGCTGATTTGTTTCATATATACGTGGAAACGTTGCGTTAAACACACGGCAATTTTCGTGCCGCTGTGGGCGGACGCCGCCGATGAAGGCGGCATGAAATTAACGGGAACTAATTTTAGCGCTCTTTTATTTCCGCGAAATATGTCTGCACGTGTTGTTTCTTGAACCTAGTCGTTTTTGTGATGGTTTCTCGTGCTTAAATGTTGAGAAATTCATTAGTTATCAATCCACATAATTGGTGGACCTTTATTCTCGAGAGCCTGTTTATTTCCAAAATTTGTAATTTTTAAACTTTTTGAGCTTCTTGGTATTATTCGTAACTGTGCGAGCCAGTTCTGCCATTTTCCACCCAATCTGAGTCATTCATCACCGATTTTGATGGCAGTGCATTTTGACTCGCAATAGTTATTCGTGACCTGACCTCGGGTCAGTGGCCGGAGGTCGCTGAAGCTTTGCCCATTGACGACGAATGAGTGTCTTGATCTCCCTCAAAGCTCAAATTGTTACAAAAAATTTCGTCAGTTTTCGAAAAAAACGACGACATGTGTTGAAAACGGGCTTGACCTTAGGCCATTGACCCGGACATTTCCGAAAAAATCCGAGATACCAGATTTGCTGCATTTACCAAAATCCCCAGCACTTAAAACTTTTATTGCGATATCATGTTTTGCCAAAAAATGCAGGGCGCTAAACTTTTTTGGACATAGGTCTCCTTGACCTGGGCTAGGTCAGCCACCTGTCTTGACCTGAGATGAAAAAATCGGATGCAAGATGTAAAAATGATCAAGCAAAGGTACACAAAGTTTCGAGGCGCTGCGTTTGTTTGTTCTCTCGCAAGCTCGGAAAAACCTCAGGGGAGGCGGTCAACCGCCCCCCAGTCGGGGGCGGGTTAAAGACGATTTTGGCATACCCCGGCGCATGGTGGACTGAAATTACCCAAGTCCCTGGAACGAACAGACTAAAGCAAAACGCCAAGACAACGCTTTCACAAAGATGACCCTTGTAAACAAAGTTACGGCAAAATCCCCGCTAGTCACGTATTGGGAAATTTTTCAGTCGCAGTTTTTCTGGAGTGGGGGGGGGGACTTGATGACAATGTAGACCAAGCGCAGACTAGACTCGAAGCGCAGCGAGTTCTCGAACGGGTTAAACCAGTCACACGATGGCCGGTTTCGTCAAATTCCACACGTTGCAGAAAAAAAATCCCCGTCTATGGGAAGCATGCCGTGTGTAAATGAGCACACTGGACAGCTGCATTGCTGTCTGTGCCTCTGTTAGTGTCCCGTAAGGCATTTTTAAAACTGGGTCGCCTTGGATGTTTCTTTTTTAAATTAACATATCGTTACTATCATTCACATCATAATTTTTAAACAATATGTTGAAATGCTTGCAATTAACGTATCGGTGGTGGTAACGTTATGAAACATCTTGGAACAATAAGGTAAAAGTTTAAATGACCTATTAAGGCGAGGAAATGGGGCCTCCGACGGAATTTTTGACCCGTCTGTCCATTTTCAACGCCCCAAGGACGACCCTGACCTAAGCTATCCAAAGGCCGTGATTTCGTCTAGGATTTTGGCTGCTTTAGTCTGCAGTTTTATAGGAAATTAATAAACAGGCATCTCGAAACATTACGGAGCTACATGCCGACTGTTGCCTAATAGTGGCCGCATTGACAGCAACATCGTCGAAGGAGCATTTCAAAGTTGGTAGGGCCTGAACTATTTTCCGGCTATTTTTTCGCGCAACACCTCACGAGTGTGATATTGAAATAATTCAAAGTTAAAAGGGTCACCACCAAGGTGGTCCACCCGCTTCCCCACCTGCCCTACGGACGCCCCATAAAGCGCCCTGTCAGCCTCTGGAGGGACCACCTTGCGGTCTGTAAGAAAGCCCCTGAACTTGCCTCCGGAGGACGACAAGGGCCCTTTATAGGTGGATAGAAGCCCCGTACAGATATGCAGTATCCTCCTCTCCCCTACTGGCTAGCAGGGGTCCCTAAACGTTCATTCAGGGGCCTTGCTTGCCTGTAAAGATGCCTCTGCCGACCTGTAAGGGGCACACGCCAGGTCGGCAGGGACGTCTTAACAGGCAAGCAGAGACCCCTTTACACTCCAGCGGGGTCCCTTTGCATGCCGAAAGTTTTTTAACCATATGGGGCCCCAATGATTACGAGGGCCAGGCGCAGATCCTAGCGCGAGCGATGGGGGCGATCGTCCCCCTCCCCTGATATCTGAGAAGAAGAATCCTCTCAGACTCAAAAAGGGGCCCGAAGGGGACCCGTATGAGTTTCACGGGATCTTTGTATGAACCTGACGGGGTTCTTGATGCAGTCTGGGGGCCTCCAGGAGGGTTAAATGGCCCTTGAGACGCACAGAGGACCCCTGAAGCTCCCAAAAGGCCCTTGAGACCATAACCGGGCCCCAACACGGCAGAGTGCCCCTGAGACCGTCAGAAGGGTCACAGGGCCCCTGAGACGGCAAGGATGAGGCCTGAGTCCCTAGGGCGGCATAGGGGCGCCTAGAATGTCATAGGGACCCCGAATGGGTTTCACGGGCCTTTGTGAAAAGCTGACGGTTCCTGATGAAGTCCAAGGGTCTCCGGGAAGGCTAGCGGGACCCTGTGATAGTAAGATGGATGGATGGATGGGATGGATGCCCCATGGATGATGGATGGGACCCATGGAACCCTCCAGGGGTCCCTGGGACTGCAAGAGGTGCCTAACACTGCAAAGGGTGCATGAGACCGCTTAAAGCGCCAGAGAGGCCCCTAAGACGGCAAGAATTTAAGAGGATGCCTAGAACGGCATAAAGAGACCTTGGCCAACCACAGGGACCCCCTGAACGGGGATTTATCGGTGACCTCAGCCTCGAGAGGAGCTCCAAATGGGCTACACTGGTCTTTTTGAAAACCTAAGGGGTTCTTGATGCAGTAAGGCAGCCTCAGGAAATTCTGGCGGATCCTAAGACAGCAAGATGGTCCCTACACGGCAAATGACCCCTAAGACCGCTAAAAATGTCGGAGGGCCCCTACGAGGCAAAGATGACAAGATGGCCTCTAGGACTGGTATGGGGGCCCTGGACGACCAGATGGCCCCCAAGTGTGTTAAGCGGGGTTCTGGCACGGGAAAGGTCCTCCTGAGATTGCCAGCAAGGCCCCTGAAGTACCAACAAAAGCCCGTGTTACGGCTAGAAGGACCTTAAGACTGTTAGTGCCCCATGTAACAGAGGAAGACCCCTGATACAGCCATGGGGACCACCGGAAACGTTCAGAGGGCTCATGACACTGCACAGAGGACCCTGAAATTGCCGAAAGTCCTTTTTTGCAACTGCCAGAGGGCTTCTAAGACAACAACAATGTTCCTCAGAGACGGCAGGAGGGAACCTGGGACAAAAGAGGCCCCCCCTTGAAGTTACTAAACCTCGAGAAGTCCAAAAGCTCCTGAAACGGCCAGAGGGTTTCGAGGACTACTAGAGGCGTCTCTGTCACAGGAGAAAGAAAGACTTGTGGAGGGCCTTTGTTACTGCCTGAGAGCTCCCTTAGACGGCAAAAATGCATCAGGGACGACAGGAGGGAACCCGAGATGGCTTAAGCGCCCCTGAAACGGCCAGGTGGGTCCCTGAAACTGTCCGAGATGCCCCTGAGACTGCCAGAGGAACGCCTGAGACGCCCCGAGGGACACGTGAAGCTGTGAAAGGAACCTGGGACCACTAGGGGGCCCTGACACGCAGACGGCCCGAGCCCACCAAAAGTGCTCCTGTAACTGCAAAAGGGGACCTAATCTAAGCGGGCAAAAAAGTCTCAAGAAACTACGAGGGTTGGGGGTGGCAGACAGGCTCTTGGGCCAGATGCAACTACGACATTTCAGATGACGAGAGGGACGGAGCCGCATAAAACCTCGCCGTTTTTGTCACATTTCGGTCTCTTTGTACGAAAATAAAATACGAAGTTTCCTCAAATAAGGTGAATCGATTCAGGTTTTTTTTGTTACATTATATGGCACAAAACGGAATATATATGCACATATGTCATCATATATTTCATAATACAATATATCAAATGCAATAAATCTAAATACATCACATATTTTCTCTTGGACTCGCACAGATCAACGTTTTTTCATATCTGAAAAGCAAAAAACAGGCAGACTGGCCGGGTGGGGCGTCCAGCTCTGACCATTCGCCATCTCCCCCCCCCCCGGCTGGCCGTATCCTGAATCCGCCCCTAACGAGGGCCGCCATTGGTCATAAGACCCCCTTGGTCCGACTTGCCCCCCCCGCCCGGCAGAATCCTGACTACGCCCCTGCCTATGGACTGCTGCGCACGTGAACACCACTAACGAGACCGTTTATTAGTGGAGGCTAGCCTTCATTCTGCTGCATGCGCCTCCGCCCTACGTGTTTTGTTCCGATCCCCTAAAGTTCAGGTCACTCAGCGACCACGGCGCAGGGCTATAGACGTACGCAATGATAAGCGACGAGTTCTAGTCGCGGCGAGCCCCAGTTTCATATTTTTCAGCGTCATCATTAAATCGAATTTGACATTACATCTTCCATTTTCCTTCTCCATTTTTCTTATTAAAGTACATAAGTACAGCGATCGGTAGCTCAGTCACCAGCATACAGTACAACGCAATGATCGGTAGCTCAGTCACCAGTATGTAGTACCCCGTCCTGGTGAGACGGAGTTTGAAGCATCCTGGCATTCGATATTTGACCCGCAGGTCAGCTGGCCATTGGCCAACAGAGGATCACGCTGACCTCACGATCGTGTCGCATCCTTCTCAGCACGCTGAACTTTCGCCAGAAAACCACCCGTTACCCCGGACTGCACGATCGGATGTGCGTTTCTGATTCCGTGCACCGAGCTCCGCTAAGCGCTGGCTTTAATCCCAAGAAGACAGCCTGAGCAAGATGATCTTTGGAAGCTGACCGTCGCCCGCCTACGGCCTTTTCGTAGGCTGTATGTGGGGTTGGCTGGTTGGCACAACCCCCACCATTTTCACACCGCGCGTCCTAGAGCATCGCAGAACAAAAACCACCGAGTTGCGCGTGACGAGATCTCGCAACTGGTATTCTCCTTTAAGGTTTCAGATCAACGGGTGACCTTCCAGGTCGGGTCAAATGTCAAAAATTGGCAGAAGGCGGTATTTTCTCGGGTCTAAAAACAAATGAACGCCAAAAGAAAAACGATCATAGGACGAAACAGACATCATGCTGTTTGCCAATCAGTCATGAGCCGAGTCTGTCTGTACCCCCACATGACTGCATTTTGCCCAAGGAGTCCGATCCAGGTCACGCTAGGTCAATTCTTGTGACGCGGGGTCGTCAGCTTAAATGCGTTCTCCGAGCTGCAGAAGCATTTTTGTAGACAATAACAGAGCCGAAGACAAATGCAGCATATAAATTTATCAATACCGTTGTCAAAAGGGCATAAAGGTCATTTTGGGCCATCCGAGCCCACCCAAGGTCATCCAGCATTACCTTACGCCAGGGATCTACAATGACCTCGGATTAGCCTAAAAAAATCGTGATTTAAATGTGTCAAAAGTGTTTTTTAAGCCTGATATCCAGCACAAACTCTAATATTGGGCATGTCGTAGTGTTGCAGACCCGTCACCCTCGGCCTGTCCGAGCGAAAGTCGCGAAATCTTAAGTGTGCTGAAGTCAAAGCTAACATCCGAACTAGCAACCAGTATTGTCGATTTAACATATTACGGTCATCCTAAGTCGTCCTAGGTCGTCCAAGGTCATCTTAGGTCATCCAGGGTTACCTTACGCCAGTGACCTAGATTGACCTCAGATTAACTTAAAATTGCGACTTAGTTGTATTAAAAGCTTTTTGGAGTTCACATCCAACACAAAATCCAATTTTTGGCATGCCGTGATATTCCAGGCTCATCAACCCGAGGTCGACACCGCCCCGCCCGTCAGAGCAGAAATCAGGCATTCGCTGCGTTCCGCTCTCTGATGAAATAAAACACAAATTGCCCCCAGTATTTTTTAATATGCACCAAATTGATATCATTCAGTTCCGTACATCTCAGACAGTCCAAAAATACAGACTGCTTTGCGATACCTATTGTCTACCGCATTTCCAGAGACGAAAAGTAACGTGCCTCCGCCGTTGTTCCTGACTTCAGTTTACACCCTCCATAACCCCAGCAGTGATCATGAGTCTACTAAAGGTGTATATATATTTAGACTTATTATATATATGTAATAACCTTATAGATTTATATAGGACTATGCATACAGCGTTAAAGCGTTAAAGTCCTATATATTTCTATAGGACTTATATATATAGTGTATACCATTTCGAGCCGATTGATATATGTTATTGTATCTGTGCGCTCCAACCGTCTAACAAGTTGACAAAGCGTAACATGGTTGCAGTTATGACGTCATGGCTCGTTACCATAGCAGTGTACAGAAAATATTACATCATAAGATGCGAAAAGGATGCCCCAGAGGGTACATCAAGTTTCAGATGGATCACACTAACCGTAAAGAAGTTGTCCTTTGAAAACCTCAGGGGAGTTGCACCCCCCCCCTGCACGGGCAAGGGTTAATATGCAGCGCTTAAATCACTGGTGCCAGTGGCCATGAAAATGGCCGTGGTAATCTAGCGGCAGGTACACACTCTCCTCGGGTTAGGCTGTGCCGTCCACTGCCTGGGGGCATGGGTCGGCCGGCGCCGCCGCGGAGGACGATAGATCGGGTGGCATTCAGCACCAGACGTCCTTCAAGTTAGCCTAGTGGACAGAGGTTCGTCGTCTCACCACTGCAAGGATTGTGGGTTCGAATCTCGACGTCGCTAGCTCTCGATCGGTGACACGCGTTGTGTGGACTGGACGGAGGACGTTTGAGTCCAAGTAGCTATGCGCACCAACCCAAATCAGGCAACAGCCAGCACCAGACCTGTACCGAGTGATTGTTTCAGTGGAGCAAATGCAGATATAATTAGCATCCAGTTACAATAAGCGAATTTAGTTGCAGCATTCTTTGACAACTTCGTCGCGAAAAAAAATATGTCTGAACCCTATCAAAACGCAAAAGGCTCGCAACTGTCTTTTGGGCTGCCTTGCTGGAAATTTGACAGGTCTGAAGTACAAGCACGGGTACGTGCGCCGACATACAGCATCAGGAGTCGCTGGCCGATGGGTGATCTGGTCTGAGGTGTCGGGGAGACAGAGGACTGACCTGCGGCCCGGTCTGCGGCATCAGGAACCTTTCCTTGAGACTCGTGCGGTGCAGACTGAGTAGCGCCCACCAGCACAGCCGGTCGAGCTCTCTCGGATCGTCATCGTTCCCAGAGAGCTGCGGCGGCGGGGCCTGCGACCAGCACAGCCGGTCGAGCTCCCCTGGATCGTCATCGTCGCCGCTGTGCTGCGGCTGCGGTGAGGTCTGCGTCGCGGACGTCGCCGTCCGGCCATGCAGGGCTCGGCGCCGCTCGCCTCGGCTGGGCTCGTCGACGCCACCGAGGCGGGGCACGAGCGTCACCCGCTTCACGTCGGCCGCCGGCGGCCGTTCGAGCGCCTGGAAGGTGGCGCTGCGACGCGGCAGCCGCGGCGCCCGGCCCGCCGTTCGAGTCGGCGGCAGCGTGCCGCACGAGGCGCGCCAGCCGGCCGGCGGGCATCGCGTGCGGCCGGCGGCGGTCGCCGCCTCCGGCCGAAACACGTCGACTGGACTGGCTGCGCGGGCTCCCGCTCCTGCAGCTTCTGACGGGTCGGAGCCGGGATTCAGAACAGTCCCCGCGGAGTCACCGTACACGGTACCGGCGGTACACCGCCGGAACGGACTCGAACGTAAGCTACTGGGCTTCCCCGCAGACGCCGGGCTCCGCCCGGCTTCTCCATCAACTCCGGCCCGACTGTTCTTTTCTGTATCGGCTGGCGGCTGACCTGACACGACCCCAGGCCCGCTGGCGACGCCCTGCCTCTCAGCAGCGTCGGCCGGCGCCGAGTCGCCTCGCCCGGCGTCGTCCGTGACGGGCAGGCTGCGCTCCCAGCCGGGGCGGCCGGGCGGCTCGGCGCCACTGTCCGGCGGCAGGGACGCGCTCCGGGCGTGCGTCGGGCGCCGGCGCGGCCCGCCCGCCCCTTGGCTGTAGCTGCGCCGCGGCAACGTCACGCGAAGTCGCGTCACGCCCGTGTCCTCGGAGATGACGGCTCCGGCCGGGCCGTGTCCGGCGGCGGAAGGCCGAGCAGGCCTCCGGCTCAGTCCTAGCGGCGTCCGCCGGGCAGGTCGCCGCCTCCTGGCGCTGTCCGCACTCGGACACCGGAGTCCAGACGGAACGATGTGACGTCATCTGGCGCTGTCCGTACTCGGACTCCGGCGTCCGATCGGCAAGGCGTGACGTCACCTGACGCTTTCCACACTCGCATGCTGGCGTCCGGCCGTAACGATGTGACATCATCTGACGCTGTCCGCACTCGAACGCCGGCGTCCAGCCGGGACGGTGTGACGTCATCTGATACTGGTCTGCGCGGGATCTTTTACCCGACAAAGGAGACTCAACAAGACACGGTGTGGAGGAGCTGGTGGTTTCCGCTAGTCGTGCTGACATCGATGGTGCTTCGGGTCGGAGCGCAATTATTTCTCCTTTAAAACAACGGCTTGGTGAGGCCCATGTTTTCCGTGGTTTATGCTCACGTGATCCGCTTTCTCCCTCGAACGGCATGCTGGGGATGTCACGACACGGCCGCCGCCCTGCTGGAGGTCGCTCCGCACCGTCCATTACCTGTCGCTCACTAACGACTACAGCGCCGAGCCGCGGGCGGCCGGCCTCCTCCGTGCCTCCGCGCTGAGTGCGCTCCACCGCCGCCGGCCTGTCGCCCCGGCCGCTGTCGCTGTCCGTCCTTTGGCCGGGCTGACTGGCGCCAGGTGCCGCGGTCCGCACCGTCGTCGGCGCCGCGGCGGACGCCTGGGCCGCCGGCTCCAGGACGTCGACTCGGCGGGGCGGTCGCGGCGCGCTGTCCCAGTCGGAGCCGTCTGACGAGTCGTGGTCCACGCACGCCACGCAGCAGGCGGCCGGCCGGCGCGCGCAGAGTCGCATCTCGAGCGTCGACAACGTCCGCCGGCCCGCCAGCCGAGGTCTGGCCACGTCACGGGGCCAGCCCGAGTCTGTCGGATAGACGCCGTCCCCGGGCGTCCCGGAGCTGGGGCCGCACCGGCCGTTAGTGTACAGCGCGAGCCACTTGAGCATGGCCACTCGACGTCGGGAGGAGCCGGGGCCGGAGCCGGGGCGAGGGTCGAGACCCAGGTCAGGCGCTAATGTCGGCGCTCGTGCCGTCCGCGTGCCCACTCGCCGCGCTCAGCTGGCATCGGCCGCTCGTCCCTCGCCGCCGGCGGCAGTTAGCGAGCACGACTGCACGACTGCACGCGGCGACTCCTTTCACCGCGGAACACGACGGAGTCTGCCCAGAGGAGACTCCCACACCAGCGGACCTGGTCAGGCCCAGCGAGCACGGCCGCCGGCCCCGCTCCTGCGTTCACTGTCGGCCGACGGTGGACCCCCTCCTGCCTTCACTGCTGGCCGACACTGGACCCGCTCCTGCCTTCACTGTCGGCCGACACTGGACCCGCTTCTGCCTTCACTGTCGGCCGACACTGGACCAGCTTCTGCCTTCACTGCTGACCGACACTGAACCAGTTCCTGCCTTCACAGCTGGCCAGCAGTGGACCCGGTCCTGCCTTCACTGCTGGCCGACACTGGACCAGCTCCTGCCTTCACTGCTGGCCAGCAGTGGCCCGGTCCTGCCTTCACTGCTGGCCAGCAGTGGACCCGGTCCTGCCTTCACTGCTGGCCGGCAGTGGCCCGGTCCTGCCTTCACTGCTGACCGGCAGTGGCCCGGTCCTAGCTTCACTGCTGGCCCTCGGCCGGCGGATCACGGTGCTGGGACAACGACTGTATCCGCTGCAGGGCGTGTACCTCTCGGCTGGTGGGGTTGAGCTGGCTTCAATGTCTGGCAAAGGCCCGGCCACGCCCTGTGAATAGAACGAATAAATCGACTTACATCCCTGCAGTTGGGAGCGCTGGGGCGTTGGGGTATCGGGACAAGAACAGCAGTTTTCACAGAAACACCAAAGACTTCGTTGTACCGGTAGATCCTTGGTTCATCAGCGTACCACCGCCCTTCCCGCTGACTCGGGGTTTGAATGTGAAGCACCCCTGGCCGTTCCGGGGTTTCCCGAGGACAAAATTTTGTATAGGAGTATTGTTTTTTGTCTTCCTGTCTTAGCCGAGAGCACCACGACTTGTATTATTCTCTTTGGTTTGCAACTTTGATTTCTCTGGGAGATAACGTAAGGTGACCTGTGTCATGGTGGATTTGGGAGGGATCATTACTGACCACCTGCAGGGGTGTCGATTTGTATTTCTTTGATGTTGTATTTCTTTCGTTGATATCGTATTTCTTTCGAGGGCGTCCTGGCCCATCCAATGCTGATTTGGGCCCCTCCAATGTTAGTTTGGGCCCCTCCAATATTTTCCGTCAGTTTTTAAGGGGATTGGGCGAAAACAATGAAAGAAACGTCCGCAATAGATAAAAGATAGGCAGAAAGCATAGAACGAGGTATGAAGTGATGCATCTATCCATCATTCTATCTTATATATATATATATATATATATATATATATATATATATATATATATACCTATGTACATGGGATATATGCAATTTTTATGTGAAAAATAGTATAAAAAAATTCAAAATTTCCAATGATCAAAATAAAGTGGGCTAAATCCATTGAAAAACCCACATTTGGGGGAAGGTTAAGTTGTCGGCTCGGCCCACCCAGTCATCTACAGAAACTGACGCCCCTGGCCACCTGATAATAGGCGGTTGGTAGAAAAAACCGCTCCCCGGGTCCTGATTTCGGTGTCTAATGGAGGTAGAGAAATGAAAACGACATGGAACGCAAACTCATCAGAGTCTGAAAAATAAGCATATTTTTAATACCCTGACTTGCATTTCGAAGCGGTTTCAGATGGCAACAGCGTTGCGTCACGTCTTTCCCAAACTGTTTAGGAAAACAGAAACTTTTGAGAACGTGTTACGTTCACCAAACACTCCGGAAAGGTTATGTCATATACTTCCATGGTTAAAAAGCTATTTTCTAGGTTTCACGTCATATCAAGTCATGTCGGCACCCCGGGGAAAAGCGCAACGATTTATGCGGATATTGTGGGCAACAAAGCCGCACTGGGCGACGGTTTTTGGGTTATTATCATTCCTGCTGCGGCAATCATTGCAATTTATAGCAACAAACACCCTACTGCAGTAACCTAATGCCATATCACACTACTTAAGGCCAGATCGTGCGTCTTGCATATTCCGCGATTGAGACCGTTTGAGCTAAGCAGTGTGTCATGACAATGAAACCAAAGCCATTTGATCAGAAAAAAACATCTTGAGCGATAAAGAAGTGGTAACGCCGGGCTGGGTCGATCAGGTCAGGGCAGGCAGAAGTGCACATACAACATCGCAGTCTGGGACCTAAAATTACGCAAACCTACGGCTACTCACGGGGAAGAGTGCTCCACCGGAGACTTTGTCCCTTCTCTGAGGGTCTCATTACCTCAAACATGTACCCATAAACGAACATATTTTTTGCCAAACTTAGTGCTAATTCGTCAATTTTTGTCTCTGTCTAAAGCGGGCAATTACGATACCGAATGGATGCGGCGACATATTGAGGGCATAGCGCCGGAACGCGCTGGGCAATCAACACTCAGAATAGTGTAAGTTAGTCCAAAAACTTGCTGTCTGTCTCGCACAGCCACCTTGAGTCGCAGGTGTTCACGAAAAGGGCCAAAAGAGTAACAGCAGAATGCCATTTTTGGCGATAATTGTAAACATTGGGCTGGGGGAAGCGGGAACCACCATATTTACCCAAGGTGTGGGGTTGCAGTGCACCTTATGCTTGTTCTTGGCGACGGCCGTGGTGACCGGAGGCTGATAATGCGGCCAGCCTATGATCACACTGGGGCCAGGCCGTGAGAAAATGCCTGCAGGCTCTGGCACAGCAGTCTGGCAAGTGCCCGCGGGTTTCCTTTCCCTCACTGGCATGATGCAACATACCGACCACCGTAAATGCGAGCAGTCGGGAACCATTCCGTGGGTGGCCTCTATTGACCTTGGCCCATTCAGGCTGTCCGGTGGCGCCGATTTGCCGAGTTTCCACGGACGACATAGCCATGCTGGGATGAGAAGAGTCTCGGCCGGCCGTGATAGACATATAAGACCACCGTATGCCTCGAACGTAAGGCGATTAAAGTTCGGGCATATATGCCGGCATACGGGTACTACCTTTAAACAGCATCTTTAAAACCCTGAGGGTAACCGTCCTGCAGCGTGGCCCCAGTCGAGTCCGACGGCGGGCGTGGTTGTGGGGTATATCACATGATCTGGTGACGGCGGCATACATCACAGGCGCTGAACCGAGCGCCCAGGCTGCCTTCAGCGAGACACGTGCGGCTCCAGATGGAGGACGTTTTGTTGAGCGGCCGAGTGCAGCACAGCGTGCCTGCGGTGGCGGCCACGGTGTTCCGTGATTTATAGCCGGCAACTGGTGGTGCCGGGCAGTCTGTGGCCGCCCAGGCCGCCGCCAGAGGAGCCAGTGACGTCAGTCACGCCCTGTCAGTACCCTCACCTGATACGACCACTGGCGAATCCAGGGGGCAATCCAGGGTCATGCCCCCTTTCGTTAGAAAACGGGGCCAACATGTCTCTTGCCCCCCTTTTCGGATGTAAAAGTGTAAATACTTAGTTTCTGAAGCATTGTTTTTAATGCAAGTTAATTTTCGAGGACGGCAAAAAAGTATCCGAAATCCCAGAGGAATCAACATTCGGGGATAACTTAGGTTACATGGACAGGAATCTGGCCCCCTTAGCACATGGTCTGGATCGTCCCTTGGATACCGCTGCACGGACATCGTTGACCATACATGGCGAGTGGAGGACACAAATACGTTTATTTGGGATCGGTCCACTATCTATTATTGGTTTCCTAAATATCGAAACCTTCAATTCAATAGGAATTCATTACTTATCCGATCAACCCCTCTCGACTGGCGGTCGGCACCATGCTCGCCCGACGGGGAATTGTTGGCAACATCCCCCCTCTCATTTACAAACGGTTGGTCATACAGCGAGAATAAGCACACCGTTGGAAAGCTCGTGGCAAGAGAGCTCGACACGAGGGTCATTTATGCACTTTTGAAAAACGTTTAAGCCATTTGAGCTCTACGTCGTCTTATATCAGATTACATGGATCCGAGAAACCTCTTGTTCTCAAGAACTGTGATGAATGAGACTCATTAAAAACACCACTGCATAAATAAAAGTCCGTAGGTGCCGCTGAGCGTAAAACGTAGACTTAAGAATGTTGCTTCATTTGTTGCTGAGTAAAGCCATCAATGATAAAAAATGAGTACAATTATTGTCAAAAAATGGCATCTGACGTTACTCTTTTGGCCCTTTTCGTGAACACCTGCGACTCAAAGTGGCTGTGCGAGACAGACAGCAAGTTTTTGGACTAATTTACGCTATTCTGAGTGTTGATTCCACAGCGCGTTCCGGCGTTATGCCCGCAATATGCCGCCGCATCCATTCGATAATGTAATTGTCCGCTTTAGACAAAGACAAAATTTGGTGAACTAGCACTAAGTTTGGCAAAAAAATATGTTTGTTTATGGATACATGTTTGAGGTAATGAGACCCTAAAAAAAGTCCGCAGATACCGCTATACGTCTAATTTTTCTGCATTTCCACGGAAACGCCGAATTAAAAGACACCCCGATTTTCTACGCCACAGCGCTGCGGGCGCCGGCTTTAATCCATTTTTTAGTTCAATGCTACTCACGCCATAAGGTCAAAGTCCCCGTGCAGGCAGGAAATGTTACGTAACTTTCCGTATTTCCCAGTTCTTACGCCCTGCCATTTCCAGCAAAAGGGATACATTTTCAAACATAATATCTATCCATCCGCCAGTGGTAAGAATAAGCAATGAAGGCATATTTACGGAAGGTTTCTGAAACGGCATGAAAGAGTTGCCCCGGATAAAACTGAGACCATAATCCTCCTTGGATCCTCAGAAAGGAGGGGCGGGGGGGGGGGCGGGGCGAGGGGACAGGACTACAAAAGATATTTGCCCTCCGAACCAAAGAGGTATGAGGCAGGCGTGTATCTGTTTCACCTGAAGTGAATCGATTCAGGCTGGTATTTCCAGAGCAGGCAATTGATTGCGATTCAGATTCCGTGCGTTTTTTTTTTTAAGTAAGATGATTCCGTTCCGGTCCAGAGTCATTAGCGAATCGACTCAATTCTGGTTTTGTTTAGAACCACATGGACGCCCATATATATATATATATATATATATTGTTGAGTGCTGAAACGCAAATAACACAATACGTTCCAGATTCAAGAGACGTAAAAATGTAACTTCTTTAATTTGTCACGGTCCTCCGTGAACTTTTTGGTGAATCGATTCATGGTTGATTTTTCGGACAGGTATGTGATTCAATAATGATCCTGATTTCTGCGGGTTTTAACTGAATTGATTCGGATTTTGATTCACGACAAAAAACAAACTCCTGAATCGATTCACTGTTGAATATATCCACATATATTCTGCACCCGCCTGTGGCAGGATCCATGCATTTTATCCAGAATATTTTTTATCTGAATGCAAGCGCAGATTAACCATTTGAAAAAAAAACAGGGAAGCACTCTTGTCAACAAACTCCTCATTCGTCACATATCTGACTTGACAAAAAAAGGAAAAAAGAAAAGCAAAAAAGACGAGAACGAGTGAGCAGTCCCTCGTTTCTACAGTCACAATATAGTGCAGTTTCAGTGCAACCACCTATGCTGCTAATTTAACGCTTTTTTGCCCGTGCTTCGAAACTGTCGGATCAGGACATTTGGGCTTTCAAGCGTGGTTCATGGATTTTGAACTCATCAGTCAAAAGGATGCAGCGACGTGAATTAGACACCATATCACACCAAGCCCCTCTCGGCGGATACACTCACTTAGTTGGCTGGTGTCTGCGGCCAGCCGTCTCCGTCCGTCCCTCAGCTGATCACTCGTCTCCGTCCGTCTCTCAGCTGATCACTCGTCTCCGTCCTTCTCGCAGCTGATCACTCGTCTCCGTCCGTCCCTCAGCTGATCACTCGTCTCCGTCCGTCTCTCAGCTGATCACTCGTCTCCGTCCGTCCCTCAGCTGATCACTCGTCTCCGTCCGTCTCGCAGCTGATCACTCGTCTCCGTCCGTCTCTCAACTGATCACTCGTCTCCGTCCGCCACCGGAGCCGGCAGCGTGCCCGGCGTCCGATCAGCCACTGCAGTCGCGCGCTGCCAGGCCGACTCGACGCTCGGACTCGAAAGGGCGCTGCTCGGCCGGTGCGCGCGCCCGTGGCCTCGTCCCCGTCCCCACAGATTTCCCGCCTCCAAGCTCGCGCCGCACCAGAACGCGGCCAGCTGACACGTGCTGACACCATTATGACCGTTTCTATTTCATTGTTTCAGTCAGCTCTTTTGTGGTGGAGTAGTACACTTCAACACATCAGCGATTTTGTCGACCAGCGATGGACTAGTTTTTGCAGCTCGGTAAAGAGTGCGCAAATGACACTGATCAAGAAGATGATTGGAGGAAACGTGCCGTCGTATCACACAACTCGCTTGCACCGTATCAATTGGATTTGTGGGCCGTTTCATTCTAACACTCGACGAAAACTCAAATGCACACAGCTTGTGAAGGATTCCATTAAATACGCGCTCTTAAGGTTTTGCCGACAAGCGAACGAAAAGCAAATGTAACAGACCTGAAAGTTGAAAGTAGTACTTGGTTGATGACCGTTATGCATAACTTTTGTGATGCAGTTTTGCGAACGGTCATTTTGGCTCGTGCACCCACATCCGAAAAAATTCTTGCGTAAAATCGAACATAAACCAAGGGATTTTCCATAACAACTAGTACTTCGAAATTCAGTGCTGTAGTAATATTCTGGAAGAGGGTCTGGAATCACTGATCACGTAGTGTGCCATACGTCACACTAGCGGCCGGGCTTACACGAGGTGACCGGCACGATCCGTTGCCGGATGCGTAGACGCGCCCTGGAGGTAGACCATGGGGTCAGGAGCTTCCCTTAGGCCATCGATCGGAGTAATAGAAACATATGTTGTAACGTTATTTATGAAACATATTTTAAACATATTCATTAAAAGCGACCGCTTCATAAATATCTGCGCGAAGGCACGTCCCAGATTCGATATGAGAGTGTACGTGTAGGGGAAGACTGGGCAACTGGTACGCTTGTTTGTCTGAATCTCTTGATTGTGGGCATTTTCAGGAAAGAAGTGCGGTCGTATTTCATAACATGTTAAGACATTCGAATTACGTCCATCGTATCGCATGATGCTGGCAATCTACGTGTTAGCCTGCGCAGAACTCGGGAGGGCTCAAAGGATATTCCCTCTTTCAGTTTTTTTTCTGGCAGATTGTAGGAAAATTGGGGCCCATGAGTTGCCATGCATCGTTTTTTTGCCACACAATCGCTTTGCTCATATGCTGCATCCCCATGGTCTACCTCCAGGGCGCGTCTACGCACCTGGCAACAGATCGGGCCGGTCACTTCGTGTAAGTCCCGCAGCTAATGTGACGTATGGCACACTAGGTGATCAGTGATCTTAGGTTTAGGTAAGCACTTTTTACCTTTGGCCCGATATTGACTAAACCTTTCCGAAAAATACGTGCTGGAGTTCTAGTTAATGATTACCCGCGAAATTCCATCAACACTGAGCAATCATTATGGAAATATGGTCAAAGCACTAGGGAGCACAGAGTTCGACACCTACAAGAAATGCATCAGACGGAGCATTTACGGAGACGGAGTTAAAGCATAATACGGACTATGCATTAACCCAAGGGCAAACAGAATGAGGATCCCTTTCGCGGTCATGAAAATTAGACGTGCAATGAGACCATCACTGACCATGCATGAGATGATAGTTGCAATTCCGGTTAATTTAACACGCGCACTGGTTGGGACAAAAACTGCCCACCCCTATGTTAATCGCACTTAACTTTTGCAGTAATAGTGCTGAAGAGCTGAACTGCCGTCTTCTTCTGGCGAATTCATAGCACATATTTTTCCGGTTGAAATTGCAGAATCGGTCGTTAACTTTTTCACACAGACCGGCGAAACCTGTACACCTGTCGCGCGGCCGATCCATCGTCGGAGACGGACGGCAAGGGTGTCGGGTCATAGGACGGGCACTACTATGATGCCTGTGGGATACGGTATTCCAGACAGCCAGCTGTAAAATATTGTGAGGGGTTAGCCGATATAAGTTGACTATCTGGAGGCACAGACAGCCTAGGGCAGATGAATCAAGGTCAACCAAAAGCAGGCGATGAACAAAAACAGCCCAACTTTTCCCAGCTGATTTCTACAGTCGAGTCCAAGAAGACTTCGGAGTTAATTTACAAGATGAACGCACTTTCCCGAAGCAGAAGTGATTTAGGTCGCGTCAGCTGAGATCAGCCGAGGTCAAGTGCTGATCAAGCTACATTTTGTGGAGGGGTTGTACGGGATTTTGGTGGGGATTCTGGATGAATGATGAATGCACGCACCTCACAGCGTAGGCAAGCTAGGTCAGGCCAGCTGGGGGTATACAAGGTTAATCAGTGAAGGCGCAAAATTATTTTGCTCGAGATCTACTGAAAATTATTTTAGCCTGATTTTGTGAGGATCCATTTCGTTGACTTCGGCTAACCTCGGATGACCCCAGATGGCCTCAGTACATCACTTGACGTGCGGATATACGCAAAGGGTATCATATCCACTTACAGCGAGTTGCCCTCCAATTTGGGTGAAATGCAGCATTTTCAAACATTGGCATAGGTTGCCCTGACCTAGGTTAGCGTCACTGCGGTAAATCAGCTCATAAAATGGAATAAGGCTCCAAACAAACTGGTTGCGATCGGGCTAGGAGGCCCGGAGAACGGAAAGGGCACTTATTCCATTCCACTCCACTCCATTCCACTTACTCCATGTTTGACCTCGTTTCACCTTGATAGACTTGACCTAGGTCATTGAGATTCCGGGGGTTGTAAGGTCACTAAGCAGGTTTTCTTCCCATTACATTTTGTTTGAATCGGCTGACAAGATCAGGAGATAGAAAGGGGAAAATATACCTCCCTAACCAGCGCGCTGATTTCTCAGAAGGCCACCGGTTCGCGTGCCAAATAAAAACTTGATACTGATCGGATCGGATTTGATTTGATACCAGCTCATCGGAGCTCATCCGGGACTGAACAGACTCCTTATTGTTGAAGGTGTGTAAAACACTGAAATATTTATGCAATCCGATTTCTGATTTTATTGGCAGCATAATAATACTGTACAATTTGCTACGACTGGGCAAACGCCGTAGATGAGTGAATAAGTTTAGGGGATCAACACTGGGAAAAAGTGGCTCACGCGCAGGATGAGGGACCTAAATCTGACCTTTATGGAACATTTGTCCTTTTCTTCGAAAACCTAAGGCCATACGAGAAAAAACTATTTGTAGTTTCACGACTTGTCTGAAACATGGAACATTTCCTATGTCATATTGCAATGGTTGTTTCAAAAAAGAGTGTGACAGATGGCAGTTTTCTGTGTCGCATGTTTTTGATTCTATGCTACGTACACCGGGGTCTAGCGTTCCGGCAGCCCCAGACCATGCGAGGTCCCCTGATGATCCGGCCTGGGGCGATGCTGGACTGTGTATGGCGTCTGGTGATCCAGCTCTGTGGCGGCGCTGGACTGTGTGGGGCGCTCTGGTGATCCAGCTCTGTGGCGGTGCTGGACTGTGAAGGGCGCTCTGGTGATCCAGCCGTGCGGTCCAGCGTCCACGAACACCGTTGCCGGCCGTGGACTGAACGATCCATCACGGGGCCGGCGACGTCTCGGCCGTGATGATGGTGTCCTGTCGCCGCCGCCGGCTCAGCTGTTCCGCGCCGGACACCTGTCACCCGCCGCCGTCTCACGGGCGCAAATGACAGGCACGGGCCGCGTTGGTTCACACGCGTTACCGCCCGGGGATCCCAGCAACTGACAGCTGGCGACAACTTCAGCGCTGGACTATGGGTTCGAAGATGGGAAAGGAACCTCTGAAACTGTTTGAATATATTGCTCATTAAAGATCACGGCATAATGCGACCGTACCAGCTTGGTCTCGTTTTTCTCCACGTCTCTGATCAGACTTTTGGTTTCGGGAAGTGAGCTATAAATTAGGTTTCCAAGGCTCGTCATACATAATGCGAATAGTAGGTTAGAAATCATCTCTTCAAAATTACAACGTTTCGGAGATTTTTTCTAAATCGTCAGGTAAATATCAAAATGCACAGCGAAACAACGAATAGGTGCTTACAAGAGCAACAGTTCAATGCGCATGCAAAAAGTATAACTGACCTCACACTGAGAGGAAAGAACGGTTGTGTTTAATACAGGGGAACTGTCGCACATGATTTCCGTTGTTTGTTGAGGCTCGGGTTAGGGTTGCGAATGTACAGGGCCTCGAGAACAGGTAAACGACGGCGATCATTACATGACTGAATGATAGTGGTGTTGTCGGTGTTAATCCGTCTGGTGATGTCTTGTTTGTGTTTTTATGCCATGTGTTCCCTGGGTGCATCGTCTCTCAAGTGCATGGTTAACCGTCTGGATAATGATGTCACCGTCGCGTCAGTGTAACTTATTCCTTGCAGTCTACACCCTGTATCCGGGCATGAGAACTGGTAAATTACATTAGCTGACTTAAGCTGGCTTTTGACTGTGGCAGGACTGTTCTTCATCCCTATGCTAATTGTTTTCGTGCAGTTTATCATCAAATGTAGTTTTTCACTGTTTTTGCGTGTTACGTTGCTCCCGACTACACCTCTAATTATGCGCTCATAGATTTTATAGGCAGAAGACATTTTATTTTTGAAATACAGATTGATGTTACTGCACTTGTTTGGCGTCGTCACTGGTGTGGCTGTTTCCTATTGTAAGATGTTTGTACTTCTTGGTCTATCTGGGTATTACTATAGCCATTATTAACGAACATTTGCCTTGTGCGTTCAAGTTTAGTGTGCAGTGCCTGCCACGTGGCGCAGGTGCGTACAGATCGCCGTGCGAACGCACTCGCGTGCCACGCGCGTGCGTGGCAAGTGGCTCGTGGCATGTTCGGCACAGCACACCGAACTCGAACGCACAAGGCAAATAATCGCTAATAACGGCCATAGTAACACCAAGACGGACCAAGAAGTGCATAATATCTTGCAACAGGTCACAGCCACAACTGTGGCAACACCAAACAAATTCACCATCAAGCTATATTACAAAAATCAAAAGTGTTCTGCCTGTAAACCCGATGGGCACATTGTTAAGGGTATAGTCAGGAGCAACGTAACATGTAAAAACAGTCAAGGCAAATTCCAACTGACGACATCCTATAAGAACAGGGAAATAACTAGCATGGTAATGAAAAATAGTCCTGCCACAATCAAAAATCACCTTAACCCGCCACCGACTGGGGGAGGGGAAGACGGCCGGTTGACCGCCGCCCGAGGTTTTTCCAAGATTGCGAGAGAACGAATGAACGCCGCGCCACAAAACCTCGTGTATATTTTGTTTAATCACTTCTACACCTTGTTTCAAAGTTATGACCTCAGGTCACTTAATGTGTCTGACCTAAGCCCGGTCAGGTGGACGTATGTCCAAAAAGTTTAGCGCCCTGTAACTTTCTCGGAAAACATTTTATCACAATAATATGACAAAAATAGCCATAAAATGACATTTTTCAAATAGAGTATATTCATATATATATTGAAATAGAGTAAATTCAAATGATTGAAAACGTTTACAGATAATGTTAAATGCACACGAGATCATTCCAAGTGACCCCAATGTCACTGGAGGCCATTTAAGGTGAAAGGTCACAAGTTGATTTGAAGAACGATTGACTATGACAGTTCCCCTTTTTCATGTACCTGGCACCGCCTTTGCTAACATTATACAAACATTGTAATGCGATTGTTTACTTCTTTAGTATAACATGACTAGCAGAAGCCAAAAAAGGGTGTTTGCGTCTTGTTCATTCAGTAAGTAGAAAACTAATCCACCCATTTTTGAAACCCTGTGAACGCACACGAATTTTCTCAAAATTTCAGATTTGCGGGCCCATGGTAAAAGCCCTATCCATAATCTCTCGATTCATGCCAGTTTCATCGAAATCGGTTGATAAACAACGGAATTATAAGACGTCCAAAAGTACCCCCCATTTTGACATTTTTGCCCCCCTGTATCCACGAATTTCAAAATTTTGAAAATTTCTTTTTATAAAAATGTAGTTCACGTCACGGCAAATCGATTGCCGTTTGTTGCGATGAAATCGGACAAGTAGTTCTCGAGATCTCAGGGCGAGGCCGAATCCGCCCCCCCTGTCGGGAATCGACCATACCGTCTAGCCCTCCGGGAATAGGGTTAAACACAACCGTTCTTTCCTCTCAGTGTGAGGTCAGTTATACTTCTTGCATGCGCATTGAACTGTTGCTCTAAACGTCTATTCGTCGTTTCGCTGCGCATTTTGATATTTACCTGGCGATGGAGAAAGAATCTCTAAAACGTTGTAATTTTGAAGAAATGTTTTCGAACCTACTATTCGCATTATGTACGTATGACGAACCTTGGAATCCTATTTATAACTCATTTCCCGAAACCAAAAGTCTGATGAGAGATGTGGAAAAAAATCGAGAAGAAGCTGGTACGACCACAATATGCCGTGATCTTTAATTAGCAATACATAAAAGAGCATGTTCTGCCTAAGGAGACGAATATATATATATATATATTTGTGTAGTGAGGAGGTATATTTTTTAAGGCATGGTCCGTTAAAAACAAAGGCATGTCCCGCATTTACGATTCAAGTCCTCTGGCCTTTTTTTGGCAAAGTTGCCCGACTACATATCAAATGTAGGAAATTATTCATTTACTGTCATGCTTAAGTTTCGAGACATTCATACCTTATCTTCAGATATTGAAGAATGGTGAACCTTCAGATTAGAGGAATTGGTGCAAGAAACAGTTTGCAAATTATTCACAGTGCACCAGGTTTATGTGTAATATGCACCATCAATATAGGAACTAAATAAATGGATAAAAAGGTTAATCTCTGTCCGTAAGAAACGATGAATTCTGAGGGAGGCAACGCCCTGTTCCTCGCAACTCTATGGTTATACAAGAATTTAGTTATTTTTTTAGAGCTGGCTATTTTCATGAATATGCACACTGCCGTATTCGAAGCCGTCTCACGTTATGGCATGTTCGTAATATGCTCGCACTGTCCGTGAGTTGTCGCGTTATTGTCTCTTTACGTTTTTTTCTCATACGTTGTAGTAGCGCGCTGTGACGTAGTTGCATAGTGACTCGTCTGGGGGGCGTCGTTGTGTAGTGCACTGGACGAAGTCTGCAACCTTCGTGACCAAAGCAAGTAAATCGGTACACTACAATGATGCTCTTAAATCTGTCTGATCGTGCATGGTTGTTTTTGACGGGGAAATCGGAAATCTCTCTCTTTTTGTGGTAAATGATTAACTGCACTCTTCGCAACGTTCTTGCTGATCATTTCGCGACGCGATATCCCTGACCGTTTTTCCGTCTTGTTTGTGGGAATGTGTCATTTGGTTTCGGTTACGGATTACACTGCACTACCGAAACCCCGATTACACTATGCTACCAAAACTCAGATTACACTATACTATCGAAACCCAGATCACGCTATACTACCGAAGCCCAGATTATACTACACTACCAAAACCCAGATTACAGATTACACCGGAAACCAGATTACACCTATACTACCGAAACCAAATGACTTGCTACAAACAAGACGAAAAGCGATTAGGGAGATAGTGTCGCGATGTGTTCAGCCAAAACATGACGAAAGCTACAGTTCAACATTTATTACAAAAAAAAAAGAGAGATTTCCGACCGGTGTGGTATACCAATTTACTTGTGAATACGAGTGGTGAAAACGTCTCTCGGTAGACAATAAATAAATAATTTTGTACATTTGGCATCTAATTTGGACAGCTTTTCTAAAAAAAGGTCGGGGAACTTGAAAGATGCATGAAAAATTAGTAAATGAGAAACAAGAGGTCCTTATTAACGAAACGACCCCCCTTAAACACACACGCGCGCACGCACGCACGCAAGCATGCACGCTCATATATATATGTATGTATATATGCAAATATCGTTCAACGTGGTTGTGTTTCCACACTGCGTCCTTTTTTTGTACACACTTTCCGGCTTTCTCACGACTTTTCGCTAATCAGACGAGACATTATGACGCAGATTGCTGAAAGAATGAGCCATCGAGACAAGAAAATTACATTCAAGGTAATAATTGGTATAGTAACAAGTTATCCGGTAAGTTATGTCTATTTTTAGTGCTTCAACGTTTCAACTCACGTTGGTCATCTTCGGGAACTAAATTAAACAGTTCATACCATAGAGAGAGAAGTGAGGGAGAAGAAAAAACTTGGAGACATCTAGCACAATGATAAGTACGTTACATTTACAGCGAATCCGATGTGCGCAGCATCTAAAAGAATATCCGTATAGGCATAGCCTGTTGATATGGGCGTCCAGAAGCTCCACCCAAGACAATGAAATCCTAATTGGAGGAGGTGACTGAAATCTGGGAACAGGCATCTGTAACTTCTGTCTTTTTTACATTCGTTGAAAATGAAAAACAATGGAACACTACGCTTTTTTAGAATAAACTAAAAACATGCACGTAAGCGGCCACAAAACTAAACTGATCGGGAGTTCATGCCTTGAGGAAACAATAGCTGAATGGAGAAATTATTTTGCAAGCCGAGCATGCGAACGGTCTCTGGTTTGTACGCCTAGAACGCGACTGTCATCTCCTCCAAACATTATCTGATCGATGGGCGGCCGATCCAAGAAGATAGAGCACTTGTAATGTCCTTGAACAGCAGTCGTAAAAATGAACGCGCGATCAGTTTTTCTGTTGTAGGCAATTTTCAGACATAACGTCCCGATGCTGTCGTCGTTGTTACCTGTATAGCGTCGTTGCGGAAAAGAGGTAACCTCCGGGCGTCGTCAAATCGCATTACTTGCTCAAGCTCTGACGCACGAAACAAAGCTCACGAACGTCTTCGGGTTCAAAATTCTGTGCTCCCATCGCTTGAACATAATGTCTGTTGATGACCTTTCGGTTTTCTTCAAGCAAACTGCGGGTGCTATTGATTTCAAATCTACAAGCTGTTCATCCAGAAGAACCCTGTTCATGATCCTGATGTTGTTTGGCCGGTACCCTCGCCGTCACGTTGACTGATGCAGCAGAAGATCGCAGCTCCACATGTGCCTTGTCTTCCGTGGTGGCAAGTGGAGATAAACTGGACGTCCGACCATCTTCAACTTCTTTCCCATCAACCTTGCTATCTGTCTTGTCTGACATCACGCCATGTTTCGAAACACAAATGGAATGTGCTTAATGCGTAGTCCAAATTACTGAGATCATCTTTTGCACATAACTTCAGAATATCTAACAAATCCAGCTACTGTGGTCTTCTTGCTTCATGTCACTGAGCGGCATTTGCGAATTAACTTGATATGAGTTGAATACTTTCCTAGTCACGTTTAAACCAAAAATATGAACAATGGTGTCAGTGGAAGGGTGTTAATTACCGTCTTCACAATGTAACCTGTATGTGCGGCCCTGGTCTAGAGCAACCAACGGAACAGCCCTAAAAATCTCGAGAATGCAAATATAATTCTGTCTGAGTCTGTCTGTTGCAATTCCGAACTAAAACGTAGCACGCTCGGTTTTGTTGCCAGTGCCTCTTGTGAAAAAACATAAGTACGACCAAAAAAACATTTACCGAGGAAAGGTTTGCAGACATCCCAAACCAACGCTACGCAGTTATGCGTGAGGATACTCAACATCATGGTGGTAGATAAAAATACACTTAGCCTACACTCAGACTTACAGAGTCTTGGTTCATACATCAAGAGTCTAAATCAATACATACAATCATTTTCCACCACAAGAAGTTAACGCTAACTTATTTCATTTCCACTTTGCTTTAGCCCTACCCCAGTTGGGAGGAAGGGTTTCAGGAGGCCTCCTCTGGTTTTCTGCTCACCATTTCCAGTCTTTTGAAGCAACTTCACGAAACCTGGTGAAGTTTGCTCACTGTTTACAACAACCATTTATAACAACCCAAACAGTTATTTATAACAACCCAACAGCATAAAACTCCCTGAGTTTTATGCCGAATTTTCATAATTCTGTTTTGCTCGGGGCTAGAGCTAGGTCAAGTTTTTCAGAGACACCTCAGGCCATTTTTGGTACTGTTGAATGTAACAGCAAAATGGCTGCAAAGAAACTTTAAGATACAACTTGAAATTTTGGATGACTGTATGGGTAAACAACTGGACAAACATAAAACATTTTTTCTTGACCTGAGGTCACTTCACACGGTTAGGTACAGGTCAGAATTCCAAATTTAATTTCATTTAAATATTTTTCACGCTAATTTTTAAAATGCAAAATCCAGAATTTGTATGACTTAACGCAGTACCCTCTACTTGCGATTTAACTTTCTTTATATCAGGTCGGATCACAGAGCTATGACCTAAAGTGTCCGCGCGTGTACCCTACATCACGACGACCATAAACATGACTTTTAAAAATTTAGTCAATAAAAATGGTTGGGAACGTTTTTTTTTTTTTAACACTGGCAATGAACTAAGTGCCATTCCATGTGACTCTCAAGTCATTTGAGATTATTTAAGGTCAAACGCCTTAAGTTTACCTGATGAACATGCCACCATGATAGTTCCCACTTCATATCATGTCCCTGGCGCCGCCTGTGCCCACACTATAGAAACAAGGTAACACGATTTGTACTTTTGAAATATAACATGACCAGTAAAAACTAAAAAGCAACTTATATGTTAATTCAGTAAACGAATGCCCTCATTTTCCAAGCCTTGTGAAAGTCATGTCTGTCAAGACAGCCCACGCTCAGCCCACGGTCAGCCCAAACTCGAGACCTCTTTAAAATCGCCCAAAACGCGTAAGGAGATAAATGTTGACTAGCTGAGCTCATTGACACCATCAGACGTCCATCGCATCTGTTACTTTGCACTACAGAGCAAGAAACACAAAACGCCACAAAAATACCGCGGATACAAATGTACATCAAAACCCCAACAAATAGGTACTCAAAATGTTCGTCTCGGACCGCTGAGTCCAAAAATGCAGCACACAACACATTTTGATCATAACATTTTGAGTTAGTGCGAAAAATAACCGTTTTTTTACCCTATGCTTTATTTGCCATTGGATTTAACATGGGACCCTATGGAACTGATTTTGGCGGACCCCCTCGATTTCGCCCATTTCTTCTACACGAATACCCAGAACCGTCATACACACGAAACCATCATCAGAACTCTATCGCATTGATATCCACATGGTCAAATCGGGCTCCAAACAATATACGTCAAAAACACATTTTTTAATGTTATTCCAAACCTAGGCAAACAGGTACTCAAAATGTTCGTCTTGTGCCGCTGAGTCCAAAAATAGCGCATACGTAACACTTCGACGAAAATTTTTTGAGTTATAGCGAAACGGAACCGTTTTTTTACCCTATGCTTTATTTCCCATTGGATTTAACATGGGACCCTATGGAACTGATTTTGGCGGACCCCTTCGATTTCGCCCATTTCTTCTACACGAATACCCAGAATCGTCATACACACGAAACCATCATCAGAACTCCATCGCATTGATATCCACATGGTCAAATCGGGCTCCAAACAATATACGTCAAAAACACATTTTTTAATGTTATTCCAAACGTAGGCAAACAGGTACTCAAAATGTTTGTCTTGTGCCGCAGAGTCCAAAAATGGCTCATACGTAACATTTCGGCGGAGACTCTTCGAGTTGTAGCGAAACGAAACCGTTTTTCTACCCTATGCTTTATTTCCCATTGGATTTAACATGGGACCCTATGGAACTGATTTCGGCGGACCCCTTCGATTTCGCCCATTTCTTCTACACTAATACCCAGAACCGTCATACACACGAAACCATCATCAGAACTCCATCGCATTGATATCCACATGGTCAAATCGGGCTCCAAACAATATACGTCAAAAACACATTTTTTAATGTTATTCCAAACCTAGGCAAACAGGTACTCAAAATGTTCCTCTTGTGCCGCAGAGTCCAAAAATAGCGCATACGTAACATTTCGGCGGAGACTTTTCGAGTTGTAGCGAAACGAAACCGTTTTTCTACCCTATGCTTTATTTCCCATTGGATTTAACATGGGACCCTATGGAACTGATTTTGGCGGACCCCTTCGATTTCGCCAATTTCTTCTGTACTGGTACCCAGAACCGCAATACACATGAGACCATCATCAGAACTTCATCGCATTGATATCCACATGGTCAATGGGGCTCCAAAATATATACGTCAAAAACACATTTTTTATTATTATTCTAAACCTAGACAAACAGGTACTCAAAATGTTGGTCTTGTGCCGCAGAGTCCAAACATGGCGCATAAGTAACATTTTGACGGAAACTTTTCGAGTTATAGCGAGACGAAACCGTTTTTCTACCCTATGCTTTATTTCCCATTGGGTTTAACATGGGACCCTATGGAACTGATTTTGGCGGACCCCTTCGATTTCGTTTCTCTTCATCTCATGGGAACCCATGGCCTTACATGGGACCCATCGCACCCGACAAGAGAAGTTGGTCGAGGCCTCGGACGCAGAACTTCGTGACGGCAACACTTCGTCGGTGCCAAGTGCCCAAGTGCTGCGACAAGCAGCGGCAGAACAACGGGCTAAAGATCGCTACTCTCCCAGAGTAATCGAGGACCTAAACATTATGCGACGGATGTCTCACGCTCTCGATGCTGCCAGCTCGTCCTCTCTGAAAGGTGACATCCACTTCATCGCGGGTGCTCCGCTCATGGTGCATGTTTACCGAAAGTTTTTTTTTCCAAAGGTACAGAATCGCACCGACGGAGCTCCATTTGGACTCAACCGGTTCAGTGACCAAAAAATATGGCGACATGGAGCCCCTCTACTACGCCGTGGTTGCAAAAGGGCAGGGTGGGAACACGTCGTACCCTATAGCCCACTTCCTGTCAGAGCGACATAACGTCCAAGCCATCATCCATTTTCTAATGCAGGTGGCTTACGGCTACCGAGTGGCAAACGGAAATTCAGTATCACTCCGGCCGCCGCGCGTTGTGACGGACTGTTCGTACGCGCTGCTGCACGCCACGTGTCTGGCATTCAATCAAATGGACCTCCCAGCGTACCTGGACGCATGCTGGAGCACCGCAGTGGAGGGGGGTGAGCACGCGCGGCCACCAGCTACATCTGTCAGCTTGTGCACCGCGCACATGAGCCAGCAAGTTTCGTCTGCGATTGTCGCCCGCCTAGGGAGGAAAAAGAAAACCGAGCGGCAGAGGCTGATGTGGCTATTTGCACGCATGCAGCAGGCGTCCGACCTGGCAAAGCTAGACCGACTGTTCCGGTTCGCGTGTCGGCTGCTGCTGTCGCCGTGCACGCCTGCTCTCGATGTGCCGCTGCTTGACGACGAAATGGACACACCGAAGACCAGCCGAAGCCACCCGAAGGCCAATCAGCCAAGGACAGGTGGCAGTCGTACCGACGCTCCACCAAGTTCGGCAAGCACTTCGAAGAAGTGATGATGTCTGTCGCAAAAGACGCTCAAAGTGAGAACCAAGGCGAAGAACAGAACAGCAGCTACTGCCCACTGCTGCTGTCTTCTGTTATGCCTCTCGCCCCTCTGTGGTCGCAGCTGATCACGACAAGGCCAGCATCAAATGCCTGCGTTGAGTCCTGGTTCAAGACCATCAAGAACCAGCTCATGCAGAAGAGGAGGCGATTGCAGCCCGGCGAGTTCGTCGAGCTCCTGTTGCAAGACAGCTCGGCGCGACAAAAGGAGCCACTCATCCCACAGCAAAGCCGGAGACATAAAAGGAGGCTGTCAAGTGACATGGATGATGTGAAGGAGCAGTGGAAACCCAGAAAAGAAAAGAAACAGAGAAGGTTCACATACCTCCAGAAAGGTTTTCCTTCGTCATCTACTGCCTCCATCCACTCAGCAAGGAGCCAGATTACGCCAGCCGAAACTCCAGCCGAAACTCCAGCCAAGACTCCAGCCAGGAATGCAGCCAAGACTCCATCCGAGACTTCACCTGAGACTCCGACCAAGACTCCAGCCAGGAATGCAGCCAAAACTCCATCCGAGACTTCATCTGAGACTATGGCCGAGGCTCCAGCTGAGGCTCCAGCTGAGACTCCGGCCAAGATCCTGGCTGAGACTCCAGCCAAGATCTCAGCCCAGACTCCATTCAAGACTCCGGCCGAAACTCCAACAGAGACAAGGAACCAGAGCATCACATCAGCTGGCCAGAGCTCCACGAGCGGGAAGGAACCCAGGAAATCGCTGAAGATCGGCAACCTGCTGGTACATTTTACCGAAATCGACAACCTGCTCATCAGCGGACGCGTACTTCACAGCGAAAGTGTCGCGTGGCTAGATGACAGTGTCATAGACGCCTTTTTGCTGTGTGTCGCCAACGCCAGCATTTTAGCAGTCTCAGTTTTCCAGTCCGCGTCGCTCAGCATAATGACTCGGCTGGCCCAGTCCAGACGCCTGGGCACGTACCTCAAGGAGCGGTACGGCGTCCACCAGACAATGGCATGGCTCGTACCGTTTAACTTGGCGGCGTACGGAGGACCGTTACACTGGGTGTTGTTCGTCGTCGAACACACCGCCAAACGTGTCGTATACCTGGACTCAATGGGAAACAGGCATCCACCACGGCAAGCCCTGTATGACCTGCTGGCTCTGGTGAACGTGGGCCAGCCACCGTTCTGTTGGGCAGAATGAACCATCCTCATTCCGGACAACACACTCCGCCAGCGTGACGGTAGATCGTGCGGACTCCACGTTTGCCTGTATGGTGACGTTCTCTGCACGGGAAAGGTTTATGACATCGAAGAGAAGTCAGGCGACGCCTGATGGAGGTTCGTGTGTAAGTGGGCTTGTAGGATGTAGGTAGGTATGTAGGTATGCTGTGAGTCTGTATGCAGTTGTGGAAGTGTGCAGGCATCTGTGTTTTTGTACATCCGTGTTTTGTGGTGTCGTTGCCTCGATGTATCGGAACCTGCATGGCCCTAGATATGACTGAATGTCTCTCTGTGCTTGACTAGCGACGTAGTACATTACGAACAAGGCATTGTTGGACATTATGGGTTCAGAATATTCTAAGAATATCTCGACATTCCACTGAGACTGCAGCATAATCCTGCTTGGTCGAAGCATGGCAGTCGTTGCAAAAAGCATACAGGATGTAATATCGTAGGTGTAGTCATGGGCAAGTAAAGTAATACCTTAGCTACACGTGTCTTGTGCACGGTCATAACGCTTGATATTCACTTTCTAATGCTAACATATTCTTCAGCCCGCAGCATCAAACGTGCATGGCTTAAATCATGCTATTCAAAAGCTGAAATGGTAGCTGATGGGGTTCGTGGTAAAAATCCGTCGTAAATCATAGTTCCTTTCATCAGCTTGCATCTGAAAATTTTGGTGGTAGGAGGTCAACACCACCTTAACATTTTTTTAAGTATCATTTTCCTACTGCAGTTTGGGACATAGCATCCATTTTGCCATCTTGAACACGCCAATGAAACCACTGTGTTCTGTCTTCACAGACTAAGCTGACAGCAGCTGGGACATCGGAGGTGATCTGGATGCCGCTGGCGTACCAGCTTGAGCACACACCGCGACGTTTCCCATTCACGTTGAAGGTCCAGCGGCTGCTTGGTGTATCCGTTCAGCAGTATCTTGTCGGCGTGTAAGCCTGGTCCCCAGATTGTCATCGTCAAATGTACACCACAGTGCTTCGTATGCCCCAAACTCATAATGCTCGTTCGTATGTCTTGTTTACCAGCGATAGGGCGGGATAAACATAATGTACGCCAATCATCGTCGTGCCCTTTTCTTCATAGGCGTGGATCGTTAACCGCCACCTTGGCCGTACTTTAACTAGGCCCGGTGCGGCTGCAGCGGAACCTCCGACACGTTTCTATTGTCCTGGTACGACTGCAGCAGTGTCATCCGCACGTTCAGAGGGTCCTATGTTAAATCCGCTGCGGTGTCAAGCCGCACTAGGGCCCGAGAGACGTGACAATGACGATATCGCTGTAGTCGTGGCAATAACGTGCCGGTAACGCCGCTGTAGTCAGCTTGAGGTTGCTGCGCTGGTCAAGCAGAATCAAGCCAGGACCTTCTGGAGAATCGCCATCTTATTATGCGTCTCTTTCCAGCTGTGCGTGCGGCCCCGGTGCCGCAGCCCCATAATGGGCGACATCGCCACCGTCTGCTTTACTTCGGCAACCCGCTGCTGATCATGGTGCTGGATGTGAACAGTAGCGAACTATCGAGCAAGTGTGGCCTGTGGACCGACGACCAGACTGAGACTAACCAGCAGCAGAAGCCGCTGTCCGAGGTGTTCGGCAACGGCCAGGTGTCGTTCTGTCCGGGCGGCTCGGCGGAGAACACCACTCGCCGGTACCGCCGGGTTCTGGGGGAGCTCGGATCGGTGGCCTTCATCGACGCTGTTGGTGTCGACAAGCTCCGTTAGAGGCTGGAGAAGCTGTTCAGCGCGGACGGCGTCGGCACCAGATACGTAGTGCACTTGGGCCAGCCCACGGGACGATTTAAGAACCTTGTTTGTGGTGCGGACCGCTCTTTAGTGAACGGCATCGACGGTGCCAATTTCTGCTGACCTGAGCGCGCCTTCGCGCCGCACAGGCTGGCTCTCCTCAGTAGCGACACTTGTGAACATTCTGATGGTGTTTCGTGACGGGTGACCCGGAGACGACCTTAGAGGTGCTCCGAACCAGCAAACAGCCGGCGTTCAGTTTGTCGGGCACGTATTTCTGCTAACGGCACGCAGCCACTGTCTGCCAGATGCTGCCCCACGTCACGCTCCTGGTCGGTCACGCGGCCCTGGCGCGCGCTGTCGGCCTCAAGGAGGACGATTTTGACGTGTCGCCGTCGGGGTTTTGCCGGCTTATCGCCGAGACTGCTGTCGTGCGACAAACGGTGGAGACCATGACAAGAGCAGAAAAGTCGGAACCAGCGGTCAAGGAGCTGCAGGATGGGAGCGTGCCAGATGTGAAGAACATCGTGACTCACACCGCCGAGTCGTTGGTGCTGCTGGACGCTGTCGGCACCTTATCGGTGGCCGTGCTGACAATCTCGCCGTCTCTGATCGCCGACGGGAATAAACTTGTCTGTTGTTGATGCGTTGTCTGTCATGGCTTGGGCCAGTTTGGAAGCAGATTACAAAGTGTGGTTTTCACCCATTTTCTTTGGAGCCCAGTTTCACCGTTTGGATATCAATGCGATGGAGTTCTGGGGGTGGTTTCATGTGTATTACGGTTCTAGGTACCAGTACAGAAGAAATGGGCGAAATGGAAGGGGTCCGCCGAAATCAGTTCCATAGGGTCCCATGTTAAATCCAATGGGAAATAAAGCATAGGGTAGAAAAACGGGTTTGTCTCGCTATAACTCGAAAAGTTTCCGTCAAAATGTTACTTATGCGCTATTTTTGGACTCAGCGGCACAAGAGGAACATTTTGAGTACCTGTTTGTCTAGGTTTGCAATAACATTAAAAAATGTGTTTTTGACGTATATCTTTTGGAGCCCGATTTGACCATGTGGATATCAATGCGATGGAGTTCTGATGATGGTTTCGTGTGTATTACGGATCTGGGCATTAGTGTAGAAAAAATTGGCGAAATCGAAGGGGTCCGCCAAAATCAGTTCCATAGGGTCCCATGTTAAATCCAATGGGAAATAAAGCATAGGGTAGAAAAACGGTTTCGTTACGCTATAACTCAAAAAGTTTTCGTCGAAGTGTTGCGTTTGCGCTATTTTTTGGACTCAGCGGCACAAGAGGAACATTTTGAGTACCTGTTTGTCTAGGTTTGCAATAATATCAAAAAATGTGTTTTTGACGTATATCTTTTGGAGCCCGATTTGACCATGTGGATATCAATGCGATGGAGTTCTGATGATGGTTTCGTGTGTATGACGGTTCTGGGTATTAGTGTACAAGAAATTGGCGAAATCGAAGGGGTCCGCCAAAATCAGTTCCATAGGGTCCCATGTTAAATCCAATGGGAAATAAAGCATAGGGTAGAAAAACGGTTTCGTTTCGCTATAACTCAAAAAGTTTTCGTCGAAATGTTATTAATGCGCTATTTTTGGACTCAGCGGCACAAGAGGAACATTTTGAGTACCTGTTTGTCTAGGTTTGCAATAATATTAAAAAATGTGTTTTTGACGTATATCTTTTGGAGCCCGATTTGACCATGTGGATATCAATGCGATGGAGTTCTGATGATGGTTTCGTGTGTATGACGGTTCTGGGTACCAGTACAGAAGAAATTGGCGAAATCGAAGGGGTCCGCCAAAATCAGTTCCATAGAGTCCCATGTTAAATCCAATGGGAAATGAAGCATAGGGTAGAAAAACGGTTTCGTTTCGCTATAACTCAAAACGTTTTCGTCGAAGTGTTACGTATGCGCTATTGTTGGACTCAGCGGCACAAGAGGAACATTTTGAGTACCTGTTTGTCTAGGTTTGCAATAATATTAAAAAATGTGTTTTTGACGTATATCTTTTGGAGCCCGATTTGACCATGTGGATATCAATGCGATGGAGTTCTGATGATGGTTTCGTGTGTATTGACGGTTCTGGGTACCAGTACAGAAGAAATTGGCGAAATCGAAGGGGTCCGCCAAAATCAGTTCCATAGAGTCCCATGTTAAATCCAATGGGAAATAAAGCATAGGGTAGAAAAACGGTTTCGTTTCGCTATAACTCAAAACGTTTTCGTCGAAGTGTTACGTATGCGCTATTTTTGGACTCAGCGGCACAAGAGGAACATTTTGAGTACCTGTTTGTCTAGGTTTGCAATAATATTAAAAAATGTGTTTTTGACGTATATCTTTTGGAGCCCGATTTGACCATGTGGATATCAATGCGATGGAGTTCTGATGATGGTTTCGTGTGTATTACGGATGTGGGCATTAGTGTAGAAAAAATTGGCGAAATCGAAGGGGTCCGCCAAAATCAGTTCCATAGGGTCCCATGTTAAATCCAATGGGAAATAAAGCATAGGGTAGAAAAACGGTTTCGTTACGCTATAACTCAAAAAGTTTTCGTCGAAGTGTTGCGTTTGCGCTATTTTTTGGACTCAGCGGCACAAGAGGAACATTTTGAGTACCTGTTTGTCTAGGTTTGCAATAATATCAAAAAATGTGTTTTTGACGTATATCTTTTGGAGCCCGATTTGACCATGTGGATATCAATGCGATGGAGTTCTGATGATGGTTTCGTGTGTATGACGGTTCTGGGTATTAGTGTACAAGAAATTGGCGAAATCGAAGGGGTCCGCCAAAATCAGTTCCATAGGGTCCCATGTTAAATCCAATGGGATATAAAGCATAGGGCAAAAAAACGGTTATTTTTCGTACTAACTCAAAATGTTATGATTAAAATGTGTTGTGTGCTGCATTTTTAGACTCAGCGGTCCGAGACGAACATTTTGAGTACCTATTTGTGGGGGTTTTGATGTACGATTGTCTCCGTCGTATTTTTGTGGTGTTTTGTGTTTTGTGCTCTGGAGTGCAAAGTAACAGATGCGATGGACGTCTGATGGTGTCAATGAGCTCAGCTAGTCAACATTTATCTCCTAACGCGTTTTGGGCGATTTTAAAGAGGTCTCGAGTTCGGACTGACCGTGGGCTGACCGTGGGCTGAGCGTGGGCTGTCTTGACAGACATTGTGAAAGTTTAGCACATGTAATCTACCGTTTATTCTTTGTCTGGCCACGATTAGCAGAAACGCCGTGTCGGAATTAGTCAGTAAATGAAATTGGGTACTGCTGGAATCATCAGCCTGTTCTCTTCTTAGCGTCTTTACTTGTACTGCTGTATACTGAGACGAATTTAAGGAAACAGTCAGCCTCCTAAGGTATTAATATGGCATGTACGTACAATGATCTTGCGCACCCATACTGATTTCCCATCCTAATAACATTTTGCATAAAAACATGCGGCGGAAATGCACAGTGGCCGTAGATAACTGGTATGGAATGGAAACTGGCATAGCACTCCTTTCTCGGCGTTAGTTGAAGGGGAAACTGCCCAATGGGCGCCACCCTGGATAACTGCGTCACCCCCTATTACCTCCTCATTGCGAGAACTGATTAACAGATGAAGGTCAGTTTCCGAGAGAGATAGCATGGCAGCAAATTTGATCCTTTTTTCTTTCTCTCTGGCAGCGTTACAGACATGTGGTGCGTTTGTGAAGTTTCAGTGCAAGTTTGAAATAATTTTCCGGTTTGTGATGTCCGTGTATAACAGATCTATCAATACCGTAAAGCAAAGCTGATCCCCTGCAGTGCTGCTGTTGTGGAATGACGCTTCCTATTTGACTAGAATAGAGACCATACATGCGTGCGTTTTTTATCCTCGGCTAGTTTTGTCATGATAGAGCCATCGCCTTCTTTGCGCCACCATTTGCAGGGCCCAACTGCACCATTAGCGCAATCAGGGCACGACTAGCTTACGGTGTGCTGATGATTGTTCCAGTGTTTTGCACAAGTCTGAGACCCACTTACAGCGAGAATCACGGGGGAAGAGATTTCGGCTGCAGAAGGGAAACATTAAGAGTGAGGCAGAAGCGTTGCCAGAGCTTCCTTGGGAAGGCTGTAGCCGTCAGTGCTCTCCCCCGCTGAGTCCGTTTAGCCCCCGCTGTCCACGCGGGCCGCGAAAACTAATGTAAAGCACCATTTTTTCCCATTCATTACGTAATCAACGCCCCCAAGTCTCGCAGGCAGCCTTCAGGTCCAGAATCCTGGCGACACCCACGGAACGAGGGCCTCGCATCAATCGTGCGGGTAAACATTTTTTCATATTTTAGCCAGTTCATTTGGAGAGGTTGGCTCGCCGGTGACAACACTCTCTGTACCCTTCGGAGCAAGTGGCATCGCTAGCCCTCCCCCATTGGAGGATTTAGCTGCCAATGCAGGATTTTGCTCCATAGCTGACATGCTAAAATAGACAATGACGGGAAGAACGCATCCTTTTCATACCCAAAACGCTTTCGATTTCGACGACCTTACCAGGCGTGTCGGTTTGTATTGTTTTGAGAGGGCCCTGGCCCACCCGATGTTGATTTGGCCCATCCAATGATGGGCCAAATCTTGGCCAAAACTTGGCCCGGCCAAGCCAACATTGGATGGGCCAATGTTGGTTTGGTATTTCATGTTGGCAACAGTATTTCCGGCCGCTTTCGAAGGGAAATGAGTAACAATGACGAAAAGAACTGCCGCAGCGGATAAGAGATAGGCAGAAAGCACAGAATGAGGTCTAAAGCGAAGCATCTATCTATTTTTTCTATCTTTTACCCTTACATATACCTGTATACATGTATACATCGACGTAAACGTAATTTTTCACCCAATAAACGGCAACAAAAAAACGCCAATTTCTGTTAGTCAAAATCGAGTGGGCTAAATCCGTTGAGAAACCTGCAATTTGGGGAGAGGTTCGGTTATCGGGTCCTCGGCTAGCCCCCCCCCCCCCAACCATGTAGAGATAATCAACACCCCTGGATCTTACTTCGCCATTTGGAAAATGCAGGACTGTTTTATTTGCGGGCTTAACAGAGAAATATTTTTGGGTCACAATAGGGGTAGGAACCCCAAATCCATCGCGTGCTCTTATGTGGTTACCTCCATGGGGTCTGCCCAGCATCGTTATTTCCGATTTATGAAAGCTGGAACATTTCTGCATCGATCCATACTAATCACATTTTTTCTGTGTCAATCCATCACTGAGTTATTATCTTTATTACATTAATACATATACATTATTACATATATAAACATTATCTGCAATGTCCGTAAAAATCGGTGACCTTTCATGGCCTGTTACTTTGACCTCATGGGTCACCGAGGGCTAAAAATTGTCGGATGTCTATCCTTCCATAGGTACTACAAGTAGGGATGCACCGGATATCCGGTCCGGCCGGATATCCGGCCGGATATTTGAGATTATCCGGTATCCGGTATCCGGCCGGATATTTCCATGATCCGGCCGGATATTGCCGGATATTTGGCCTTGCGGTGTACAGTCCAGACGTTCTTATGTCTGTCTATAAAACCGTTTCAGGAGCAAAGTGCCTTGCTATATTAGACGGTCGATGTGTCTGACAGTTCCAGGGTCTGTCTGGAGCACTACTTTTTCATCTTAGTTCAAAAAGCTTGAGGCATTATTTGCAAGGATTGGACTGAAGCTCAATGTATAATAACAGCCAGCATATGTTCAGCCGACCACCTCGTGGCGCATCCTCCTCCTATTTTCCAAACATTTTTATTTGTCTCAGATACTTCTGTACAAATTCATGAACCCTCTTAGGGGTTTGGTGGTGAGGGGGAGGGGGGAAATGGTGCAACCCCGCTGAGGTTTTCCGGGTGTCATGAGCTCATGTCGTGTGGTCATGAGGTACCACGACAAACACGTTATTTTTTATCTTTGGGAATGCGATAGGAAATAGGTATTGCAAAACAGCCTATATATTCGGATTCCTGAAGTTGAAAGGAATCGAATGGTATAAATTTGGTGCAGTTTGTCCTTAATTTCATCTAAAGAGGGCTCAATGCAACGGACGCCTGACTTTTGCTATGACGGGCAAAAGTCCGGCGTCGGCCGCGGAATGATGAGTCTGCAGTACGAGGGCATGCCTAGAATTTGACTTTGCTTTGGATCTCAACTCGGAAAACGCCTTTAAAGTATCTATGTTACGATATTCAGTTAAATCGAGGTCACCCTAGGTCACTGGATTCAGATGACCTTGGGTAACCTAAGATTACGCTTATATGCTATTTGACGATAGTGTTGTTAATTGAGATACTATATTTGACTTCAGCATCTATAACTGTATACAAAAAATGCTTCTGCAGCTCCGAGAACGCATTGAAGCTGACGACCCCACTTGACAAGGATTGGCCTAGCATGGCCTAGATCGGACTCCAGGGGTTAAATACAATCATGTGGTGTACAGAGAGACTCATAATTGATTGACGAACATTTTGGTATCCGTTCCGTTTCATCATCATTTATTCTTTGACGTTCATTTGCACTTAACTCACAAAGTACCACTTTCTGCCAATTTTTGACATTTGACCCGATGTGGAAAACCATCCATTAGCCTGAGACCTTAAGAAGGGATGCCAGTCGTGAGATCTCGTCACGTGCAACACGCTGTTTTTTTTCCGCGACGCTCTAGGACACAAGGTGTTGAAATGGCTGGGGGGATCGTGCCAACCTCCCTCTCCGCTATACGTCCACCTTATGCAGAAGGCACCATACCGGCAAGTGTTAAGAGCATTGGCGCAGCCAAAGGCGGGCCCGGGGGCCCAGGCTTCCTTCTTAGGCCCGCGTTTTTTGTGAAAAACATTACACATCGTCTTCCCAGCAGGCGGTTTTCGTACGATTGCAGTTCACACTGTGCTCCGGGCCCCCTCCTCAAGAAATCCCTGGCTGCGTCCCTGGTTAAAGGACAATATACTTCAGTGGACGCACCTTAGTATTTGTACAGAATGCTTATTAAGCCAGATATTTGAGATCTACCAAGGCGCTGTAATGGCATTCTGCGCATTTTGGAGCCTTTGCCCTTTGCCTTCAGACAGAGCTGGTGATCGGCGATCTACGCTATGATCGCTGTGCTCTTAAGTTGTTTTTTTTTTAGAATGAAACATGCGGAAACCTCGCAATAACTCTGAAGAATACAGTTATTGCGAGTTTTTTTCCATTTTTTCAGACATTTCTTTTCCAGCGCAGTCATTTTTCGTCTCATTTTCTAGCAACAAATATCCAATAAAAATAGTTATCCATAATATCCGGTATCCGGCCGGATATCCGGCCGGATACCCAGCACCCGATCCGGCATATCCGGTATCCGGCCGGATTACAAAAATCCCGAACCGGTGCATCCCTAACTACAAGCCTACCAAATTCCATCAAAATCGGAAGGGGTCGGGTCGAAAAGTGCCAATCTAGTGCGATTTGACGTAGAGACCTCTGTACATTTCCACTACTGGCCAATAAGCTTGACAGAGGAACGTGCGGCAGCTCGAGGCCACTACGTACATGTTATTTTTGAGGCTGATAGAGTAGGAATCCCGATTCATGAACCACGAAAGCATTTACGGTTCTGTTACCTTCTAACCATTAGGCTGCTCCGTCACCTTACTTTATTTCTGTAGTACGCTTGCCAGCGATCTGCTTCAGCATTAGGTACAACTGCAAAAACCCTTGCGATTTCGAAGTTACGCCATCTCGAGGCAACTCGGAACCCAGAGCCCTCTTTCTCTCCATTAGATGTTTGACGTGTTACCACGCCATGCTCCTACCTGTACTCGTCGTTTCAGCCGCTGTGGCGACTGCAGTGCGAGTGTACAGACCATCCAGCGGGTTTCCGCCACCGGCGGCCGCGCCCGGCCTCGCGTCGATCCTGCGCAGGTCACCGGCAGGGCGTCTCCGCCGGCGGTGACCTTGGCCAGCCGGCGGTCCCGGCGGCGGTGACCTTGGCCCGTTCGGCGACCGCCCGCGGCTGGATTACTGGGCCAGACGACTGGCCGACGCCTCACGAGACACATGACTTGACACAAGACTACGACGCTAATTGTCAACCCTGGCTGATGTGTCGATAAAGAAGACCAAACAAACTGGACTACCGCGTATGGCCAGGCCCGATCGTGACATCCAACTGCAGGACTGACGATACAGCTCAAAAATAATGCACATGCTGAATACTTGAACCCACGACACTGATATTCACATGCGTACAAATCTAAAGCCTTAAAATGGTCCACAACACACTTTTCGTCGCGCTCCAACACCCAATGATCAAGGAAGAACATTCCAGTACAATAGGACAGAAGATGCAAATGTAGACGTCATTAGTCTTCGCAAAACAAGGAACCTATTGGGTACTTTATGCACAAAGTCGCTGAATCGTTGTCCAGTTCTACATGGCTGGAATTTTCAGTTAGCTTAAATATGATAAGATAGCCGCAGAAATGATCATTGCTCTTTAATGGTGTTTGTTAAATACATTTTGTCCTGATCTTTCTGGCCCAGTTATGTGCGTTTAAGAAAAGCAATAATCCCCCTATGTTGCCGGTTGTTAAATATTTCCTCAGCGGATGGGCCATTCTAAAATCTTGGGAATGTATTATGACGTCAACGCATCAGCGATGTACCTGGTCTCCGTCTCTGGGAGGCACCCTCTTAATATCCTCCTTATAACATTTTCGTTAGTTTCCACTGCACATTGGTCTGGATAATAGCATACAGACTATGTTTCTCAAACCATTTTGCAGCGTATGTAAAATGTCATCGGCTGCTCTTCCCGTAGCTTACCGCTTTTCATTATTGGAAGGACAAGACGCATGACGAGACACTCGACTTGACGAAGGAATAGTCGGCTTACGACTACGACGCTAATGGTTAATCCTGAATGACGCGTCGGAAAAGAAGCCAGAAAACAACTGTAGGATATAGATGGCCAAAGCGTGGAACATTGGTTGGCGCCTTGCAGGGGCGTCGATTTCTGTAAATGATTAGGGGGCCGAGCCGAGGACCAGACAACCTAACTTCCCCCCAAATGTAGGTTTTTCAACGGTGTTAGCTTACTTTATTTTGACCAAAGGAAATTTACAACTATTTTTGTTAATATTTATCAGATAAAGAAAAGTGGAGACTTACAATAAAAAAATCCGCGTATATTGGTATATATATATATATATATATATATATATATATATATATATATATATATAGATAGATAGATAGATAGATAGATAGATAGATATAGATAGATAGATAGGTAAAGACGGATACATCGCTTATGACTTTATCCTTTACTTTCTGTCTGTCGCTTGTCTATCGCGGTCGTTCTTTTCGTCATTATTACTCATTTCCTTTTAAACCGGCAGAAAATATTGGGTGAGGTCCAAACCAACATTGGGAGGCCTAAATCAACAATCAGAGGGCCAGATCCTTCTCAAAAGCCTACAAATCGACACCCCTGGCGCCATGCGGCAGAGGGGCGCGGGACCGGCAGCGAGCGCGTGAACGAGAGGCGCGGCCGCCGAGACCGCCAGGAACAGGTGCTCACGGCTGTGCGGCCGGCTCCCACGCATGCGTGCGCTCAAATGAACGGATGTTGATGGTTCCAGCCCAGACATCGGGGCACTTCGTATCGTGGCTTCTCTCGAGTAAAGCTGAAGAGGGTTTGACCGATTACGAGGTGTAATTCTACTGTGTCTGTGCGATTGTCCGCTTGTGTGTGCCGTCTTGGTGAACCTTCGTTTTCGACGTTTTGTACTTCACGTATTCGTGCATAAATACCAGGGCCATTAATTGCGCTGACGATGTGTACGGCAAATAACGTAAGGTGGTGATTTCAATATATGACTAAGACTAAGACTTTCCCCTTCTTCGTGCGGGGTGCCGGGACTGCTCTACGGTGAACGCAGAGCAGTCCCATCTACATGTTAACCGGGTTGCAATTACCGTGTGGCAGGCGGAGCAATAGTTGTTCCGCTGTCCTTATTGGTGGCCCGAATGATCACCGAGTCCCTGGTGGGCTAAGAAGGCGCCCAAGGCGTACTTTACACAAACAAATATTGCAAAGAAATATTGTACAAACGCTGACTGGGAGAGGGGATCGTTATCATTTTGTTCCGAGACATCTTTGCCGAAGCCACCTTAATCGGGACCTTAAACGACCTCAAACAACCTCAGAGTCACATGGAATGGCCTTGAGTTCATTTTGTAGCGTCTGAAAGTGCTTCCAATCATTCGAATTCAGCACATTTCTAAAAGTTCTGTTTATGGCCGTCGTGATGCAGGATACGGGCATCTTAGATCAGAGCTCCGTGGCCTGACCTGATATAAACCTGAGGCCTGAAAAACAACTGGAAAACTCTGAACTCAGTCATGCAGGCTCCGGATTCTGCAATTTAAAACTTAGCGTGTAGAATATTTGCATAAAACCAAATTTTGATAATTGACCTTGGCCTGACCTTATGAAGTAACTTCAGACCAGCAAGAAATATTGCTGCATGTTTGCCCAGTTATTTGCCACATCACTCATGCAATATTTTAAGTTCTGTCTTAACTTTTTGAAGCTATTTTTTTTTGTGCCTTGAACAGTGTTCAAAATGGCCTAAGATGCCTTCCAAAAACTAACCTTTGCTCCACCCCTAAACATAAAATTACGAAAATTTGGCATAATGCGTAGGAAAAATATGTGAGATAAGGCACTACGTTTCGTGAAACTGCTTCAAAAGTCCTGGAAATGGCGAGTAAAAAGCCAGAGGGACGGTAGCTTCTGAAGTCCACCAAACGGGTACAGGATCAAGCGATCAAAAGAAAGTTATGGCTTTTGTTTCGAGTGTTGCAGTTTTACGCGCAGGTTGAAGCGATTGCCAGTGAACACACTCAAAACGAAACAAAATATACAGAAGGCATGATGTTCAGAATTAAACCACGAAGATAACTTCCCAGCACCAAACACACTTCAGGACCGATGTTTTTCTCATGAAAATGCTTCCTGTTTCCAAGGAGTTTCTTCCAATGGTCATGATATCCCCTCTAAGCAGACATCAGCGGCGTGGTATTAAGGCAACTTATCTCCATGACAACGTGTTCAGCCAAGGGCACCGAGAAACATGCACGTTATATTGGCTGGTATGATATTTCTGTATGTTGTCTTTGTTCATATCCAAGGTTATGCGAGTCTTCTACAGCTTGTGTAACAAAACATGGGGACATTCGGAATCTACTTCATAAGTGACTGGTCACTAAAAGGCGTAGTAAAAGGCTATATCACCAGGCCGCGGGGAAAAAGTTTGGCCGATCGACGAAGCCGTCTGATCCGGTCCGGTCCCGGCTTGGCCATCACACAGCCAACCAGAAAGAGACAGCCAGACAGAAGACGACAGAGAACACGGCGTATAAGCAGGTTTATTGTGATTTCGGCGAGCTGGTGCAGACAGCACCGGGTGAGTACAGCGGCCAGCGACCGGCCGCGCCCCCTGCACATACGGCAGCGGCCGACGCCCAATCAGAGGCTGTCCACCGCGCACAAGCCACGCCCATCGTAATACTAACACGAGCACAAGCTACAACTGGCTGACGGCAAATGCTGACTGGACCATTCAGTGAGCTTATCCTAACATCGGCACGAGTGGTCATGGCTTAGTGAATGGGCACGCATTGTACCAGGCACGACAAAGACCCGAATCCTGGTCCACATCAAACCATTCAGAAAATACAGATCCAGGCGCAGCCGCGTAAACGGGACGATTCCTTAACAGCTAACATTTCCAACTGAAATTCTGTTACGCACCTTGCTGAGTGGCATGATTCTGACGCCATTAGGTGCGATAATGACTACCACGTAATGGTTTGCGACACGGGTCCCTCCAACACGAGTACCAGAGGTCGAGGGTGCACACATGGGCCATTCAGGCCAATTTACTGTCTCTGCCTGCATCGAGACAAGTGCACTGCTGCGTTTCCAACCACTAATGCAGAGGGCGATGCGGGAACATCATCCTGGTTTCCCAGATGTTACGGGCACGGGCTGACGCTACAGTGGGCAGTTTCCTTACTGGGGTTACTCCAGCTCAAACTGTTCCTCTTTCGTCGAAAGCTGTCCACCCCTGGACAATCAGCACAAACCAGCACAAATACCTGACCAATAACATGACATGATGCAATAACGAAGTAAATGCTGAATGGAAACTACGGACGTAGTGAGGGATCTTCCAAGTTCTGAAGACAGGAAGGTAGGATGTAAATGGGAAGCCTTTACAATATCCATGGGATCAGCTACAAGCTACATTTGAACAGTTCCATCCGTTTTAGTGCGAAAAAACAACCTACAAGACGCGAACATCAGAAGACAAAACCACACAAGGCCGCACAAAATTTAGGTCAGTTCCTCAATACATAACACCGAGCAACAACTTCGCAGTTTCCATGGCGCGCAGGCATTTCGTATAAACTAAGCGATGGTCACCAGTTTTGATGACAGGAGGACCCAAAACAGCCTCTGACAAACATTCAACACGCCGACATATGATCTTTAGATATAACCAAAGCGTAGGTTATTCTTCGACAGCCGTTTATGATAAGGCCACGCACGAAAAAAAAACAGGTCCCTGTCCACACGAACATATGCACAAAATACACATTATGACGTAAGCGGATAACGCGGCGAAAACCTGAGTTGTTCTTCGTGTTACGGCGTTTTCAGCTCCACCTCCACATCCAGAGCGACGCACTTCATAGAGTTCTGTTGCATTTACGCCACGACGTCCCCCTCGGAAAAGCTCTTCTGCGACCAGCGCCGCGACAGGTATATACAGCAGCAGCAGAAGAAGTAACCACAAACTTCGCAAAGCAGTCCCCGCATGCACCACCACGAGATAGTTTCGCATGAGAGCAGTAAACAGGCACCCCAGAAAACCACGGCAGCAAAAAGCTGTGAAAAGCTCTGTTGCAGCTCGCAAACAAGTTGTAAACCACTATCAAAACACGGGCTAGCGGTTGGCCCCGTAAAATAGTCATCATTGTACAGACGCCCCAGCCGAGATGAGGTGAAAAAGACATGACAGAGCAGACCTCACGCGCATTTGTCACAATCAAAGCCCACACTATCCCAACCTGCAGATATTCTCAAGTACCAAACCCAAACTGTAACGCCTTGGGATTCATAACCAATATCATTTCGGACTTGCCAGGACGACCCCAAGCGACGGCGCTCAATGGCCAGCAGAAGCGGAAACCTGCAGCTTCGACAGGCACTCAGTAGGTGGCTCTTAGGTCGGCACGCTCAGCGTATCACTGGCAT